>CAUJRU010000012.1:4625274-5145785 GCA_963277665.1 Viscum album | reverse complement strand
GGGATGGGGGAATTTTTTTGGAATTTTTTCAAGGTAAGTGTAGTGGTGGTGTAGAGGTGGGTGGTAGGCATGGGTGTGGGGTTGGTGTGGTATGTGGGGTATATGGGGTGGGGGTCAGTGTGGGAAGGGGTTGGTGGGTTGTATTCCATTGGAGGGGGTGGTGGGGGGTTGTGAGGTGGGGTGGTAGCTGGGGTGCGGGGCAGCTAGGGTGGGGAATGATTGTGGGGTGGGAGTAAGGGGTGGGTTTAGTGTGATGGGTTATAGGTGTGAGGGGTAGTTTGGTGTATTTGATGTTAGGTGGGAGGGGTATGTTGGGAGTAGGTTTCGGACTGGGAGGGCGGTCAGTAGGTTGGTTTATGCCTAGGACTGAGGGGTAGTTTTATAGGTTTAGGGATAGGGTATGGGGTGAATGTGGGGGGAGGAGGATGGGTTTGGTAAGTTTAAAGTGAGAGGGTAGAGTGTATTCAAAGGGGTAATGGGTAGTGGGAATGTTTAGGTTTGGTCTGAGGTTGGTATGTTGGGTTTATGGTTGTATTTGGACCAGTGTGTATGTGGGGTGAGGGTGGTGGTGGTGGTGGGGTAGGTGGAGTGTGGGATAAGTGGTTTGGTGCAGGGAGGTGTGGGGGGGTTGTTGTGATTGGGTGTTCGGTGGGGGGAGGGTAGTTAGGAGGGTTGGGAGGATAGGGGGGTTGGTTTATGGCTAGGTCATGAGGATCGGTGGGTTGGTTTAAGGATATATTCTACGGTGTATGTTGGTAGGGGGGTTAGGGCTAGGGTGTAAGTGGAGGGGGTGAGGGAGGTAGGTGGGAATGTTTAGACTCAATATGAATGGGTAGATTGGTTTGTGGTAACATTAAGATTGGGGTATTGGTTTGTTGTGGTTGGTCTGAGGGGCGTTGAGAGGGATAAATTTAGAATTTTTATAGAGATGTGGTATGTGGTGTGTCTATGTGTTGGGGGAATAGGTTGGGGGCTGGGGTTGAGGTGTTGGGTATTGCATTAGGATAGGGTATGTGGGTTTCATTAGTGAAATGGTTATGGTGTATGTTAATAGTTTTAAGGCATGGGTTGGTGGTGTAGGTGGGGGTGTATATGGAGGGGAAGGGGGTATGTGGGAATATTGTTACTATATCTGAGTGGTTAGGTGGGGTTGGGGGAGTAGTTTTGGACTAGTGGGTATGTGGGGGGGGGGTTGTGTAGGTTGGGTGGGCGGAATAGGATTAGGACTAGGGTGGTTAGGGGACGGGAGGTGGGGTAGGGGAGCTAGGAAGGGGTGGTTGGTTTATATCTATGTTTGATGTCGGTCGGTTGGATTAGGGATTGGGATTGAGGGTAGGTGGGAGTGTTTAGTGATAGGTGCAAGGGTGTTGGTTTGGTAGCGTGGGGGTAAGTGGTGGTGGATTGAATATTGTCTTTGGGATGGGAGGCAAGTCGGAGGGTGGGTGGGATTTTTAGACAATGTATGAAGAGGGGCGTATGTGGGGTGACAGGGTAGGTTTAGGACTGATAGGGGTTATGTTTTATGGGCATGGTTTGAGGGGTAGTTGGGGTCGGGGTAGGGTTGGTTTGGTGGGGTAGGTATGTGGGGGTTTCTATGGAGGGGGGTTCAGGGAGGTTGGGGTAGCTTTTGGACTGTTAGTGGGGGTGGGAGGGTGGATTGGTATAGGTCTAGGTAATGGGGGTAGTACGGTAGAATTAGGTCTACTATAGTTAGGGGGTGTAATTGGGGAAAGGGTAGGGTGGTTTTCATAGGGTTTGTAATTAAGGCACAGGGGAGGGGTATTTGGGAAGTTTAGGCTAGGTCTGAGTATGGAAGGCGGGGTTGGGGTAGATTTAGGACAGGGTGGGGTGGGGAGTTTTTATGGGCTAGGCCATCGGGGTCAGTAGGCTGGGTTCAGGGACAGGTATGGGGTTGATTTTGGGCCTAGGCTAGGGGTAGGTGGGTAGTTTTGGGGATAGGGATAGGGTTGTGGTTTAGGTGGGAGTTGATTTAGGAATAGGGGGTATGTTTTGGGGGGTAGTGCTCTATGGTAATTGTGGTGTGGTGGGTGGGCTTGTTTAGGGCTGGGGTTAGGGGGTATGTGGGCTAGGAGGTATGTGTTTTATGGTGGGGTAGGCATAGGTTGGGGGTTGGTTTAGGACATATGTCGGGGGGTAAGATGGTAGGGTTCTGGATAGGTTCTGAGGTTTAGGTTGGGATTGTGTGTATGTATGGATATGTTTAGAGTGTAGGTTACTGAGAGGGGATGGTTTACAGCTCGAGGAAAGTGTTGGGGGGGGGGGTGAGGATAGTTTTGGGTAGGGGGTATTTCGGGGGGGGGGGAGTGGGAACCCTTTAGGATAGGGTCTGGGGGGTTGGTGTTGGGATAGGGTTGGGGGGAAAGTTAATGGTTGGTGTCTAGAGCAATAGGGTTAGGATTGAGGTTTGGGGTTTGGATTAGTGATGGGGTCATGGGGGGTTATGTTTTATGGATGGGGTACTAGAGGTGTCATAGGGGTAGGTTTGGGGGGTTTATGTTTAGGATTGTTGGGGAGGGGGTTGGTTTAGGACTAGTGTCATAGGTGAAAAGGTTTATGGATTGGGTTGGGGGTGTATGTTGGGGAGGGGTTGGTTTGGGGTTAGTTGTTTTGGTGGGGATTAGGTGTAGGTTGGGGTAGATTTGGGACTAAGTAGGTGGGTATATGGGGTTGGTTTAGGGCTATAATCAAGGGTTAGGTGCATTGGTTTTGGGCTGGGGTTGTAGGGTGTAGGATGAGGGATGGGAATGGGGATGCTTGGGGACAATGGAATAACTGTAGGGTTGATGGGGCATGTTTATGGATATGGTCAATGGGTAGGATGGCTGGGGGGTAAGTTGGTATGTCACTGGATAGTATAACCATTTATTTTTTATCAAGAAATGAAGATTTTAAAAATTACACAAAAAGGTTTTAAATAAGGTTTTTTATTATATATGATGAAAGTTAAGGGGAATAGATTGTTGGATCAAAATTATCTAGTGGATCTTATGATACATAAAAAGGACATTATGAGAATACCTTTACCCACACCAATTCCACTAATGCATTTTCTAAAATTATATGAACGTGTGGATATAAAATTCATTAATAGAACTATGGATTACACTAAATAAGTAGGAAAATGTATGGTAAATTTCATATAGACACATTTCATCAAGAGTTTAATGATGAAATTATAAAAATGATTGTATGGGAATTTCACTTTTGATAGCATGCATGAAATACATTTGCATAATTTTTTTCTATTTATTTTTTTATTATGTAAATTACAACTAATAATTAGTAATATTTTCTCTAATAGAATACATCAACAATATATAAAAGTGAAACCCTTTCATTAAAAATTTGGACGAATAAATATTGATATAATTTTTATGGAAAAAACTACACTATAAAAACTAAATAAAATAACGGATAAACAACTCACAACGTTTGAATAGAAAACAATAGAGGATGTTCTATTCTCAATAAATGTAATTCAGGGGTGAAACACAAAAATCAAATCATATATAATAATTTTTTATTTCCATTATTACTAATTCCTTTTTGTTTTTTTGGAAGCACTGAATGCTTATTATAGAAACTTTGGATAGTATTTATATTTTTGTTTCATATCCAAATCTTGGTGTCTTAATAAATTAAACACACTTGATTACTATTGGGAATTTTTAAATCACTAAAATATAAATTTTATAGATAATACTTAAAATATTAATGTAATATTTAGTTTTAATGGAATTTTTTTTGATAGGGTGATAATTAAATATTGAAAAAATCATGGTATTAGTTAGATGACTGAGAACATGAGGACAATTTATTTCTACACATGGATACTTATTAAAATATATATTATAATATTTAAAAAATTAAAACTCATACAAAAAAGTTACTTATTTTTCTTAATGTTTATGTTGTGTATGAAACAAAATAATTAATCTTATTATGGATATTACTTTTTTATATTTATGAAATTATCCTATTACCTCAAGAAAACTATCATACCACAATAGTTATTTTGAAAGGTAATGACAATTTCAATAAAAATATCAATAATTTTTGGGGTTTTATATTTGTTTTACAGTAAATCAATGATTTATGAATGTCTTCATATTCAATATAAGATGTATATATGATTATAAATGAGTTCTAAACGTAAAATATATTAAAACATTTTTATAAATCAG
Organism: Viscum album; assembly: GCA_963277665.1. NCBI lineage: Eukaryota > Viridiplantae > Streptophyta > Magnoliopsida > Santalales > Viscaceae > Viscum > Viscum album. Next base: position 5,141,580 of record CAUJRU010000012.1, on the reverse strand, counting down.
GATGTTGTGATTTTATATATGTTTTGTAATTGTTTTTTCTTTTTTTAGGGATCATGGTGAGTTGAAAAAAATGATTTAACAGATCATTTCACCATAAAATCGTTATTAAGTCAAAAAATCACCTAAATAGTGGAAACTTTTAGTAAATTATTTCATATTTCCTTGGAAACATAACATAACGATCATGTTTAAAAACATTATTTGTAGGAATCGACCATGAATAAATCTTATGATCTGATTTTTGAGAATGAACCAAATTACCCATTCTTATTTTTTATAAATGAAATATTAAAACTGAAGGGGTCAAAACCCTGAACACAAGAAAACTTATGACAATGATCCTTGGGTCATTTATGGTCTGTAAGAATCAATCGAGTATCAATATAATGAATATATTGTATGGAATGATGGATAATATTATTATATAATATTAACACTATTTATGAAAGGAAAATAACTAGTTTTGAGGTCAAATTTAAAAATAAAATCATATTGGAATTAAAAAATTGTTCAGTGAACTTAATGTCATTTCAGATCTACAGTAATCAGGTGAACATCAATCTAATGCCTGAATTTCAGGGTATGATCGAATTTTTTGTTTCACCTTCATGTTGATATTAATGTGTAAGGACTCCTAAACGGGTAATTACTAAAAATGAGTTAATATAACCATTATAACATTACAAGGATACCGTCAAAAAAAAATTTCCAGTAAAAAATAACCATTCATCAATCAAATTCCAAAATTGCCCGATATGATCCAATGTTCCGTTTCACATTTTTATTTTTATTAAAATGACATATCAACCATCAAGAGTTAAAAAATAAGCATAAGATTTCATATTTAAGTGAAAATTAGGAAATTAACCTTAAATTTTGTTTATATGTAAGAATTGTTCGTGCATCAATTTGATGCCTAGATTTCACAGTATGATGGAATGTACACTTTAATATTTTTAACAATAATAAAAAAATGGAAAGTCACCTATGCTGGGGTTCTAATAGATTAAATAACAACATATTGGTGTGGAAAATTAGGATAAGTACCTTCTGGTCAATGAGGATCTATTAGAATCAACATCATGTCTATATAATACCTAAATAGATCGACCTGATCAAATGAATCATCTCAACTTATCATTGTTATTACTGTAAAAAATTTCTTAAATGATGTCAAAAAAAGGAAAATGAGTTCATATTTTAATGTAATCTTAGGATAATGAACCTTGGGGAATTATTTATTTTATAGGAATTGTATGAAAATAAATATAACTCATAGATTTATCATTATGATCTAATGTACCATTTCACAATTGTATTTGTATTGAAATGATGTATTATCCATCAATGGTGGAGAACTGATAAAAAAACTCATCATGACACAGAAACATTTAAAAATAATTCTCAGAAGATTTTTGATCTATAAGTCTAAATTTATCATCAATGTGATGGCCATATTGCTCAGAATGATCCATTTTTAGTTTCACCTTTTTATTTTTAATGAAATAACATATCACCCCTCATGGTGTCAAACCAAAAAATATGAAATCATATTGGCTAGAAAATATATAAAAATGAACCTTGGGTTATTTTTGATATGCAGTAATCCATCAAGCCTTAATTTGGTGCCTGGATTCCTAAGTATGATCCCAATGAAATTTTCACCATTTTATATTTATTATAATAAAATATCACAAGTCATGGGTTCAAAACTAAACTCATGACTATGTTTTGGTGTGGAAATATAGGACGTTTTTGTTAAATAATTTTGGGTCATTAGGAAATAGTCATGTGTCAATATGATGCCATTATTTTATAGTGTGATGGAAATTAAGATTTCTTATTGTTAACACTTATTAATAAATGAAAAATCATATGTGTAAGGGTCATAAAAATAAACAATTCTGAATTAGTGAAAAACATAGGGAAATGACCTGTGAGTCATTTTTTATATTTAGGAATCATCCACACATCAATATGATACCTGAATTTCTCTATATGATCAAAATAATAATTTGATCAAACATGTCATTTGATATTTTTCATGCATTTTATAAAAACAAAATTATATGTTTTGATGTAATTTTACTAAAAATATTTTTTTTATTAAAGGTATAATTTTTTATGAGATTAAGTTGGTTATTGAAGATAGATAGTTAGGATAGTTATTATTTTTTATTCATTATCATTATTTTTTTTGTATTTTAGTTTTTCATCCATGTAATTTTGTTGTTGTTTAATGTAATATTTGAATAGGAATTATTGTATAATGTAAATTTAGTCATAGAGAAATGTAATTGTTTTGTTCTATTTAATATGGTGCAGTGGAATATGTTGTGTATTTATTATGATTATTTTTAATATTTGAATTGTGTGCTTTTTACGATTCAATATTGGTTTATCGTAATATTTTTACTTGAATTTTATATGTATTATTTATTATTTAAATTTTCATTATGTCATAGGTTATTGAATAGGTTTCGATAAAATTCACCCTTGATTAGTAATTTTAGTTATGATAGATGAGGGGTTTATCTGCACTTTTTAGCACAAATAAAACCTTCTCACATTGTAATGGCATAGCTTGTCAATGCAATTTTAGCATTAACAATGGTTATTTTTAGCATCGGCTATGATAGTTTATATAATAGTGAATGTTAAAACTATTCTAGGAAATCTTATTTGGAGAATCTATTATCTGATTATGTACATGATAATTTCTCATAGCAGTTATATCATACATTATGTCTAAGGGTAGACTATGTAATTTAACATGTAGTTAAATCTATTACAACTCATTTTTTTAGGGAAATAATTTATTATTTATTTGTTAAGTGTTAACTACTAGTTGTTATTTTATTATTAAAACTATTCTTTTGTATTTATTTTTCATCAATAACCTAGAACTCGCAACCTTCTTGATTAAAAATGAATGTTTTCTCAGACAAAAATATCATATGATAATAAGATAAATGATTCATTTAACTATTTTTTCAAATGCATAAAATTATATGTTAAGAATCATTAATGGTATAATAAAAATACATGGAATTATCTATATATTCAAAATATTATGACAAATAAAAGAAACATATTTGTTTTATTGTTTTTATCATCTAAACAACTAGTAATCAGGAGCATATTCCATAGATAAAGTGTATTTTACATGATTTTTGTCTTTATGGAATGGTATATTATATTATTTTTATTGAAATATATGTTAGAAAAATAAAATTTCTTACATTATTAATTTTCAAATATTCATTATAATGACATGATTTACATATTCTAAATATGTATCCCTCTCTAAATAAATTTACCAGTTATAAAACAAATCATAATCACAATTGTTTATGAATTTTTTGGATGACATATAAAATGACGTGAAATAATTGATTGATCGAATATTAAATAAATAAATCTAAACAATTGTCATTTATTTTCTGTTATATGAATAGGTTATGCATACATTAATTCCATATAATATACATTGTAATTACATACTGTAAAATCATGAATTGTGATGTAATTACACTTATTTAAGTGTATGAATAAATGAATAAAAATATTCATATATATTTAATTTCACTTACTTATGATTGATTATATAGGTGTAAACTTATGCATATCATTGTAAGGATATGATTACACCAAATTAATTGTTATGAATTATATAATAAATTTGGTCCTTTTTTATTCTCTTAATTGTTTTTGCATACTATAATTGCATACAATATAGATAATATTTATATTTTTAGAATCTTATAGTATAAAATGTACAAAACAACAATATAATATGATATTAATCTGAAAGGTGAATTGGTGACATGGGAATTTAAAATTATATACATTTTACATTACACTATATTTGTACAAGTGATTGTAATTTAAAACAATGTGTGAATAGTGTATTCATACAGATGTATGAAATTTGTAACACTATATGCATAACGTATACATAGTATATGAATGTTGTATGTATACTTCATATACCAGTACACATACAATGAAAAACGAATGGAAATTAAAATTGAAGATAGCATTGATCAAGTAGATGAAGGGAGTATGTAATTATAAATTTAAATTACATAATAAAATGTTTTCATTTTATAAGTGGAATACATGGGAGTATGCCATTTTAAACTCATAGGATAATATGAACCTAGAAGATTCTTATTTATATACATATTATGCCAATCATTTGTCACACAACATAATAAACTCATTTTTAATTGACTGTAATATGTTAAAAATATTGAGTTAGAAAAAAATTATTAATAAATTAATCAAAATAAATAATAGCCATTAAAATATCAAGATATGGATTTAAAACTATTTATATAAAAAAAAGAAGTAAATTTAAAAAAAGTACATGCTAAATGGGAAATTATATTTAATAAAATATAGATAAAATCATTAAAAATAAAATGAAAAATAAATTTAGATTAAAGTGGTATTACCACACTAATGCATGTATGTGACGTTTTCCATGTCTTCATGTCCAGTTCTTTACTTTGGTGAAAAGAAACCACACCAAAAACATTAATACTGTGAACCAGACACATTTTATGAAACCAAACACAACCCTATGATGGTCTGTAATTGATAACTATGGGAAACATTGGGATCTTGTGTTGGAATATAATATCATTTTATATTTTCATTACAAATACATATATATAAATATATCTGTGTGTTTGTGTGTGTTAAGAAGTTGTATGAATTTGGGCTAACATTACATATTCAAATTTTTGTGTCATCAGGTAATGTAAAAATCTAAAAATAACCACTTGGATATCAAGATTGGAATCATCTAAAAAATCATGGATAATAGTCAAATGCATTCCCTCATAGAGAAACAATAGTTTTTTCAATACTTCATGATTTTTTTGAGTACTGGTATCCTCTCAACTGTAGACTATCTTGAATTTTCATAGAAAAATTATCATGCTCATAGAATTCCATATTTTCAGAATGAAAATATTAATTAAATATAAATTATATTCAAAATATGATGTGATAGTATTATGTGCTACTTAACCATTATGCATTATTGCTGTCCATTTTTTAAATTTGGTTTGAAAATGTATTTTTTCCAAATTTATTCATATGATCAGATAATGGTTGAGGCATCAGTTCTAATTCCATGAAAACCAAGCATGGAAAAATTATTTTCTTTTCCAACATAATCCTCACTTATAGAATGAATAATGTAAAAATATGTAGGTTTATGATTGGAAAAAAATAGAACTATAGTAAATAAGATGAATGTAATTTTAAAGTGATTCACTACATGAAATAGTATTATGATTACATTTTAAGAAAACAAATTCTTCTGAGAAAATGAAATATAGAATATATAGTGAATGTAATAAACACATTTTTTAGGAGTAGGTGTATTGGGTAATGATGTCATAGTAAAGGGAAATTGACAAAAAAAATATCATTTTCATGTGAAATTATATCTTTAAAATAGAAATAATATTATTTATAAATAATATAGTAAAATAAAATGTTTAAACAGAAGTGAATTACAGTATAAATATAACAGAAAATAAAACATGTACATAGATTTTTCTAAAATTGTTTTCATTTAATAGATAAAATTAATAATAATATAAAATTCATGAAATTTGTTTCAAATTTGATTTTTAATAATTTAACTAATTAAAATTTCTCTACACCTTTATGTAATACAATTACAATGATATATTATTGTTGTCAGTTATATAAGAATTTTAATTATAACATATCCTCTATACGATATTGAAATTAAAACGTATGAAATAATTTATAAATGGGTATTAAAAAAACAACATATTATTATCTTTTAATAGTTATTTTTAATGAAAGTTTTCTAAAAATTATATTTTAATTATAAAATAACCTTTTAGGTAAACTAAAAATCCAATCCTAGTAAATCCGGAGGTGATGCCTCATAGGAGAAAGAAAATCCATCAATGAAATTCCTTACCCTATTAGTGCATTGGTCTCTATAAAGATTCCAATTCATAATACATTCCTTAGCAGCAGGGTCGTTACCAATAAAATATTCAAAACGACATTCCATTTTTTCCCAGGATATAATATACTATTCTTTGCTGATTTTACCATCATTGGATCCTCTCATCAGAATCATATCTTGTTTTTCAATCCAATTATCCGACTCTCTATTGACCTCCACTTGAATATGTCTTCCCAAAATCATTGTCTCTGCCTGTGGGATGTTGAAATAAAGAAATTCCTCCACCATATCCTCCATAGAGTGGAGGATAGGTACATTAGAGTCATTTTTTATTCTATTATAGTTTGAATTGGTTCTGTTTTCCTGAACTCTAACTTGGGGATTCTCCTGCACAAAATCCCTTAGGGCTGAAGACATATCCATCTCACATGTTTTTGAATTCTTACCCGATCATGTTTCCATCGGTACTGGTATATGTGAGTAGTCCTTACATCATTTTCGCTTCTTCTTCCTAGGGGTTTTAACCTCCTCATGAGCCTTTGGATCCTACTCAGACTCCACACCATCTGTAATTCCATTATCCAGGTCATAGGGTGTATCCTGAGTAATCTCATTGGTGTAAAAATACTCAAAGTAGTTTGGAGTCTGAACACCATTTTTAATTGAAGCCTTTCCAACTGTTTGATTGTTGACCCCCGAAATACTATAATTGATTTGATGTTCCATTTCCACCCCTTCCAACCACACCTCAATTTTTCCCCATCTAAACTCCTAACTTCTTCTTGAGATGTCTGCAAAGAGGATACATCAATCCACACTGAATTATTGGGGCCTCGGTCCCTCAAATCCTCTTTAATCCAATTAATAATCCCCAACACAGAGGGTTCCAAAACATGTTTTTCCAAAGGTCAATTCTGCACTACCATTCCTACCAAGAGATTAGTCTGGATAACATCATTCGCCTTCCTCCTCTACATTTTCACCATCCCCTGATGGCCATCCCGTTTGCATACAGTAGCCGAGTGACCCAGTATACTGTATGAAGAGCAAAAATCCACCCAATGATCAAATACCACTTGGTGTTTACACCATACCTCCTCACTAGATTCAATCCACACTGATTCCAGCTACGGCCTCGACACATTGACCTCCACACACATGTTAGGGTTAATCGGATGACACATAGATGTAGTATGCGAATCCACATAGAGAAATCGACCCACATGATTTCCTAACATTCGTAGACTCACAATATTTTGGAATGATAGAGGAAGTTGAAGAAGACATACCCAATATAGAACTGTAGGAGAATTATGATTCTGGTTTAACTCGTTGCTCTACCAAAATAGATAGATGCCCCATCAACCTAATTTTCTCGGTGCTCACGACAGAGCACGAACATTATTGAAATTTTGATGTTTTAATGAAATTGAGATATTTAGATTAATTATAATTATTTTCAATTTTTTTATTCAATTGAAACAAATTCAATTGATCTATTGAATTAAATTCTCAATTTTTTAATATATACCGAATAAAGAAAATTGACCAAATAATTGACGGGTACATTAAATATTTTATATTTTCCATCCTTTTGATTAATAGAATCTATGAAAAAATTATTACTACACTAGACTGAGAATGAATTCATCAAAGTTTTAATAAATTTACGCCAGAAAACAATAACAACACATATTTTATTTATTTCTTAAAATGTCAGTAAACACAACACAAAGGCTTTAATATATTGATTTCAACCATAATTCAATAGCACTTCTCAATGATCTCAATAACTAGCACTTACATAGTAACTTACTTGGGTGATAGGAAATCCGGAGAATGTGGTAGCAATATTGGTGAAATAATATCAAGTTAGTGGGGACTTACATACTATATAGACAATGGCATGATGAAATTATGATAGAAAATATACCCATATAAATCAAAATATAAATGGGATAATTATTTTTTATATATTTTTATACACTATATAATAATACAATTATGTTACCTAATTATTTAACAGGATTTAATAAATGAGACAAATAAATAAATGTGTGTCAAATTATTTAAAATAAATCATATAATAATGACATGTCATTATGTCTTCACTAAAAGCCTAATCTATTTTCTTATTCATGAATGATCTTACATGGAAATTGAAAAAAAGTGAATCGAATGATGTTTTAAATAAATAAGAAAACTAAATATTTATAGAGGATTCAAAATTTAAAATATTAAAATAATATTATATGAACTAAGTAGATTCATAATAATTTTTTTTTAAATTACCACACCTAGAGGGCATAGTAGTGGGATGGAATTATTTTTATGTATTTTATAAATGAAAAAGAAAAGTAGTTATTGAACCAATACTCTATCTACAATTGAACACATGAAACTACAGAACACCATTTAACTGGAGATAACTAATTTAAAACATACCTGATAAAATTTAATATATGTATGGTTTAATATTTTTAAAATTGAGTTCTAATGTCACACACACACACGCAGATACATATATATTACTAAAATAAAAATTACGAAGTAATAATATGGTTTAGAAATAGTATCTCAATAGTATACTTGTAATCACATATTTAAAACAAAATGTACTATTAAAAAAAGATATTATTAATATAATTTTAAGAAAATATTCTTGTCTCACAATTCTTGAAGAAGTCTTTGAGAATAATGAACATTTAGTGTCTCTATTTGAAAGCCTTAATTAAACTGGTTGTAGAAATATATCAATAAGTAGTAAGGAAATAGTTGTATTAAAATTGATTCTGTAGTAAAGTAGTGTGTATTTGAAAAGCATTAATCATTTATACTTATATTAGTTTTCAATTTTGATAAACAGTTAGAAATTATTTATAGGAAATTTTTTTCTATATTATATAGAAATTGAAGAGAAATAATTTAAGACTATGAATATCATTTATCAATTGAAAATATCATAATGATATAGTCACCTCTAAAAATTCATTTATTTCAAATACTATTTATTTGTTCTTAAGAAAAATTAGTGGAGTTGAATATTCGGTCTTTGGTCATATAGATGTTTGTTTGATAATTTAGTAATATAACCTAGGTGTTTACCTGAAACTGAAGAGCATAAATGAATAAATATATGATCATTGATTATGTATTATGAACAAAAGTAATTAATTTATATCATTGAACTAAAGGAGAGGAGCAAGAATAATCAATGTGATGGACTTTATTTATTTATTACCTATATAATTAATCAATTTTGAAAAAATAAATCGCCTAGATTTGAATGTTTATATGAATGGATTGTAAGGTAAATAAATTTTTGAAATTTGAAGTACTGAATTATGAGTGATATTTTGATGTATTAAAATTAAACATGAATTGGAAAGAGAATACCCTACAGGATACAAATAGAAATTTAATTCTATACTTGATAGGGTTAAAGACTCAAGAAGTCATTATATGAATCTATATAGAAATGGAGTTAATTAAGATTTTATAAATATTGAAAACACATATTTTCATGAAAAATGATATAATAGAATAACATAATCATGAATGATTAAAATTAATGTCAAGAGTAATATCACTATATATAAATAATATAGGATGTTAATTTAAATAAATAATTGATGATAAATGAAAAGGTATATGAAATAGTAGTTTTCAACTGTTATTTACCAATGTACCATATGACGTGTCCACTGAGAGGGCATGGAATGGGAACATAATCAGTTGATGATTTATCAGGGAGGAACAAAAGGTCATATGTCATGATCTCACAAACTTTAACTGGAATTTAAAATGGAAGGTTCACCTAATTCATACTCAACATGAATCTCTAGTTTCTCATGAAAATGGAAAATTTATATATTTATGAAATTGTTGGAACCGTATTTTAGTGGTTAAATTGTCATCATTTTGTAAATACCCAAACGAAACCATAATTTTATATTGAGAACATGGATAGTCAGGGTACCAAATTTTATATTTAGTTAAAAAAATGGGAAGATGATTTTCCATCTTCTTTTTCATTATATAAAATAAAATAATTATAATTTCATTTGTTACTCCTTTCGAAAAATATAAATATCAGTTTTGTGTCCCAGGGGAAGAGGAATATAAAAATTTTAACTTTTTTCATATTCATAAGAATATTATTGGACTAATGTCATCACAAAGTATCATCAACGATGGTCACTTCATTATCAATTTTAAAAATGTTAAAATGATTTTAATAACGATTTTCCAATAATTAATATTATGAATTAAAATTTTTAATTTTTAAGATCCTAAGATTTGGGATTATTTTGTATCATTTAGTTTTTTTAATGACAAACCAACATTGGTTCATGATACAACTATGTCTTGTAAAAACACACATATAGTGTTAATTATTCATATATTTACAATATATTTCATTGATGTTATTGATTTATCAATAAAATATAGATATTTCTCTTAAATTAATTCATTAATGAAATAAAATTGTGAGTACCATTTATATTAAGTGGTTTGTTTCATCAGATGACCATGAACACTGAGACCAAATTATATTAAGTATTGGTTGATTTTATAAATAACAAAATCAATAATGTTAATAAAAATCACTAAAAATGAGATCCATTAAGTGAGATGAGAATTGCTCATTTGATAAATTTATACATTATCAAATTAATTAAAATTTAATATTTAATACATCTAAAATGTAAGTACATTATTTTCAACATAGGGGTATAAATTATACAATTTTTTGGAAAAAGAAATAGGTTTCATATTAATTTTATTGTAACACAACATAACTCCATTGAAAGTATACAGAAAATATCATCATTAGTGTATAAGGAACGATATGAAATGTTTGGATGTGGGATGAAATTAAATGGAAATGGATAGTATTGTATTTTTCATTAAGAGATGATTTTGTAATGTGCATTTACAATTTTTTAATTTGAATAATGAATATATATTACATCAAATACAGAGAATCATGGATAATATGATTTTTTTATAAAAACCAAGGAAATAGTAAAACCAAATAAAAATATAAATCAATGCATACAACTACGATTAAACTAAAATAGAATATTAAATTAAAAAAAACATTGGGGTTTCCACTATTGTGATTGAATTCAAATCTAATGTTCCAATTTTGAAAAAATATATATTATAATAAAAACGAATTGTGTTAGTGAAATCATTATTTGTGAAAAAATCTATCAACAAACTTATAACAAATTAGTTTTTAGATACCTGTTGTTGAAAATGATAATGAAAGAGGGTAGGATTCATAGATGCAGAAATAGATAATTGTGAGGATTAAGATTGCAGGTTGTGATGGATTTTAATGGTCATGGAGTATATTGATTAATGAAATTAAAGGGCTGGAAGATTATATGGAAACATTCATGGATATGGTGAAATTTTCTATGGTAAATAATATAGTTTTTAATAATTATTCAATGTTTCTGTTATAAGATTAAATTGTGTAAAAAAATATTTTTGAAAAAATATGGAACATGTATTGAAGATATATAACAACAATTTTTGACTGTACATTCTGCCTTTACCTATACATATACAATTTCTGGGTCATTTGATTTATTTTTATAAAAATTTATTGAAATAATTTTTATAGTTGACATATTTATGAGTAATCATATTCACATAATAATAATAATGTTAAAATATGATGGTAATGGAATTATAAAAATATATGTATATGGAAGATAATTATCATTATATTTCATGTAATTTAAAAATTAATTGGTATATGTAATCAAAATAATTAAATAGGTTTACATTATTTTTAGTTATAAATTAAAAAATCTGAATATAATTAATTTTTTAAAATTTCATACCTTTTGGGCCCGACATGAAATAAATGTGAAAATTTGATATTAAATGTTTATATAATGTTATCTTCCTAGTATATGGATGAATATTTGATATAGAGTTATAAGAATTTGATTTAGTGGAATATATTTCTGATGATAGAGTTCAAATGAATAATTATTTCATTTGGTTTTATATAATATTTTGGAAAAAATGTGAATTTATACTTATTTAAATATTACTATTAAATCTCCCAAAAATACTTTTCACTCAAAGAGTTTTTGTAATATAATTAATGTGTGTATAATTATTATCCATTAAGGGAAGGAAAAATTAATGATAGCTATTATGGGAAGGTAGTAGATATTGTAAGATGAAGGTTGTTCATTGTTATGGTTAAATTTCATTGGCTTGTATCATGCATCATTGGTTAGCCAAAAATTATGTTTCACATAACATTGATATTATTGTCTATAAGAAAATATGAAATTAACATAAAATCAGAATAATTTTTAATATTCATTATATTAATTGGAATTATATTTTTGAAAAAAATAGCATACAATGAATTTGATATAATATTTTCTTACATAATGTTATTTTATTATTTTAGTCTCGCAGTTTTTGTCATAAATCTATTATGGAAGGTTATAATAATCTATTGAATAATTAATTTTTCATTAAGTAATTCAATATTTATTATCATATAATAGGACATTATTTAAACCCTTCCAATTGAATGAATCTAGTAAACACATCATTTAGGTTTATTATTAATAATGGATAAAAATATTACCTTTCTAAGTCATTTTAGTTTATGAATTTTTTCCATATAAATGATATGTAACTAATTATTTGTTGAAATCATGGATCATGATGTAGTTGATGTACCATAAATGACTATTTTGGTATTAATTCTATGTAAAATATCATATCCATTTAAAATACAGAAGTCTTGTAGAGTTAAACACTTGTATTAACATCATTTTTGGAAACATCATTAACATTCTTTGAATTAATGATTCCTTCGAATTTGATTTGGAATTAAAATTCATCTTCTACATCATTTAAATGATTTAGAAATAAGTGAAATGAAATTATAATATTCAATCATATAAACAAATAACCAATATTAAAATTGTAAAAGTGGAAAATAATAGGCATATTAAGCTTACATATTGAATATTACATCAAATGTTTATATGTTTATTTTAGAAAAAAATCATAGTAAATAAATTAAATGAGTTATTATGAAAGTAAATGAAACATTTAATATGATGATAATAAAAATATTATCATATAATACGTATAAATTGAATGTTCGTTATACATATATAGAAACTTTTTATACTATACTAGTTAATTATAATATTTTCTTTGAGATTAAGAAAAACACAAAAATCCCAAAAAAGGGACATTGTATACATGTTTGTGGACTATGTGAATGTCACTCTTTCTAAGATAATATATTTTATAAAATATTTATTCAAAAAAAATAGTAGATAAGATACTGAAAAATGATAGTATATATATTATAAGAAAAATAACAGAAAGAGAAAATTAATAAATAAAACCTAACCATATTTAAAATTTAATTTTTTTTATAAAAATGATTTTTCATTCTCGAATATATATGTTTTAAGTATTTTTAATTATGTTTCTATAAATTCATGTACTAATAATAAAGAAAAAAAATCTAAACCAACATTCTAGAAGAAAACAAAATATAAAAAGTATTCTAGAATTTCATCATAAATTTTAAAAAGATAACAAATATAATAATACTACATTGGCATATATATAAATTACAGGTGTAATAATAAATGTATGTAATGAAAAATTTATGATTTAGTAGCATAAAAACTCATTACGTATATAATTTAAACAAAAACCAATACATGTGAAATAAATATTAAGTTAATAAATAAATTAAATAATTGAAAATTATCACTCATGTCATAATATATTTATAAAAAATCAAATCAATCATGGGAAATTATATTTTGTTTAAGGTTCGAGGTGATGATTTAACATCCAAAATTAAAAATGATAGGATTTAAATACAACAAAAGATATAAAATGAATTGAAAATATAAATAAACATGTGAAACTGAGAGGGGATGCAAGGAGGTTGTAGTCTGAATGATGAATCAGGGGAAAATGGAATACAATTGAAAAATTGAATATGTAAATTAATTAATTTGGAGGTGATATGTGTAATGGGAATTAAGTAATTTATTATAATTATAGATATATAGATAGAATGATTGTATAATGATTATAGATACTATAATAGTGAATGTTTAATATGAAATTAAAGCATATTAGGTTTTATTAAAAAATATCACAAACAAGATATAGTTTTTCTAAATGTAGAAGTATATAAGATGAATATTAATTATTCAGAATATGGAAATTTTATATTAAGGAATTGAATATTACATTTTCAAAATTACTAATAAACATATAGGATTGTATGTATTATATGACCCCAATAAATTCAAATTTCGTATTAGTGTTTTATAATTAGATATTTAAATATTTTAAATGTGGTATAACTTGAATAATTTTCAGTATGTGCATATTACATATTGTTTTGTATGATTATAAAGGGCCTTTGTAAAATGTTTTTTTCAATGTATACAAAATAGTCTATAGAAACTAAATTAGAAGTTATAACATGGAAAATCATAGTGAATTTCTTGTCCATAAATGATACATTGTTGAAATGTTATTTTATTTAAAAAAATTTAAATAATATAGTAGATTATTGTTTCCTAGTCATTTTAGTTCGATAATATATAATTAAAAATTAATCGCCTCATTTTTTTACCATTTAATTTCATCATAGAAAAACTCCACGAATAAAAGGTATGAATAGAAAGTCGAAATTAATATTTATATAATTTTTTTAATAAAAATAAGACAGACATAAAATTGTTTTTAAAATTTTTGGAACTCTGTGATTAGATCTTCAATTTTTTAATTGAAGAAGACATTGTATATTTTTTATTTGGGGCCGGATGATGAAAACAATATGATAGAAAAAGAACACAATATATTAAATTATATTATGATTATGGGTACAACATATTCATGATATTCAAAATTGTTAACATATAATATAGTAATAAAAAGAGAGTAATATATAAAATTTAATATAAAATAAACCTTAATATTTGTTTACATTTGTCAGAAGAAAATGTGAATGTTATATGGTTTAAAATGTGATACGTGTAAAAATTAATGGGTTAATTTTTTTAAAGGTAAATTATTTTCATGCACGTACTAGAGATGATGTATTCATATAAAAGATATGAAATGTGAATGTACTCCTAAAAAAGTATGGAATGGTGAAATATATAATATGCATTAGGAGTATGCATGTAATGATTTTCTTATATACAGTATGATATTATTCTATAATGTAATAGGATAATGGAATGCACCTATATGATGAAGATTAATATTTTGTAGAAACCGATTGAATGAAGTATGAGGTTTGATTACAGTTCCACCATTTTAATACTTATTGTTATCGATAATTAAAAATACTTGAAACTATGAACAAAGAACTTATTTATTTTTAGAAGATAATTAATTTTTAGGCTTGAAAATGGGGATATAGGTGTAAAAAAAGAAGGAAGAGAATCCCAACAATGAATTTTAGAGTGGTTACTCGATATAAATCATGCGAGGATAGTAAATTTTGTACATGTTTTAGAAAATCAGGGTAAAATATATCCTTGAAGACATTAGACATTCTAACTGTAAAACTGAAACACCAAAGGCCATACAATTTTTTTATAAAACCCCTTTTAAAAGGTTTTAGGGAGAACCATTACATGACCCATAAGCCATGTAGTAACAAACATTCTTGCAATCTCATAATACATATCCCAATGTTCCAAGACCCATAGGGTCCATTACATGACCAATGGCCCTTTATATCCCACCATTGATCTACCAATGTGCATCCAACCACTATGCAGATTAGTGACACTGAGGATAGCTATTGGTCAATATATAATCCCCCACCCACTAAAGACACACCATAATGTTTCCCCAACCATGGAAACCTTCCAACAACATTGCAACCACAATGGTCCTCTATTATCATCATGGAAAATCAAAAAACACTGTCTCCCGGGCCCCTATACATTCAATACACTTACATCAACTTCCCATAGATACTTAGTATTCAAATATATCGAATAACATGTCCCACCAATCAAATCCCCAATTAATGTGGATTTTAGTATTTTATCCTAGGGATGTGGTAGACTACATGTTGCCAATACAACTAGGCTAGACCCCAACTGGAACAAATAGTAAACAAGGTTTCAGGTGATTGAGGTAAAACATACTACTTGTGTAAATTACCTAGTGAAATCCATAGTGATCATATAGGTTCACCAGATGAATCAATATGGTGAGGTTTTTAGTGAAATCAATATTATATTTCATGGAAGGAAACACTTTCAGGGGATGTACATCGATAAGAGGATATCTTAAATCTGATATTAGAGTAAATTTGATTTGAAAAAAATCATAGTTAATAAATAAAATATGACAGAATTAATCAAAGTGTGATTTTGGGAAATCCAAATTTGTTTATTGTGAAACATCCTACTGTGAAGTGAAGAAATATGATATTGATGTGAGATCCCCAAGGGTAGAAATTGAAGGTCTTAATGGAGATAGTAGGTTTGACTTGGATGGGGACAAAATCTAATGAGGAAAATTTAGTTTTTTGTAAATAGAAAATAATGGGGTATGGGAGGCTGGATATGAGGAAGAATATACGTAGAATAAATGATGGTAATGGGGAGACAAATGAGGATTCATGTGGCTATGAATTGGGGTAGGAAGACATCAACATTGATTATGATTTTGGAAATGATAAGAGATAAATGAAAATGAGAAGTGGGAAACAAATACAATGAGGAGTCCCATATACTTGAAAGTACAATATTTACTATAATCATAAATATGATTATAATATCGATGGAACTATCACAGAAATCTCAACCACTGACGTTATTCTCTTAAGAGTGATACATGAATGGGGAAAATATTATTTTTATAAAAAAATTGATTTATATTATACGAATTTCACTCAATCTCACAAGTTTCCAATGAAAATATTAGACACTGAAATTAATATATCTGAACATGATAAAATAATATAAATAATATTCAATGGAATAGTAAAATTCCATTTTTTACATAATAATTAAAGATAGATATTATAATCATAATAAATCAACATTGATAAAAAAGCCTCACCTATCAACATTTTATTTTAAATTTGGGAATTATCATTTTTTAAAATTAATGTAAAACATTTAAATTTTATTATATAAATTATAAACTAAAAATATAAAATCAATATGTAATAAATGGAATCATTGTGTCATGTCCATCCCTATCCCCGACTACTTCATTCAACTCGAATTTTAGCCTCTATCTTCTTGCATCATTTATTTCTCCTAACCACTGAGTAGTTTTTAGTGTTACCATCATTAAAATCACTATCATCAATGATCAATCATTATTAAAAAAAATTATTTTGTTCTTTCCATCCCAATGGATCCCCACATTCATTATACATACGACAAGAACTCAATATCTCTTTCTCCCATTCCATCTACTAAGTCCACCCCTAGATCGGTACCCTAACATTGTAAACCATCAACAATGCCAACATATCTAAAAAATCATTACATAAACTAATAAGATGAAATATTATCCCTATCATATCATTCTCCTCCAAAATATAAACATTAGATCTATAATAAAGTATTCTAGATTAAATATGACTCTAAAATCATCAACAGGTTCATCACCTACATCCTGAACCACTACAGTATTTTTTATGAGATTATAGTCAATACCGCTGATAACTAGTATTGTGATCCTTCCATGAAATACTTTATGTATCTTTTGATACATGAAATAATTTTATCAGAATCAATATCAATTATGATAGGGTTCTTATTGAAGATCACAAAGAAGAGGGTGATTGTTCCCTAGTATGGAATTTTTTGAATCTATTGAAAATTAATAATTATATTCAAACTGAGAAAGAGGTGAATGGGGGAAAACAATGTCCTTGCTATTGGGTATTGAATATTTATCCATGATTATCACTCTTCTTTTTAAATTCATATATTGCTGTTAAAATTTTTAGTTGGAATTGATGAATTATTTAGCGATATTTTACTGTACAGAAATGATGTGTCCCATGTATTTTTTTCACTTTCAATACATCTAAGAATTTTTCATTATTCTTAAATATTATTGTATTACTAATTTCAAAAGTTTGGATTGGTTATCAGGTTGGGATGCTTGAAGGAGTTGGTAATGGTTTTTAATAGGTATTGATTTTAAATTTATCTTGAATTCAAATAAAATTATTGTATATATTTTATTCTCTCTTGAAGAGGAATAGACAATTTTTTATCTAATTTAAAACATAAATTAATCAGACCAGTTCTACAAGATCATTCATAAACTAACTACATCATCTGTTTTATCACAATTTTTTTTTCGGATTGGTAGGTTCTTATAATATTTTCAGGGCTTCCAATGAAAATAATTTAAATATCCTAAAAATACATATTTCCTTATTTAGAGTTATCTTATGAATACTATATTTTTAATTGATTATAATAAATAATGAAAAATCCTTACATTTTTTAGAAATTGTATATAAAACCCATCCATTGGATACCCTTTTGTTTTAATTATTTATGTAGACACCAGGTATTGTTTTGGTTTCACTTTTTCTATTCCGAAAGAGAAAAAATTGACCTTTATTTAATATTTGATATAAACATAGAATCCTTTCATTGTAAAAATATTATTGGTATTTTTTTTAAAATCTCTTCGCTTTAACATTATTTTTTAGGTACTGATTGTAGGTATTTATATGAATAGAAATTTTATTATATTAAATCAACTGATGACATGGATATAGATCAGTTAATTGATGTTAATTTATTTATTCTAACTTCATCCATTTTGACACCAAGTGTCTTTCACATTATGGAAGATGAAGTTGTTTTTTAGTTAATTAAAATGCTAAAGAGTGAAACCAGATACAATCATATTTTGTTATTAATTCAGTGTTTTATAGATGTGAAAACCCTAATTATTTTAATGCTCATAGAAGGAAATTTTCCCTAGATCTTTTTAATATTCCAAAATACTGTTATCTTTAATTTTCCATGATTCCAAAACATTCATATTTTATGATCTCCATGAACAAGAATTACAAAACATGACTATTAATTAGAGTTTCATATTAGTTTAGCAACCCATATCATCTTTTGGAATCAGTGTAGCATTCTATTAGAACCGTTGTTTTGATTATTGCCTTTTTCTATAATGTTATACAATATTAAATGTTTTTTCGATTTTTAGGTATAGTTACATGTTATTATAACTTATGTAATTAATTTTTATCATACTGAGCACAAACAAATTTAGAAAAATAAAATTTTAATTTAATGATGAAATCTCATAATTAAACACTCCAAATTCTTTTTCATTACATATTTTAATTTTTTTATCATACATAATTTTTTTTTTAAATAAAATTATCTACTTTTTATCATTATCTTTCATCAAAATTAAAATTATTTGGGTGATAAGATTAGGAAATGGGTATTTAATTTATATATCTACGACATCACAAGGTGTATTGCTCTGTATTTTTGTTTTTAAATTTTTAATAATTTGAAATATCTATGTATGAAATACAATGACAAATGATTTTTTTAGGAGTTAGGGGTATTTACTTTTTATCATCTCTTATTTATTTCCATGTTATCATCCTGATTACCTAAATACTATAGATATATATGATTTTAGATTAATGTGGGAAATCTCCCAAGGAAACACTCTAAATTCATTTTTATTTCCATTTTTTATGTTTTTATCTTACCAAACCAATTTATGTAGAAATGTTTTTTAAATTTTCTCTCACTAGGGTTCATCATTAAATTAAATATATGGGTGGGTAGATTAATGTAGTCATAGGGACTAGGGAGTCATTATGGTATGGGGATAGGTATCTGGGGTATGTTTAGAAATTAGGGTAGGTTTAGGGCATGAACTTTTTGGGTAGGTTTAGAGCTTGGTCTATGGTCAAGGATGGGGTGGGGGATGAATTTGGGTTCGGGTCGGGGGGTATGGTTATGGAAATTGTAAGTTTTGGGAATAGGTTATGGGGTTTGGTTTAGGTTATGGTTAGTTTTGGTACTTAGGATGGGGTGAGGTTTGGGGTTGTAGGTTTAGGGATTGGTCTTGGGCTAGTAGACGGGTAGATCTAGGGTTGAGAATCAGGTGGGTGGAGTAGGCTTTGGGATAAGGTTAAAAGGTAGGTTTATTTTTTGAACTGGGGGTAATAATTAATACTAGGTGTTGGGGAAGGTATATGGCTGGATCGCAGGGTAGGTTTAGGGTTATGTTAAAGGGTAGGTCTATGGATGCAATATGGGGTGGAGGGAGAAGGTTTAGGGCCAAGGTCAAGTGTTATAATTAGGGGTTTGTAATATGGGATAGGGGAAGGGGTGTGTAGGTTAAGGGATATGGTCGGGTGTAGGTTTGGTGTATATTAAAGGGAATTGGGTAGGTCTAGGAAAAAGGTATTGGGAGAAATAGGGTTAGGGTTTTGGCTAAGATTTTGGAATGGGTTAGGTTTTAGTTCTAGGTTCAAGGGGTAGGCCCTATGGCTGGGGATTGGTGTCTAGGTAAGCCTTTTGATTGGGAATGGGGGGGGTTACGTTTAGGGCCCTTGGGTGGGGAATATTTTGGGTAGTATTAGGGTCAGGGGGAGGGTTAGGTGTAGTGTTAGGGGCTTGGGGGGATTAGTGGATATGTTAGGGATATGATTTGGAGGGACGAATACCGTGGGGGTGGGGTGGGGTAGGATGAGGGCTAGGATCAGGGAGTGGTGGGGTAGTTTTAGGGGTTATAAGGTCTAGGGGTATGTGGTTGGTTTAGAGGGGGAAGTATAATGTTGGGGTGGGGTGGGGGTTGGATTAGGTTTGGGGGTTGGGGTAGGGATAGATGCAATGGGTAGGGTCATAGTTAGGGTGTGGGGGGGGGGGTGTAGGTTGTGGTCAGGGGGGTTGGGGGTGGTTTTGGGGTTGTGCAAGGATACGGTCTTAGGGGGGGTGTACGGTTTAGTGGTGTAGGGATAGTGGTGGAGGGGTCAGTTTAGGGATATGTTCAGGGGGTAGGATAATGGTGAGGTTCGGGGGGTATAATTAAGGATTGTTCTAGGGATGGGTTATGGGGGAGTATGTTTACTGTAAGGGTGAGGGGTATGGCTGGTGTATTGGGGGTTAGGATTGTTTATTGGGTTAGGGATAGGTTAAGGGGTTGTCATTGGGCTAGGGGATAATGGCTAGGGACTAACATGTAGGACGATCCTTGGCTAGGGGGTATGATTTTTCGTAGGATGTGGATGATTCAATGGTTTAGTGGTATTTTTTGGTCAGATATTGGGCTTGGGATATATTTGAAGGCCAGGGAGTTGGGTTAGGGGCTATGATGGTGGGAGAGGGGGGGGGGGAAGGTTTCCAATGGAATCATTTATGGGTCTGGTAGGATAAAGGCAGTATGGATATGTACCAAGGGGGTTGGGATAGGCAGGGGGTAGGTATATGGGTTGTGCCAGGGCTTGGGGTTAGAGTGGGCTTCGATATATGAACTGGAGGCAAGATTAATGGGGTATGTCTTGGGAGTATGGGTTGTGTTTATGATTAGCGTTGGCTGGTAGGTTTATGGATATTGATGTAGGGTAGGGATAGGACAAAGTAATCCATGCTCGGTTTTTTGATGAAGCCATAAGGGAGGTTGTGGGTTTACAGGTGGTTTGGTTTAGGGGTTTTCTAGGATAGGGGGTTGAGGGTAGAATTATAGATAGTGCATGGAAGGGGGTGGGTGAGTATGATTAGGATTGGGAAATAGGAGATTTAGTCATATGTTTGCGGGTTAAGATTGTTTTATGGCAAGGGTTTGGTTTACTGTGGTCGTCATGGGGGGTGGGGTGGTTAGTTATTAGGTCAGGGGTGGGGGTCTTATGTATGGGTCTGGTGTGGTTGGTTTAGGGGGTTGGTCCAAGGTCTAGGGTGTAGGGTGGGGGTGGGTGGGTGGGTATGTCATTGGATAGGGGTAGGTCTAGGGATTCAGACACCAGAGGGGGTAGTTTTAGGGTAGATGTGGTGTGTGTGTGGGGTGGGGGTGGGGTGGAGTTCATTTTTGGGCTTTGGTAGGGGGGTGGGGGTTTAACACCCCAATCTTTCACGATACGCTTCTCTTTGAATAATACAAAAGCATTTGTTATATGCAACATCAAGTTCTTACACACCGCGACCAATCAAAATAACTGTTAGGAATAGTAATGTCCACTTTTTGAAATTTTATAAATTTTATCCTTCAAAATGGACTTCATATTTGGATTCGGAATATCGAAATTAGTCTAGGGTGATTTTGTTTGTATTTTTCTGAAAACTATCAATTTTTTATGAATAGTGAAAAAACACTCAGTTATGGTATAAAAACGAATTTTTATTTAAATAATTGTTAATATTATTTAAATTTAATAATGGTAAAAATAGATACATAATACCTATATAAGTTCATTTTAATTCATTGAAGTTAGTTTAGAATAATTTTAGATATATAAAAATTTTATTGAGCTTTTCACCGTCTTTTACCCACCTCCTAGAAGAATTTGGAAATTCACATAAAACATAATTTTACCGCTTCTGTGAGTGAAATTTCAAAAATCCGAGAGAAACAGTTATTATCAAGTAGTAAAATGTGGTTCAATGAGATGAAAATAATTTTTGGTGAATAGTAACTTTTTTTTTTACCATGATAAAAAGTAAATAGGGAAATTAAGGGTACAAATGATATTAATATTATCCTAAAACATGTCCTAATTCTATTATACAAGTGTATATCGACCAAAAACAACCATAGGAATAAAATATTTTCATTTACGTCCACTTGGATATGATTTGGACATTTATTATTATTTAATTCAAAGGAGAGTTAAAATAGTTAAAATCAATGTTTATTTACTAAAACGTTTTTAATATAGGGTTATAAATAAGATAAATTATATTTTAAATATTCATTAGAAATCTAAATATATTTCCTACCTAATGTAATTTTATTTATAATTTTTAGACATTAAATAATTTAATTTATTTATGACACAATGGTGATGCAATAATTACTGAATTAATGAAATAATAAATAAATTGATATTATAAATATCCAAATAAATGTAATTTGAGACATTTAATGAATTACACTAATTTTATAGGATAATATGACATGTTAGTATTTATTTAATTAAATTTTTTCGAAGTAATCATGCTATTATGAGTTTCACAAAAATCAAATTTCCAATAGTGTCAAAATTGACATAAAAGAGTTTTTAAAACAAATATTAATTTTTCAATTGATATTATTTTCCTAAAAATATAAGGTTCGTATAAAGGACTTATATCATGATAGGTGTATCATTAATGGACCACTTGAGGGTCTATTGGAAGTTTATAGTAAGTTTTTTAACTGTATAATATAAACATACAAAGTGACATGGTAAATGTCAAACTAATTAACTAATAGTTAAAACTAAGAGATAAGGTTAATATAATGACATAAACCTATCTAAAATCTATTGGTTGAATGTATTTCAACCCATCCCCTCCTTAGACTTTAAATGATTAAGTTTGGAGCCATTATAAAACGAATAAAAATTTATTATAAAATAATACTTTAAGTTTTTCTTAAAGAGCCCCTCCCCCCCCTTAAAAAAGGAAACCACTTCTAACCAATTACTCACACCTATAAAGCATTTTTGTTAGTCCAAACTCTAGCCAATTAAGCTCCCTATTTCCTTTTCCTCCTCCTAGAAGCCTTACCTTAGGCAGAAGTCACTTCTAGAGTCCTTTTTGGTTCAAAGCAAAGGAGGTAACCCAAATTAAAGGTAACAATTTCTCTTAGCTTCTTTTATTTTATTTTACTTTTCAACCCCCTAAACACTTCATAATATATTCTATTTTAACAAAACCAGTATCCTAAATATAATAGGATATTGTTATGATGAGTATTCTAACTACACTTACACAAACCTCCATCTAATGGGTAAAGAACATAATGTTTCTATGGATGGAAACCAAACGCCTCATGAAACGATAATTGTTCAATTATCTCCTACCGCCTCTCATGGTGGCCATTATGATGGAACTATAATTAAATATGTTATTAATGATAAATATTTTATATATAAGCTTCTATAATTCAATTTCATAGAATACCATTATTCATTTCATGTTGTAAATATACACGATAATTTCATTTGAGGAAGTGCGGACTACCGCCCCCTCAAAGTGATATGACTCGTTCATACCATACATGGTACATATAAAGGAAGGTGTTAATGAACGTAAGTAACACATATAATATATTATATTATACTAGATTAACAATATACATATGTATCATTTGGTTTTGATTCCTTTTAAATGAAAAATGAAATGGAAGTAGCGTTCATGCGTACGTACGGACTACCCTCTCCACGAATGCGATGCGATTCATTCCCCTTCATATCCATTCAATTATAATTCTCATTTGATGATAAAAAATAATATTTGAGGACTTGACATCATTCTGTATATGAATAATATACAACCTATCCATAACAAAAATTTCTTATGTAATAAAACATATAAAAGAAAACGAGTATGTTAACACTAAAAAACGATAATACTAAAATATTATTAACAAGGAAATATTAAAAGATCATATATGATATCATATTTATGATTCTGGTATAATTTAATAACAATGATTTTACTATTATACAGGAGTTTAACCTACCCTCGACAAAGGAAAAGTACAAGGTAAGGGGTTTTTCATCTCACTCCTTATTCCCATAAGATTCATGCCATATTGCCACTATTACCTTTTGTGTGCCCATAATTGTATTCCTTGTGTAATACAATTTAATTTATGTGTATTTACATATTCATTGTATGATACCTATTTCATGGGTTGTATGTTTCGTATGTTACCAAATTGGTAAGGGTTAATTTCACAATATCTTTATTATCCGAGGTTGTTTTTACATAAGTATCTACTGGGAAATATTTATTATCCATGTCCATGTTATATGAAAGAGTTTTCAGAGTGATCATTTTAAGGTAAATTTTACTAAAACATCATTTAAAATGTTTTAAATATTTATTCTTATAAATCATTCTCATTAATGTCCATGTCTTCCAAATGTGTTTTAAGGATTTATTTATATGGACATGAATGTTTTTAAAATGTTAATTCCTTTCAAATGTTTCAAAGTGGTATGAGACACATTGATTCAAAAATGTATTTAAATGACTTCTTTTATAAATTGTGTGACTTTTAAATGTTTTCATGAAAAAGGGGTATTTATCTCAAATACTATTAGAAAATCATTTTAATTTATGTCAACATCCATTGATAAATTTTACACTTGTTTGAAGTTGATTTATTATGATATAAATCATACATATTGTATTTAAGGTTTTGTGATATGTTTGACTATGGATGAGTTATTTTTATGCCATTAATGGTTTATGATTAATGTTTTGGAATTTTGTATGCTAATTTTAATACGAACGTTTATGTTATATGCCATCCTCTTCTTAAGATGAATGTGTTGGACTAGTATGTTCCGGGTTGGGGTCCGGTTACAGCAGACCCTCCGGGTTGGTGTACGGTTATTAGAGACACTCCAGGTTTGTGTCTGGTTATTAGAGGCACTCTCGGTTGGTGTTCAGTTATTAGGGGCACTCCAGGTTGGTGTCTGGTTATTAGAGGCACTCCGGGTTGGTGTCCGGTTATTAGAGGCACTCCGGGATAGAGTCCGGTTAGAGAGGCTCTCCGGGATGGAGTCCGATTACAGAGGCTCTCCGGGATGGGTTCTGGTTATAGTTAACCCTTAGGTCTTGGCACGAGGCCTTGACATAGAAATTAAAGTTTGGCATTATGCATTCCATCATTATAAATGTAGTCAGTGATATTGAATTTGATTATTCGACTAGTAGAATTTCAATGTGAATATGTAAAGGGCATTATTTCATTTTATTTCTTCTATATTATGCTAAAGTTAATGTTCAAAAGGATATTGTTTTAGTTATACATTGACTTAAATGTTAATGCTTATTTATGATAGTTTCTGCTGTATTTCTTACCCTTACGGAGCGTTTGAGATCACCCCTTTCTATGTTTTTTCCCCAGGATTCCAAGAAGTTTGTTCTGATTGATAAAAAGGGTTAAGCCAAGAGAATAATGGGGTCCATAAATATTATTTATGTTGTTTTTTATGTCTTAAATTACAATGTAACATTCATGTATGTAATCTATTTTCCAAGAGTGCTAAATTGATCGGTCCTTCGGGACGTGATTCCTTGTAATCATGCCAATGTATTAAAATAATGCACTGAATATGGGTAACTAGGGTTGGGGCATTACGGATTGTATCAGAGTAAGATTAGCAATAACCTTGGAAACTATATTTAGATAAACTCTGATTAGAGAATATTACCCTAAGATAGACTTTGAAGATTATTATAGAATAACTTCCCAGATTTTTGGTATTGTAGATTCATTTTTTAAGGGAATTCCCCTATGTGGCCTTTTCGAAACCTCCACACAGAGAAACCCCCCTCCCCCATGAAGAGGTAGCACCCAGAGGCAACTCCCTAGCTAGGGAAGGAGTCGTTGCCAGCCGAGATGGAAGAGCGTTCTGAGGGTAACAGGCCGGAAGCGATGGTTTGTCATAGCGATCCGTCAGCAGTTGGGTCACACCTCAATTTGCCTGCCCAGATGAATCCGGGTGACCTGGCAAGGTGGATGGATCCAAGGGAGAGTCTCGTGATGAAAGCGGACTCCCAGGAATCGAACCTTGCACCTACCAAAGAATGACCGGTTTAGGCAGCTCACTTTCAACACCACACCACCACCGAAGTTGCCAAATGTGTTTTTGGGTAACGAGGTATTGGGCTAGCCCACCCACATGCACGCCGCACGTCCCCAGCTAGGCCCAAGGTGGCCAACCCTTAGTATTGTAGATAGTTTGTGAGTTTTCCGAGAAATACATCCCTGTCTTGATTTGAACAGGGAGGGGCACCTCTGGCATAGTTGTACCTAGGGGTAAAACCCGAAAACACCTCTTTGAGCTAGACTCGAACGAGAAAAGGTGCACAACAATGGGTCTTTCTATACTTTTGGTTATGACACTCCTGGGGGATATGCTTAGGATAATTCTCATTTTATTTACAAACCATTATGAAGGGTTTATGAGTATATACATTCTCAAAGAAAACATTTTTATGATTATGGATTATATCCATAAAAAATTTAATGTATGTTATGTGTTTTAAAAGTTTTCGATTAGGTATTTCTATTCACAAACTGATCTAGTGTATTCCATTATTTAGAAATGGCGCCTAGTAGAAGGAATGATAAATCCAGCAATACGTATGATTCAAAGAATATAAAGGATCATTTCTTTCATGGTATTAAGCCAACATTTTGATGGTAAATAGTCTCTCATGTATTATCATCATATGAATAAATATTATCATGTTTTGATAAGATAAGTAAAGAGTTCTCGGAGTTCTATGGATTTGAAGGGAATCCAGAGAAGAAAAGGATGGTAGAGAGAAAGATAGATAAAGGGAAGAAGGTAATGAAGTATTTTCCCATATGTGATAAATGTGGAAAGAATCACCATGGAAAATGCTTGAAGGGAATGGGAGTGTGTTATAAGTGTGGAGAAAAAAGACACCACATTCGTGATTGCGCGGGTAAGAAAAAGGTTTCAAATGAACGATGCTTCATCTGAAATGAGTGGGGACACTACGCGAATCAATTTTCAAATCATCATAGTATGCCCCAAATGATGGTATTGGATAATAATAAAGTTATGATACAACCATAGATGAAGAGGAATGACTAGTGTTCTTATGTTGTTATTAAAGAATTATTTCATTTGACTTTTGTATCAATGATGTACTGGTTATATGAATTATGGAGATAAATAAGGATTTTACTACAATACTATTTATTTCAGGATTTGAGATAATATGATACTATGAAAAGTTACTCAACAGAAACTTATTTTTTTTGAAAATACATGGTTGAAGGAAATGTAATCCTTAATATGGTCTTGATAATGAGGTAGTAATTTTGGAATAAGAGATGGTTGATTTGAATAAGTTATGTTGGATATTATTGACTACCTTGAAACTAATTAATGATTTTTCATTGTTGGAGTTGAAAACATTTTTGGATAGAAGGAGTATATCCAGTATTCTATAAAGAATAAGGGAGCATTAATGTAATCAATAAGGTTTTATGGTAACTCAGGATGTTACCATGTTCAAAAATAATACGTGATGAAGGTGTTCACATCTTATTACAAGGTAAAAAGGGATCATCCTTGTGTTTAACATACATATAAATTTTGGACTATGAGTTTCGATAGTAGTATTTGTATATGTCTAATGGTTGGAATGGATTATGTTTGAAAGGTTATTTTTGGATTTTTATAAAAGGACAACACGCAGACCGTGTGACAACCTGCCTTGTTGGACAAAGCTGCGGGAATAGAACCCACAACCATAGTACGATTGGGATTTATCACCTACCACTGGACTACGTGAAGTCCCTGGATTGTATAATTTAGTTTCTTTTTTTAAAGGGTATGATATGTGAATTATAAATTCATTACATTTGGAACCCTATACGATTTGGATAAATAGAGTATTTTTGAGTTGTATTATGTTTTGCAGTGAAAGATGAGTTGTGGTAGAAATATATTAATAGATAAAAATCTAATAATAAAGTAAGTATATCTCCTTATGATCTTTAAAAAACTCATAAATAAATTCATCAACATTAATAAAAGGATCTTAGAACAAAAACGTTGTAATAGATAGTACCTTAGATCAAATCAAATTTATGGCTATGTGATTGTTGGCCTTTTCATAGCCATGTTCTCTTCCAATCTCCATCAGATATTGATGGTTAGATTCCTCTTCCATATCCATGTTTTCCAACATGGAACCCTAGTATGTGTTATTTTTGGTAACCTTCATACTTACCACTCTTTATTTTAAATAGAGGCCTCATTAATCCATTTTTCGATGTGGGATTTCAAATATGATATTTTGAAATGACAACCCCATGTTTCCAATACCAAGCATAAATTGTGAGGAAACAATTTTTTGAAGGAGGGGAGAATGTAACACCCCACTCTTTCATGGTATGCATCTCTTTGAATAATTCTATAGCATTCGTTATACGCAACTTCGAGTTCTAACACACCGCGACTAATCAAAGTAGCTGTTACGAATAGTAATACCCACTTTTTAAAATTTTATAAATTTTATCATTCAAAATGTACTTCATATTTGGATTCATAATATCAAAATTATCCTTGGGTGAATTTTTGGTATATTTCTGAAAACATTCAATTTTTAATGAATAGTGAAAAAATATTGAGTTATGGTTTAAAAACGAATTATTATTTAAATAATTATTTATTTTATTTCATTTTAATTAATGTAAAAATAGATACATAATACCTATATATGTTCAATTTAATTTATTGAAGTTAGTTTAGAATAATTTTAGATATATAAAATTTTTATTGAACTTTTCACCGTCTTTTACCCACCTCCTAGAATAATTTGGAAATTCACGTAAAACATAATTTTACCGCTTCTGTGAGTGGAATTTCGAAAATCCAAGAGACACGATTAATATAAAAGAGTAAAATGTGGTTCAATGAGATGAAAATAATTTTCGGTGAATAGTAACATTTTACTTTTATTTACCACGGTAAAAAGTAAATCGGGTAATTAAGGGTAAACATGATATTAATATTACCCTAAAACATGCCCTAATTATATTGAACAAGTTTATCATGACCGAATCCAACCTTAGAAATAAAATATTATCATTTAGGTCCACTTGGATTAGATTAGGTCATTTATTAATATTTAATTCAAGGGAGAGTTAAAAGAGTTAAAATCAAAGGTTAATTACTAAAACAATTTAAATATAGGGTTATACATAAGATAAATTCGATTGTAAATATTAATTAGAAATATAAAAATATTTCCTACATAATGGTATTTTATTTATAATTTTCAGGCATTATATAATTTAATTTATTTATGACACAATGATGATGCAGTAATTACCAAATTAATGAAATATTAAAATAATTGATATTTTAAATATCCAAATAAATGTAATTTGATACTTTTATGAATTATAATACTTTTCTAGCATAATATGACATGTTAGTATTGATTTAATTAACTTTGTTCGAAGTAATAATGCTTTTATGATTTTCACTAAAATCAAATTCCCAATAGTGTCAAAGTTTACATAAAAGTGTTTTTAAAACAAATATTATATTATTAATTGATATTTTATTCCTAGAAATATAAGGTTCGGCAAAACAACTTATATCATGATATTTGTATCATTAATGGGCCACTTGGGGGTCTATTAGATGTTTATAGTAAGTTTATTAACTATATAATATAAAAATACAAAGTGACATGGTAAATGTCAAACTAATTAACTAAGAGTTAAAACCAAACGATAAGGATAATATAATGACCAAAACCTGTCTAAAATCTTTTGATTGAAAGGATTCAGACCCATCCCCACCTTATACTTTAAATAATCCAGTTTTGTGCAATTATAAACTGAATATAAATTTATTATTAAATTATACTTTACGTTTTTCCTAAAGTGCCCCTTCTCCCCCTTATAAAAGGATGCCACTTCTAACCAATTCCTCACACCTCGCAAGGCTTTTGGTTGGTAAAAACTCTACCCAATTAAGCTCCCTATTTCCCTCTCCTCATCCTAGAATCCATACCTTAGGCAGAAGGAACTTCAAGAGTCCTTTTTTGGTTCAAGCCAAAGGGAGTTACCCAAATCAAAGGTAACGATTTCGCTTAGCTTATTTTCTTTTACTTTACTTTTCCAACCCATAAATC
Source organism: Viscum album (assembly GCA_963277665.1). Classification (NCBI taxonomy): domain Eukaryota; kingdom Viridiplantae; phylum Streptophyta; class Magnoliopsida; order Santalales; family Viscaceae; genus Viscum; species Viscum album. Next base: position 5,110,683 of record CAUJRU010000012.1, on the reverse strand, counting down.
CACTTATAAATTTCTTTTGTAAAAAACAAGCATCCGAAATATACTAGGATATTGTTATGATAAGTATTCGAACTACACTTACACACACCTCCATCTAATTGGTGACGAACATGATGTTACTGTGGATGGCAACCAAATGCCTCACAAAACGATGATTGTTCAATTATCTCCTACCGCCTCTAATGGTGGACATTATGATGGAAATATAATTTAATATGTTATTAATTATATTTATTTTATATATAAGATTCTATAATTCCATTTCATAGCATACCATTATTCATTTCATGTTGTATATATATAGGATAATTTCATTTGAGGAAGTGCAGACTACCGCCCCCTCAAAGTGATATGACTCATTCATACCATACATAGAACATACAAAGAAAGGTGTAAATAAACATAAGTAAAACATATAAGTTATTAAATTATACTGGAATAATAATATACCTATGTATCATTTCTTTTTGATTCCTTTTAAATGAAAAATGAAATGGAAGTAGCGTTCGTGCATACGTATGGACTACATTCTCCACGAACCCGATGAGATTCATTCCCCATCGTATCCATTCAAGTATAATTATAATTTCATGATAAAAAATAATTTTTAAGGACATGTTATCATTTAGTATATGAATAATATTCAACCTATCCATAACAAACATGTCTTATTTAACAACACATATAAAAGAAAACGAGTAAGTTAACACTCGAAACAATGATAATACTAAAATATTATTAACAAGGAAATATTAAAAGATCATATATGATATCATATTTATGATTCTTGTATAATTTAATAACAATTATTTAAATATTATACAGGAGGTTAACCTACCCTCTACCAAGTAAAAGTACAAGGTAAGCGGTTTTTCATCTCAATCCATATTCCCATGAGATTCATGCCATATTGCAACTCTTACCTTTTGTGTGCCGATAATTGTATTCTTTGTGTAATACACTTTAATTTATGTGTATCTACATATTCATTGTATGACACCACATTCATGGGTTTTATGTTTCGTAAGTTACCAAATTGGTAAGGGTTAATTTCACAATATCTTTATTATTCGAGGATGTTTTTACGTAAGTATCTACTGCGACATATTTATTATCCATGTACAAGTTTTATGAAAGTGTTTTAAAAGGGATTATTTTAAGGTATTTTTTATTAAAACAACATTTCAAATGTTTTAAATATTTATTCTTCTAAATCTATAACATTAATGTCCATGTCTTCAAAATGGGTTTTAAAGATTTATTTATATGGAAATGAATGTTTTTAAAATGTTAATTCCTATCAAAAGTTTCATAGTGGTATGGGAAAATTTGAATAAAAAATTTCTTTAAATGACTTCTTTTCTAAATTGTGTCACTTTTAAATGTTTTTAATGAAAAAGAGGTATTTATCTCAAAGAGGTTTACAAATCATTTTCATCTATGTCAACATCCTTTGATAAATTTTACACTTTTTTGAAGTTGATTTATTATGATAAAAATCATCCATATTGTATTTAAGGTTTTGTGATAGGTTTGACTAAGGATGAGTTATTTTTATGCCATTAATGGTTTTTGATTAATTTTTTGGAATTTCGTATGTTAATTTTAATATGAATATTCATGTTATATTTCTGCCTCTTTTTAAGATGAATGTGTTGGACTAGTATGTTCCAGGTTGGGGTCCGGTTATAGAAGACCCTCCAGGTTGGTGTCCGGTTATTAGAGGAACTCCGGGTTGGTTTCCGATTATTAGAGGCACTTCAAGTTGGTGGCCGGTTATTAGAGGAACTTCGGGTTGGTGTCCGGGTATTAGAGGAACTCCGGGTTAGAGTCCGGTTATATAGGCTCTCCAGGATGGAGTCCGGTTACAGAGGATCTCCGGGATGGGTTCCAGTTATAGTTATCCCTTAGATCTTGGCACGAGGCCTTGACATAGAAATTAAAGTTTGGCATTATGAATTCCATCATTATGAATGTGGTTAGTGATATTACATGTGATGATTTGACTAGTAGAATGTCCATGTGAATATGTAAATGGAATTATTTCATTTTATTTCTGCCATATTATGCTGAAGTTCAAGTTTAAAAGGGTTTTGTTTTAGTTAAACATTTACTTACATGTTTATGCTTGTTTATGAAAGTTTATGCTATGTTTCTTACCCTTACTGAGTGTTTGAGCTCACCCCTTTCTATGTTTTATTTTTTCCCCAGATTCCAAGAAGTGTGTTGTGATTGATTTGAGGGGTTAAGAAAAGGGAATAATGGAATCCATAAATATTATTTATGTTGTTTTGTATGTCTTAAGGTGAAATGTAACATTCATTTATGTAATCTATTTTCCATGACTTCTAAACTAATCAGTCCTATTGGACTTGATTCATTGTAATCTTGCAAATGTATTAAAATAATGCACCGACTCTGGATAACTAGGGTCAGGGCGTTACAGGGGGGGGGTTGAAGGGTTTGGGTTAGGGGTAGGGGGACATGTTAGGGACATGTTGGTTGTTTGTTTAGGGTTTGGGTTGGTTTGGTATGTTTATGGGGTTTTTTGGCAAGCGATTGGGGATCAAGGGGTTAATTTAGTATTGGGGATGGGTGTAAGATTAAGGTCGGGGATTCATGGAAGGTTTATGGTAGAAGGGATTTGGGCCATTGGGAGTGATTAGGGTCGGGGATGAGAAAGGTTTATGGATTCAGATGGGGGTAGCTCTGCATCTGGTCTAGATGTATTGTTTTAGTATCAGGATTGGTACTTTTGGGGTATGTTTTGGGGATTTTCTAGGGATCACATAATAGGGGTAGGATTTGGTCTTGGATATGGGTTGGAGGTTTTGAGATGAGGTCGAAATGGGGGTGGGGGGATTCTGTGGGTGGATGGGGCTAGGGGACGTGGCTAGGCGCAGGGGATGGGTTTGTTTAGGGATAGAGTTGTGGGGGTAGGTTAGGGGATTGTTCTAGGTTTTTATGTTGGGGAAAGGTTTATGATTTGGATTGGGGGAGGGGGAGGATTAGGAATGAGGTTACGGTATGGTTGAGGGATAGTAGGATTAGGACCGGGGTTCGGGGGGGGGGGCGTCTGTGGGGTATGTTTATGGATTGGTTAAGGGATAGGGGATATGGTTTGGGGATTGTATTGAGTTGGGAGGGGTAGGTATAAGGCTAGGAATATAGAATCAAATTAGTGATGGGGATTTTCGGTGCTTGAGTCAGGGGTTTGGGGATGGTTTTGGGATAAGCTCAGGGGGTAGGATTATTGAGAAGGGAGGTCTTTGGTTAGGGGTGGTTGGATTATGATTACAGATGGGATGTGGTAGTAGGATTATGTCAATGTCCTGGTGTATTATTAGGGAAGATGTTGGGGGGGGGGGGTTGATTCTGGGATTGGCTTATGGCTGGCGGATTGGGTACGATTAGTTCTAAGTTGAAGGTGTAGAATTACGGTCTAGGGGTAGGTTTAGGTCAAGACTTTGAGGGGTATATTTAGGGTTGGGGCTTGTGATAGGGGTCATGGTAGATTTATGGACATGTTTGGTTGTGGGGAATGGTGGGTAGTTATAGGTTTTGGGTCATGTGCTATTTTCTTAGGGATAGGGATGGGGATATGGGTTGGGGTAGGGGATATGTTTTTGGGTGGGGGTATGTTTTGGCCTGGCATAGTATTTATGGCTAAGGATAGGGGAGTTTTCTCGTGTTAGGGCCATAGGATGGGGTTGGTTTAGGGATATGTGGATGGGGATAGGTTTACAATTGGGGTTGGGGATAGGGTCTGGGGGAAGTGAGCACATTTCAAGGGGGTTCATGATTAGAGGAATGGGGTAGGTTTTAGTGCTAGGGATGGGAGAGAGTTTTAGGTCTAGTGGGTGAGGGGGTATGCAGATGTATACATCCATTGGGATAGGGCTAGAGGCCATGGGGGGGCTTGATTATGGATTTTGATTGAGGGGGTTGGATTATGGATGATGTGGGGGGGGGGTATTGATGGGTGATGGGTCATGGTCCATTTCTACTAGTGATGGGGGTCAGGATATGGCTTGGTCCAAGGTAGGTATGGGGGATATCGTTTTAGGGTATGTTTATGGGATACAGATAGTGAATGGTGTTAGATTTTAAGGTAAATTCGTGGGTGGGGAGAGGCTGGTTTAGGAGAAGTAGGGTTAGGGGTTGGTGGAGGGTGCAGGTTTAGGTCTAGTGTCTAGGGGGTTTTGATTAGGGCTAGGGGATGGTGGGTAAGATAGGGTTTGGGATTGGGTTTTTTTTGGGTTTAGAATAATGTGTTTTTCTTTAGGTATAAGGTCCAGGTGGTCAGGATAGGGGTCGGGGGGGGTTTATTGGTGGGGTTGGGGGTCCGAGTGTGGTGTGGTGTGGTGGGGGTGTTAGAAAGAGGGTTAGGTGATGGTGTGGGATTAGGTATGGGGTATTTTTTGGGTTGTATGTTTATAGATAGGTCTATGTCTAGGATAGGATTGGACATGGGGGTTACTCATATGGATGGGGGTTAGGAATGTGGTTAGGGGTAGTTTTAGGGTTAATTCCTTGGTTGGGGTTGTTTGGTATGAAGTTGGATGTGGGTATAGGGATATGGATAGGTTCAGGGTTGAGTTAAGGTAGGTTTTTGTCTGCGGATATGGCTAGGGGTTATAGGGTTAGGATTAGGGTAGCATCATGTGGTGGTTCAGGTGTTAGGGAGAAGTTCGTGTGGGGTTAGGGATGTGGTCTTCGTACGGGTGGGGTGTTGGTATGCTTTGGGATGGTACTAGGGATATGGGTAGATTTAGGCCTATATATGGGTCTATGGTAGGGGATGTGGTGGGGATGGTAGTTTTAGGATGGTGGTTTGGGGTAGGATTAAGTGTTGTGTTGTGACTAGGGTCTTTTTGGGATGAGGGTTTAGGGTTTTCTTTTAATGATGGTTAATGGTTTTTGGGGTTGTGGGATTGGATTTTTGTGTGGATGAGGATTTATTGTTTTTGGGGTAGAGTGTTTAGGGTCTTTTGGGGTTATGGATTATGGTTTTCTAGGGCTATGAGTTTTGGGTTCTTTGGGACTTAGGGATAAATACTTTTTTGAGATGAGGGTTTAGATCTTTTGAGGAACGTAGGTTTCATGATTTTTGAGAATGAAGGTTTTAGGTGTTTAGGTGATGAGGGAGTCGGAATTTTTTGTGGATGAGGGTTTTGGTTTTTTGGGTAGAAGGGGTTGTATTTTTTGGGGTTTGAGTGTTTAGGCTTTTTTTGGGGCTGACTGTGTTGGGGGTTTTGAGTTTTGGGTTTATTTTTTATGAGGGTTTGGGTTTTTTGGGCCATGTGTTTATTTGGGGTAGTGTGTTTTGGGTTTTTTTGGATCAGTGTTTCCAGGTTTTTTTGGGATTAGGTTTTAGGGGTTTTGGGGGATGATGGTTTCAGTGATTTTAGGGAAGATGAATTTTGGTTTTGGGGCTTGAAGTTTTATGTTTATTACTGATTAATGTTTAGGGTTTTATAGGATTAGGTATCTCAATTTATTTGGTGCTGAGGGTATTGGATTTTTTTACTGCCAAGAGTTTATGTTTTTAAGGGGTTGATGGTTTAGGGTTTCTTGGGGCTAATTTTCAATTGATTATTCTGTCTAAGAGATTGTGGTTTTTCTGGATCTAATGGATTGGTGTTCTATCAGGCTAAGGGTTTAGGGTTTTTTTGGGTAGAGGGCTTACGGTTTCTTATGACTGTGAGTTTATGGTTTTTGGGGGCCTTGGATTTATGGTTTGTTATATATCTTGGTTAAGGGGTTTTCGGATATAAGGTTTAATATTTTTTATGGACGGTAGATTCGATTTTTTTGGGGTAAATAGTTTACGATTTATTGGGGATATGGGTCTAGAGTTTTGGGGATTTGGTTTTCAAATTATTTGTGCATAAGGGTGTAGGGGTTTTTTTGAAGAAAGGGGTTTTTAGGTCTCGAGTGTTAAGGATTGTATTGGGGCTAAGGTTTTTGGGTACTTTTGGGATCAGGAATTATGGTTTTTTGGATTATGGGATTAGGTTTATTTATGGATGAAGGATTGGGGTTTTTTATGATATAGTGTTTGGAGTTTTTTATGGATTAGGGATTGAGGATTTTTTGGGATAGTGATTTGCGGTTATTTTTGGCTCAGAGTTGAGGTTTTTTTTTTCACTAATGGTTTAGGGTTTTTAGGGGTTGATGGTTTAGGGTTTTCATTGGTTGATAATTTATTGATTCATGGTGAAAAGTTTTTATTGTTTTTTGTGGTTGAGTGTTTAGGGATTATTAGGTTGGGGGTTTAGTGTCTTTGGGGACATGAAGAGTAATTTTTTTTGGAACTAATGGTTTATGGTTTTTCTGTGATGGTGGATTATGAATTTTTGGGGTGGGGGGCTGGTTCATGGTTTTTTAGGGTGGAGGGTTTTGGGGTTTTTTGGTGATGTGTGTTTAGGGTCATTTATTTTTTTATGGTTTATTTATCGATGAAGCATTATGGTTTTTGGGGATGTTGTTTTAGGTGTTTTGTTTGGTGGGTTCTGGGTATTAATGTATTGAGGGTTTATGGATTCATGAGGAAGATTGTTTAGGGTTTTTTTGGTGCTGGGGGGTTATGGATTTCTTAGGATAAGGGTGTAGTTATTTTTGGGGGTTAGGGTTTAGGTATTTTCAAGAAATAATGTTATGGGTTTTCGGGGATTTTTTTAAGGATTTTGTTTGGGATGAGGGAATATGTGTAATGGGGTTTAGGGTTTGGTGGTTTTGGGATGTGGTTTTAGAGATTTTCCCAGATGAGTACTGAGTTTTTTGGGGATGAGGGTTTCATGGTTTTAGGGGATATGGGTTTAGGGGTTTTTTGAAGATAATTTTTTAGGGGTTTTGGGCACATTGGGTTTTGTGTTTTATGGGGATAAGGTTTTAGGTAATTTTTTGTGTGGGGATTTAGGATTTACTAGGGGTGATGGTTAAGGTATTTCTTAAAATTATGGTTTACGGTTTTATTGGAAGAAGTTTTGAGGTTTTCAAGGAGTATGTATCATTAAATTTCTAGGGATGAGGGTTTAGAGTTTTTTGGGGATGATGAAATTGGATTTTATGTGGTTGAGGGATTTGGGTTTTCTATATTGATGACTGTTTATGGTTTCTAATAGGTATTAGTTTATTTGTGCTAATGGTTTAGGATTTTATGGGGCAGAGGGTTAGTGATTTTTGGGGATGATTTTTTTGGGGTTTTTTTGTGTATGTGGGTTTAAGTCTTTGTAGGGTTTAGTATTTAGGGTTTTATGATATTGAGGGTTTAGGTTTTTTAGGGGAATGGGTTTAGGGTTTTATAGGTCTAAGGATTTATTATTTTTCACTGATTGGGGTTTAGTGTTTTATAGGGATGAGGGTTTATGGTTTTCTATGGTTTTGGGTTTATGGTATGTTGGTGTAGAGACTTTACTATTTTCTGTGGATTAGTGTTTCTGGTTTTTTAGGGATGAGGGTTTAATTTTATATATGGATGAGGGTATAGTGGTTACTTGGGCTGAAAATCTAGGTTTTTTGGGGATTAGGGTATACTATCTTTTGGGGATGAGGGTTTAGGTTATTTTGGGGTTAATGGTTTCTTGTTTTTTTGGGCAGAGAATTTACCACATTTTGTGGTTAAGGTCTTATGGTATTTTAGGCCTAGAGATTTTGGGTATTTTAAGGGTGTCAGTTTTGGGGTTTTGGGGATGAGTTAGGTTTTAGGGTTTTTCTATTCTGAGGTTTCAGTGTTTTTTGTGGATGGGGATTTGGGATTTTTTAGGTGTGGGTTTTTGGGTTTTTTGGGACTGATCATTCAGGGTAATTCTTTTGAGAGTTTAGGATTTTTTTGGGACTGTGGGCTTAAGGTTGTTTAGTTGTCAGTTTAGGGATTTTTTGGGATGAGGGTTTACGGTTTTTGGGATTTCATTTGTAGGATTTTTTTCAATAGGATTTAAGGGTTTTTTGGGGCGAGGGATTGCAGTTTATTTAGGGATGGGAATCTAGGTTTTTTTGGGCTTTGGGATTTGGGTGTTTTTGTGGATTATAGTTTAGGGTTTTTTGGATAATGATTTTGGGGGTTTGAGGCTGATATTTTTGTGTTTTTAGGGAAGTGAGTTTATTGTATTTTGGGGTATAGGGATTATGGTTTTTTGGGGATGAGGTATTGTGGGTTTTTGGACTGAGTGTTGGGATTTTCTATTACTATGTGTATAGAGATTTGGGGGATTATGGTTTTGGGATCCTTGGGGTGATTGTTTTTGTGTTTTTTTAAGGATGGAGGTTTCGGGTTTTTTAGGGATTAGGGATTTTGTTTTTTTGGGGATGTGGGTTTAGAGGTTTTTTGGAATTAGGATTTTGGATTTTTTTGGGTTAGGATATTGGGTTTCTTAGGGTTGAGGTTTTATCGTTTTTTGGGATGAGAATTTATTGGTTTTACGGAAGAGAATTTAGGGATTTTTAGGGAAGAGGATTTAGGGTTTTTAGGGCTGAAGGTTGAGGGTTTTTTGGTATGAGAATTTAGGTTTATTATTTGGGAAGAGGATTTGGGGATTTTAGGTGCTATGGTATTAGGATTTTTTAAGAATGGGTGTCTTGGGTTTTTTGGGGATGATTATTTAGTTTTTCTGGGGATTATGATTTTTTTTGTCGATGATTTAGTGCTATTGTTGGAGAGGGTTTATGGATTTTTCTAGCATGGGTTTAGGATTATTGGGGGATTATGGATTTTCAATTTCTGAGGATAAGGCTTTAAGGGTTTTGGGACTGAGAATTTTGGGTTTTTTAGGGAAGAGGGTTTCAGATTTTTTGGGGATGAGGGTGTATGGTTTTTTGGGGTAATGGCTATACAGTTTTTGGGGTTGAGGTTTTAGGTTTTTTTGGGGATGATGGTCTCTAAGGTTTTGGGGATGAGGGTTTTTGGGTTTTGGGGGATAATGATCTATGTTTATTGTGGGATAATGGTTTAGTTGTTTTTTTGGTTGATGGTTTTAGGTTTTTTGGGTTAAAAATTTATTGTTTTTTGGGAAGTAGATTTAGGAATTTTTTGGGGTTTAGTGTTTGTGGAATTTTGGGACTAAGGGTTTAGGATTTTTTGGATGATAGTTTACTGTATTTTAATCCATGTTTTTATGGCATTGGGGGATGAGGGATTAAGGTTTCTAGAGTTAGAGATATTATGGTTTTTATTGTTGGGGGTTTAATATTTTTTTGGGACTGAGGGTTTCTTGTTTTCTTGGTTTGGGGTTTTTGGTATTTCACAGGGATGTGGGTTTAGGGGTTTTTGGAGCTAATGTTTTATTTAGGGAAGAGGGTGTTGAATTTTTTATTTATGAAGGGTGTAGTTTTTTGGGGAATAGGGTTTTTGTTTTTTTTAAGGGATCAGTATTTAAATTTTGTGAGTTCTGAGGGTTTTCAGTTCGATGGGGCTGATGGTTTAGGGTTTTAAGTGGATGCGGGTTTAGGGTGTTTTAGGGTTGAATATTTTAGGTTTCCTGTGGATATGGGTCAAGGTTTTTTCAGTTTTGAGGGATTAGTATTTTCTAGGGAGGATTGTTTAGGGTTTTTTAGGGCATATGGTTTAGGGTTTTGGGGCTTAAGGGTTTAGTGATTTTTGGGGCTGAGGGTTTATGGATTTTTAGGGATGTTGGAATAGTGTTATTTGGGGAGGGGGGGAAAGTGTTTTTTTAGAGAATGGTGTATATGGTTTTTTTGGGATAAGGTTTTAGGATTTTTTTGGTTATGTGTTTCTAGTATTTTGGGGATGAGTATTTTTTTTTGTGGGATGATGGTTCATTATTTTTTAGGGATGTAGGATTACAGTTTTTAGGGGCTGAGGAATCATGTTTTTTTAGGAAGAGGGTTTAATTTTTTAATTGATGATGGTATATGGTATTTTCAACCAGTGGGTTCAGGGTTTTAGGGGGATGAGCGTTTTGGATTTTTTTATGTGTTTAGGGTTGAGGGTCTTAAGGGGTGGATGATTAATATTTTTTGGTGTGATGGATTAGGTTTTTTTAGGGATTCGGGTTTGGGGTTATTCATTATGATGTTTTAGGAGTTTATTTGGAAGAGGGTTTTTGCTTTTTGGGACTGAGGGTTTAGGGGTTTTACAGACCGAGAATTTAAGGTTTATTATTGATGAGGGTTAATCAGGTTATAGAGTTGAGAGTTTACAGTTTTTTATTAGGGTTTAGTTATTTTATTTGAGATAAGGGTGTATATTTTTTTTGGGGAAGAGTGTTTATGTTTTCAAAGGATTATGGTATAGTTATTTTGTGAACTGACATTCTTAGAGGTTTTTTAGCAAAAGATTTTGGTTTTTGGGGTCTGAGTGTTTAGTGTTTTTCAGGGCTGAGGGTGTATTGTTTTTTGGGTACCAGGGTTTAGGGTTTTTTGTGGATTAAATTTTAGTTTTTTATAAGGATTTGGATATAGGGTTTTCTAGGTATAAAGGTTTTGTTTTTTAGGATGGGTGTTTACAGTTTCATATCGTGAGGGTTTAGGGTTTTTATTTTTAAGGGTATAGTATAATTTTAGGTTTAGGGGTTCGGTTTTTTGGGTTGTGTTTTTAGATTTTCTATGGGGATGAGGGATTATTGTTTTTTGTGGCTGAGGGTTTAATGTTTTTTTGGACCTGGGGGTTTAATTGTATTTATGGATGAGGGTTTCAGGTTTTTTAGGGCTAAGGGATTTGGGTTATTTTGGATTGTGGGTTTAGGTTTTTTTGGATGATAGTATGTGGATTTCCAGGGCTGAAGGATTAATGTTTGTTGGATAAAGGGTTTAGGGTTATTTTGGTGAATTTTTATGGATTTTAGGGGATGATTATTTATAGTTTTATGGGGAAGAGGGTTTATGGTTTTTTGAGATTGAGGGCCTTTGTTTTATTTGGGGATTGGGGTATAGTTTATTTGGTGATGAGGGTTTTGTTTTTTGGTGATGACAATTTGATGTTTTTTATGTTGATGGATTAGTGTTTTTTTGGGTGAAGGTTTAAGGGTTTTTGGGTCTTAGGGTTTAGTGGTTTGGTGATTAGGTTTTATGCTGTTTTGGTGATAAGGGTTTATTCTTTTTTGGGATACTTGTAAAAGGTTTTTTGGGGATGAGGGTCTATAGTTTTTTATGTATATGAGTTTAGTATTTTTATAGCTAAGGGTATAATATTTTTTAGGGCTGTAGGTTTTTGGTTTTTTAGTGATGAGGGTTTAGGGTTTTTTGGGGATGATGGTTTAGGGTTTTTTGGGATGATGTATTAGTGATTTTTTTTGGATTAGGGTTCATCATGTATTGTGGATGGTGGTATATTTGTTTGGTATTAGGGTTTAGGGATTTTATGTGATGGGGGTTTTGGTTTTTTTAGTGAAGAGGTTTTTGGGTTTTTTGGGGATAATGGTTTAGTATTTTTTAGTGATCTAGCTTTAGGAACATTTAGATGTAGGGATTTTTTAGGGATGGGGTTTTAGATTTTTTTGGGTGTAATATTAATAGCTTTCTAGGAATGACGGTTTAGGGTTTTTATGGGAGAATGTTTAGGGTATTTTGAGGATAATGTTGTAGGGGTTTCTGATGCTGAGAGGTTTGGGTTCTCTGGGAATGAGGGTTAAGAGTCCATTGGGATGAGGGTTTAGGGTTTTTTTGGGTATGGTGGTTTAGGGCTTTTTTACCGTTGGGGTGTAAGGATCGCAGGGTTTGGGGGATTAGTGTATTTTTTGGGGTGATGGTGTATGGTTTATTGCGTAGGGGGTTTCGTTTTTTAGGGAAGAGGGTTTATGGGTTTGATCATTAGAGGATATAGGGTTTTGGCTAAGGGTTTATGGTTTTGGGGCAGAGGGATTATGTTTTTTGGTATAACTGTTTATATTTCTTTGTCGATGACTGTTAATTATTTTATGAGGTTGAGGTATCATGGTTTTTTGTTTGATTGGGTTTTATGGTTTATTTTGAGTTGAGGATTATGTTTTTTTGTGGATGGGGGTTTAGGTTTTTTTGGGATGAGGGTTTAGGGTTTTTTGGGCCTTGGGTTTTAGGGAATTTTCAGGCTGATGTTGTTGGGTTTTGTTAGGGAAGAGTTTTTTTTCTTTTTTTAGATACGAGAGTTTAGTTTTTTAGGGTTGATGTATTATTTTTTTGGGGATAAGTGTTTAGGGTTATTCGGGGAGAAGAGTTTAGGGATTTTTTGGGATGTGGGTTTTGGGTTGTTTTGGGATGAAGATTTAGGTTATTTAGGGTAGTGGGACTATAGTATTTTTGGATTTTCTAGGATTATGGTTTTTTAGGTATGAGGGATTATGGTTTTTTATGTAGGATGGTTTAGGGGGTTTCCAGGATGATGATGTAGGTTTTTTTGGGGTTGATATTTTTTACTTTTTTGGGGTTGAGTGATAATAGTTTTTTGGGACTATGTGTTTATTGGTTTTTTGGGATGAGTGTTAGTGGTTTTCTAATGATGACGGTTGTTGGTCAGAGTGGATACTCAAAAGGGGGGTGAATTGGGTTTGAATAAAAAGTTTATGTTTAATAGATTTATATTGAAATCCCACAATAAATGAAACAAGTTAAACTGTAGTGAATTTATAATGATTGTAAGTGTTCAGTTAGTTTCTCAAAGAATGATTATTTCTCAGTTTACATAATTTGAAAATTAAGTTATCTTTTGAAACTAACATACTGGTTCACAATAATTACAAATAATTACTAGTTCAACTATAAGAGTTACTTTAAAACCTATTTGAATTTCAAAGTGATTAATAGTAGAATATTGAAAATAGTTTAAACCCAAAAAAAGATGTGAAACAGTTGTAACCAAGAGGTTTAGTCTCAAGCTGAGACGTAGTCCTATCAAATAGTTTATATAAAACATTGATGCACACCCTGGATCGGGGTTTACAACATTACTCAGACTGTCCAGGTCCTCAGACCTCTACCACAGTTCTACGTGGGAAGCAGCAAAAATAGCACATAGGTTGTCCAGGTCCTCAGACCTCTACCAGATCTCTATGTGGGATACACAATGGTGTAAAGAGTTTGGTCTGAGGATTTCAGCATCCTATAGTTCAGCTCAGGATACAGTGTGTGCTCTCACAGACAGAAGCACACACAATTCTAGTAAGGTAATAAAAACGATCACAGTAGAGCCATAAGATGGAGATGAGTTTACAATGATCTTGTGTAAAGTCAATGCATCTTTGGACTCCTTTGGATTGAAGCAGATGAAGTTTCATTCCTTCTCTAGAAGTTGTTTTCAAAACAAAGTATCTTGGTTTTTTTCCTTTACTTCCAGTATAGGTGTTCAACGTGAATGAGAGAGTATTACTTGTAGTAATGGAACTTTGTTTTGAACATTCGTTATTGATGTGTGTGAGTGTTCTTCGAGTTATTTGAGAGTTCATCGAGTGTTCTTTGTGTGTACATCGAGTGTTCTTCGAGTGTTCTTCTTTTATGTGTCTCTATGTGCATTCTCTGTTTTCACCACCCACACTTTCTCTAGTGTCTCGATATTCCTTTTATTCCTTATGCTCTGGTAATGGGAATGATTACATTTTTTAGGTACTAGGTATGGTTCCCTAACATTGAACAAATATTATTAATTAATATTAGTTGCATTAAAATCACAAAATATGACCATTGTTAATAAACAAACAGAGGGATAGAATTTAAAAAAACAGTGACTGGTTTCCAACGGTAACTTTTTGTATTAGTGAGCTTGTAGTGGTGGACTTGTAACGGTAGGTCTTGCATGGGTATCTATTACTCTCTATAAAGGTAGATTGTGTGTATCCCCCTTTGTGATTAGCAAAAAGTGAAAAAGACATTGGTTTAGGGAATATGAGAGAAATTATACATTTCCATTTCACATGACCATGTTACATGAGATAGTACCCAAGTAATACAAGAAGGATAAAAATTCCTAACAAATGTCCTATACAGTAATCAATCAACCTCATCCATTGGTAATTTGGATTTGTCTTTGGGATTTGAATAGGATTCAAGCCCGGTAGACGTAGGTGAAGGCTTTGGAACACCAGTGATGATCAAAGGTGGTTGAGCTACTGAATCACTTTCAGGAATGTAAAGAGTACCCCTTTGTGTGATCATAGGAGTAAGACTTATGATATATTGAGTTGGAGTTAACTGAGGTTCAAAAGAAAACTGACCAAAGGCAGGCAAGGATGGAGGTACGATAATAGGTGTACAATCCACATGCAGAAAGGGCGGTAAAAGGTTCCTAAAATCCATGATCATTTCTCTTCCTATATCCATACCAGAGATAAAATCAACTGTGTTCTCTATTAACTTGTCTAAGGTAGGAGTCAACTCCCTGAGCTTAATAACTTGTTCTTTGCAGGCTTGAGTAACTAGGGGAAGTTTTAGATTCTCTAATAGTAGCTTGAATTGATTGGTTAACTGATGCTTAGTGTACACTCTCTGAAAACAGTAATCGATTGTGACTTTGATTTCCTTATGGGCTCAGTAGTATCTCTCATATATTCTTGGATGATGTTTCTGATATCCCTATTTTTAGTAATAACCAGGGAATCAGATGAGCTATGGGTACTAATTTGACCAATTTCTTCCTTCAGCATAGATCTAAACTGTTCTATATCAACTAAAACACTGGATGTACCAAAAGGTTTTATAGTGAAAGCGATTGTTTCATTGAAGTATTGTGTCAAACTACTTATCAAATTCTTCACAACAAAATCCTGAGTACTGACATGAATTTTTATTGTCTTCATAAAATCTTCAAACACATCCACAAAATGTTTCACTACACCTCAAATGTAGTTTATTTCAGTATCAACTTGAGATTTATAACTAATGACGATATCAAATGAAGTAACAGATTGCTTCAAAGAGTCAACAACCTCTGTCAAACTCTCAATATGATTTTGAAAATGCTTCACTTCATCCATCACTTCTGTCACAACACATGAAAAAAATATCTTAGAGAATATACCAATGAACTTTCCATCTTATTTAGCACTTCAAAAAAATAGGTTTTCAATTATTATATCAGTGACTCAAGATCACCTTTTTTCAAAATGTCTTCATGAAGAGCTAGAGGAGCTACTGGTTGAGCAGTAACGTCCTCTGTTAAAATATCATAAGACACAGGATTTCTTTTAATGGGTGTCTCATCCTCAGAATCACTATATTCTAGTCCAAATACAACAAATCCTGGATCAACATATCAATATTCCACTTCATAGGTCATAGAAACTGATCCTATCCTTAGAAGTTGCTCCCCCACAACACATGATTCCATCACTATATATGTAGCATTAGCAGCAGCCTCATTGGGTACATCCTCTTCAGAAGAGTCATATACAACCATATTCATATCCAAACTAGGTTACACAAACTGGGGTATGTCAGCAATAGGTACTCGTTTTTACACTTCACGAATCTCCTCAATAGGTATAATAGAGTTCTCAATCAGAGGACTGAGACTCAAACAGGTACTTCCATTCTCAAATACTTCCTCATCACTATTATTAGAATATAGAGATGTCTCCCTATGATCTGATCTAGGAAGGTCTTCCTCATTTAAAGATATTTGTTCAACACTTTCTCTTTGAACTGCTTCCTTCACTGGTGAACTTGCCTTTCCATATGATTCATTTTCTGTAGCTGGGATGGGAGGAAAATCAGGATCCCATCCTTCTTCTATAGAGGTATCCTCCTCAACATCATCATCACTGTATTGAGGTTATTCCTCATCAAGTCCTAGACATGGGTCTCTCTTTTCTTTTGGAAGATTGGTATGGTCAACATGGTTAAATTTATCATAAATTTCTCATCATCATTTACACATTACCTTTTCCATGGCTTCCAACCAATATTAATTTACTTAAAAACTGTTATTGTAATACAAAAGTTTCCTCTTACAACTATTGTCTCATCCTATGACCCAGCCACACCTTTTTCTTTGATCATCCAAGTGATCAGCATCTCAAAGAATAGAGCATTTATTTTTGACTCTGACCTGGACATATCTTTGATTTGATTCATCAGAATCCAACAAAAATTCATTTTGAAACCATTCCATATAATATTCAATAAGAATATATCTTGGAATCTATGTTTTGAAAAATATCCTCTTCTCGGACTTAACACATGCCGGATAAATTTGAACAACAACTAGTTCTCTCCATCCATTTCTGTAGCAACTACTTTTCTTGGTGTGCCATCTCTAGTGAGCTCTTCCAAAGAAGCTTCATTTTAAAAAAAATTACTATTAGGAGGTACTGAATTTGAGAAATATCCAAACTGACCCTCATGTTGAACATCCAAGCACTCAACCCAATAAATGGAAGAAAAATATATTATATTGTTATTCACTAATAATGCCATTTTGTTCTCATTTTCAGATTTCTCAAAACGAAAAAACTCATAGATTTTTTTACCAATTTTGGATAATAAGGACCATTGTTATTCACAAAACATTCGAGCCACCCTTGTTCCTCAAAAATTATAAGAATCATAGTTTTTCTAGGCATGAGCCATTCTGCACAGAGTTCCATCTCTACTACTATATATCTATCATGTAAATGAGGGTTCACTAGTTTCTTCACTTAACTGCAACCACTAGACTCTCCTTTGAGTCTCTTGGCATTCATTTTATCACCCTCTTTACATACAGAATGTCTCTTCACTCGATCCATTCTGCGAATCATGAGGTTTAGTTTTGGGGGGAAATGACGGTTTGGGAACTAAGGTTTCAACGTAAAGGGTTTGAGGTGGATTGAAACGTGACTTATATTTATTTTTTATCATTTAGGAATTGAGATGTAATAAAAATAAAACCAATAAAAACAATAAAGGATTCCATTAAAAAAACACGAAATCCTAACAGCGCAAAACATATCGATAAGAACTACTGGTGAGAATTCCTAATGGTGTGGTCCACTAATAGTGAGGTTATAATGGTGAGGTTCATACCAGTGATGTATAATGGTGAGGTTCATACCAGTGAGGTATAACGGTGAGGTTCAAACTAGTGAGGTATAATGTTGAGTTTCATACCAGTGAGGTATAATGGTGAGGTTTTATTATCTTTTATGATTTACTATGGAAGGTTTGTCATTCCTAAATCATGCCTAATGTAACATAGCCTTTCTGAATATAATGTCTTGGTGAATATGTCAGCTAATTGATGTTTAGTGCTTATAAATTCAAGAGTAATATTGACCTTTTGATAATGATACCTTAAAAAGTGATGTCTTACATCAATTGTATTAGTCCTAGAGTGAGATACAATATTCTTGGAAATGTTGATCGCACTAGTGTAATCACAGTTTATAGATACATGTCTGGATTGATTTCTATAGTCCAATAAATTTCGTTTCATCCACAGAATTTGTGCACAACAACTACCAGCAGCTATGTACAATGCTTCAATAGAAGACAATGCAACAAAATTCTAATTTTTACTATACCATGATAGTACTGACATACCTAGAAAATGACACGTTCCAAAAGTACTCATCTTATCGAACATGCAACCGGAAAAGTTAGAATCTGAATAGCTGGATAAATCAAATGATTGTCCTTTTGGATAATGTAATCCTAAAGTAGTAGTATGATTAAGATATTTGAAAATCCTTTTAACATCAAGCAAGTGTGACTCTTTTGAATAAGCTTGAAATCTTGCTCACATAAACACACTAAACATGATACCCAGTCAATGATCAGTAAGATAAAGTAAACTCCCAATCATACCTCTATAATTAGTTTGATCCACTAGCTTCCCAGTTAAATCTGCATCCAATTTACAAGTGGAACTCATAGGTGTATCACTTGTCTTATTACTATCCAAACCAAAATGTTTTAAGAGATCCTTTTTACATTTACATTGATTTATGATAATACCATTTTCATTTTGGAAAACATGAAATAAAAGAAAATATTTTAGTTCTCCTATTAAACTCATTTCAAATTCACTTTGCATAATCTTAGAAAAATAAATACATAAATTATTTTTAGAAGATGTGAAAATAATATCATCAACATGGATTTTTAATATCAAAACATATTTGGAAATCTTTTTGATAAAAAGAGTTGGATCAGCAATCCCTTTTATAAAACCTTTAGAAATAATAAAATTACAATGTCTATCGTACCAAGCTCATGGGGATTTTATAAAACCATACCAAGCATTATAATGGTTAGACACTAGATTTGGAAAATGAGGATTAGTAAATCCAAGTGCTTGTTCAACAAAAACATCTTCAATTATAAAACCATCTAGAAAATAACTTTTAACATCCATTTGATATAACTTGAAATTCAGATGAGCAGTATAAGAAAGTAGAATTATAATATCTTATAACCTAGCTACAGGTGAAAATGTTTCCTAATAGTCTATTACATATTATTGACTATATCCTTATGCAATTAACCTATCATTGTTTCAAACTATATATCAAGACTCATCAACTTTATTTCTAAAAACCCATTTAGTGCCTATGGTCCATGTTTCCTTAGGTCTGTCTACTAATTCCCAGAATTTCATTCATTCAAATTGAATTAATTCTATTTACCTATCCAATACCCAGAATCCATCATTGATAGCATGATTGATATTTTTAGGTTCAGACTGTGACATAAAGGCGTGATGTTCAACCTGATTTCGTAGAGATGATCTAGTTTGTGTTCCTCTATCAAAATCTCATACAACAACATATAAAGGATGATTTTTGAGGGTCCTAGTTGGTCTAGAAAAAGTAGGGCTGGAAAATTTAGTTTCATTTACATGTTCGGGTTCAACAGAAACAGGTTCTGGAAAATTTCCAGAATTGGTTGTCTTAACAACAGGTTCACTATTCTTGTCATTAAGGTTTATAATTGACATATGTTCTTCATGATTTTCAAGAGGGGTCTTTGGTTCATGTGGATCAGTTTCATCAAATTTTATGTGTACATATTCTTCCACACATTTGGCCCTCTTATTAAATACACTATAAGATTTTCTGGATAGAGAATAACCTAGAAAGATTCCTTCATTACGTTTGGATGAAAACATATGAAGATTATATTTAGTATTGAGAATAAAGACTTTGCAACAATAAAATCAAAAGTAACTAAATTTTGGATTCCTATTAATCCACAGTCCATAAAGGGTATTTTTAAGAGAAGGTCTAATCAGGACTCTATTAATGATATAACAAGCTATATTTAATGCTTCATCACAAAAATAAATAGGTATATCATACTCATTGAGCATAGTTCTGGAAATTTCCTGAAGGGTTCTATTCCTTATTTATTCTAAAATATTCTTTTTAGGTGTCCTAGGGGAAGAAAAATTGTTACTGTAGCCATCGTGTGAGCAATAGGATTCATAGTTATGATTTTCAAATTCACGGACATGATCACTTCTCAGGGTCTTAATCTTATGTCCACTATGTTTTTCAACAGAATTGGAGTATTTAATGAAATAGGAACAAGCTTCACTTTTTTGAGAAAGAATGTTTACCCAAGTGTATCAAGAAAAGTCTTCTACTAGAACATAGACATAGTGCTTCCCTTTTAAACTAGAAACTCTAGATGGTCCAAATAAATCCATATGAACCAACTCGAGAGGTTGAGAAGTTGAATCTTATTTCTTATATTTGAATGAAATATTATGTTTCATTCTATTTTGATAGAGATTACAAACATTGTCTATTGAGGATTTTAGTTTGAGTAGGTCTCTAACTAAACCATTCCTAGTCAATTCCGTAAGTGAATGAACATTGTAGTGTCCTAATCTTCTATGCCATATCCATGATTCATTATGAAAATAATTTAAACAATTAACCATTTGTTTGGATAAGGAATTTAATTCTTCATCATAAACATTTTCATCTATTAAAGTAGAAAATACCAAAATATTATAAGACTTAAATAAATTTCAAGCATCATTTTCAAATTTAACATTGAAACCATCATCACACAAATGAGAAATACATAACAGATTGTATTTTAGTCCATCAAAAACTAATACTTTAGAAATAAAAATTGAATCATTATTACCAATCTGGCCTAAGCCGACGATCTTTCCTTTTGAGTTGTCACCAAAGGTGACATGTCCTCCATCAACTTTGATTAAGATCTTAATGCATGAGTAGTCTCCTATCATATGTCTTGAACATCCACTTTCCAAGTACCATATCTTCCTATAGGAACTTTTCAAGCAAGTTTCCTATAAAACCGATTTAGATAGAAGATAATTTTGGTACCCATATTTTCTTGGGTCCAGAAAAGTTATCATATAAAACTATAGGCAACGATATTTGTATAATGGGTTTCCTATAATCAACAGATTCAATCGATTTTAATAGATAAACATTTTTTGGTCTATATGAATTTGAATATATAGATGAACAATAAGAATTTCTAGAACTTGAACTTGCAGTATACTATCTAGATTTTTGAATAAATTTATTCTTAACAATATTTCTCTGTCCAGGTTGGTATCCTAAACTAGTAGTATACATTGGTGCAACATGTTTTCCGAGAATTTGAGTTAGCATATTCTTTCCATTTGTGAACCACTCTTAGTCTTTTCTAAGTTGTTCATTAGACAATTTATGTTCATTATTCTCCTTCAATAGTTGAGCATTCTTTTCCTTTTCTATACTAAGATCAGATTTAACAGTACTAGTCAAGGCATATTATTTCGTTAATTATTTGTACTTATCTTTTAGCTCATTACAAGTATCTTCTAACATATTACATTATTCAAATAATTCAGTTTTATACATATTATCATCATTATTTGAATCACTTTATTTCCCAGAATAATAATCATTGAGCATAGAGGAATTAAGTGTTACCTTAGATGTTTTAGTCTTGAAACACATGTTGGCATAATTCTTTTCTTCAAAATCAGAAGCTTCAGATCCACTTGAGCTGTCTTCAGAAGAACTTAATGTTGCATTCATATCTTTCTTATATTTTTTTCCTTATAGAAATATTTCATCACAACCTTCAATTTTGGACAGTTAGCCTTAACATGTCCTTTCCTTTTAAATTCATAATAGACTATTTCATCATTTTTATCAGCTTTCTTCCAATCTCTATTCCAATTAACATTTTGGTCATACTTACCCTTATAATTTGATTTATTAAAGAATTTCTTCTTTCTATAGAATTTCTTGAATCTCCTAGCTATATGAGCTTTCTCTTCATCACTGTCTGGGTCATAATTTTCACTTGCTGAGCTTTCGACAAGTATTTTAACTTTCTCCTTGTCCTTGGTCTTTGAGGCATTAGACATAAATGCCACTGAATTCTTCATAGGTTCATCATCTTCCACATTTTTACCTTCATCTCTTCTTCATACATCATCATCTTATTGATCAGCTCCATGATAGGTAGCTTTCCAATGTCACATGATTCTCATATAGAGATAGAGGTTCTTATCCATCTGTCTGGAGGGCATCTCTGTATCCTCATGATTTTCTCTTTTGTTGTAACAGCTTTTCCCAGTGAGCTCATTTTGTTGACAATCTCATTAAACCTGAGAAACATATCAGAAATATATTCATTATATTTCATTTTAAAATTATCATATTTAATAGTGTACGTATTTCGTCTCATTTCCTTAACATAGGTTGTTTCTTCATGGGAAATATCCAAAGTATCCTATATTTCATAAGCAGTCATACAAGCAGATATTTGATTAAATTATTCATCTCCTAAAACACAATACATGGCATTCATTTCCTTAAAATTATTGTTGTATAAAACATTTGTAGGTTCATCCCAATTAGTTCTAACAGATTCTGGAATCTTATATTGTGTTTATATAGCAGTCCAGATGCCACGTCCTATACTTTCTAATTGAATTTTTCTTTTGATTTTCCATAGGGAATAATTAAGACAATTAAAGAAAGGTGGAATGTTTGTAGCTACACCTTATAATCTGTTATCCATAATAACTATGTTTTAAAAAAGTTGAATAAGGATATACAAATTTAGAAGTAACAGAAATTTTGAGATCTTTAAGGTACAAAAAAATAAAAGTTGAAAAATTTTCATAGAGTGTTTTGAAAAACATTTATCTAACATCCTCTGATACCAAATGTTGGTCAGAGTTGGTACTCAAGAGGGTGTTGAATTGAGTTCCAATTAAAAATTTCTATTTAAAAGATTTATATTGAAATCCCCCAGTAAATAAAACAAGTTAAATTGTAGTGAGTTTATAAAGATTGTAAGTGTTCAGTTATTTTCTCAAAGATTTATTATTTCTCAGTTAACATAATCTAAATATTTAGTTAGCTTTTGAAACTAACTTTCTCATTCACAATAATTACAAAAACATTCTAGTTCGACTATCATAGTTACTTTAAAATAGATTTGAATTTCTAAGTAATTAGCAGCGGAATATTGAAAATAGATTAAACTAAAAATAAGATGGACTGTAGTTGTTACCAAGAGGTTCAGTATAGATATGAGGCTTAGTCCTCTCAAACAGTTTATATAAAACTTTGATCCACTCTCTGGATCAGGGTTTCCAATAGTATTCAGACTGCCTTGGTCCTCATACCTCTACCACAATTATACGAGGGAAGCAGCGACAATAGTGCATAGGCTGTCTGGGTCCTCATACCTCTACCAATGACCTACATGGGATACACAAGGGTGTAAAGGGTTTGGTGTGTGGATTTCATTATCCTCCAATTTAGGTTATGAGACAGTGTGTGTTCAGACCGACAGAATCACCCACACTGCTCGTAATGTAATAAAAATAACCACAGTAGAGCAATAAGATCGAGATGAGTTTAGAATGCTCTTATGCAAAGTCAATGCACCTATGGATGCCATTGTATTAATGAAGATGAAGCTTTAATTCCTTCTCGGGAAGTTTTTTGGAAAACAGAGTATCGTGGTTTTGTTCCTTTACTTCATGTATAGGTGTTCATCGTTAATGTGAGAGTATTCCTTGCAGCACTTGAACTTCATATTGAGCTTCTATTCTTGATGTGTATGAGTGTTCTTCGACTTCATCAACAGTTCTTTGAGTGTTATTCACATTTTATTCAAGTTTTATTTTTGTATGTGTCTCTATGTTCATTCTCAATTTTCACCACCCACACTTTCCCCATTGTCTTGATATTCCTTTTATTCCATGAGCTCTGGTAATGGGAATGATTAACTTTTGCATGTATGAGGTACAGTTCCCTGAAATCCAAAAAATATTATTAATTAATATTAGTTTCATTAAAAGCACCAAATATGGATGTTGCTAATAAACAAACAGAGAGTAGGAATTTAGAAAAATATTGACTAGTTTTCATCGATAGCTCTTTGTTTCCGTGAGCTTGTAGTGGTGGACTTGTAACGGTTGGTCTTGCATCTGTAGTTGTTACTCTCTGCAATGGTAGCTTGCGTGTATTGGTAGATTCATGTGTAGTGGTAGCTCATTTTAACATTAGCTATCAGTGTAGCTCTTCATAATGTTGAACTTCTGTCGATTGCTCTTCCTCACTATAATTAGCTGTTAACATTGATAGTTATAGCTCTCTGTATCAGTGGATTCCTCTATCGGCAGCTCCATTCCATTGGTAGCTTGTATCAGTGACCATGTCTATCAGCAGACTTAGTCTATCAGTGAACTTTGTTTATTGGTAGCTCTGTCTGTATTAGTGATCTTGTCTATCCGTATACATAGTCTATCAGTGAACATTGTTTATTGTTAGCTCTGTTTGTATGAGTGACATTAAAAATCAAATGCTTATAACGTATATGTTCTATGAAATTAATTTCCATATTGGGTTAGTATCAATTTTAATCATCTTTAAACATTTATAATCATAAATAAACATTGAATAACATATTTCAATGATAATATATGATCATTTTGATATTCATATCAACTAATTAGAATGATGTCATAAGTATAAAGAATAATTAATATATAGATAGTCATTATTTTGGATTATCAAATAATATCTAAACATAATTGAGAATTTCAAAACAGGTGAGTCTAACAATGTAACACCCCAAGCTTCTACGGTACACTTCTCTTTGAATAATGTGATTGCGTGTGTTGTACGCAACACCGAGTTCTAACACACCATAATCAATCAAGCTAGCCGTTATGAATAGTAATACCTACTTTTTGAAATTATATATATTTTATATTTCAAAATGGACTTCATTTTTGGATTCAGAATATCTAATTTATCCTAAGGTGAAATTTTGTTACTTTTCGGATAACTTTAATATTTTGATGAATAGTGAAAATTACTAAATTTTAATTAAAAACAACTTTTTTAATCAAAATACTTAATAGACATAAATTATGAATTTGAGTGGTTTTAAAGTAAATTCAGAATATATTTTTACCATTTAATTCAATGTTGGTCATTGGAAATAATTTTACAATTAAACCGGACATAAACAAGTGTCGATCTTTTGATAGTTATTATCTCTTAAAAACATGATTTTTGTTTTAACAACGGGAATTAATTTTAAATTATTCTCTGACCCTTCTGTGTGTTGAATTTTGAAAAATGGATTCCATATTTGGAATCAGTATGTTCATATTGTGTAAATAGGTAACTTTTATTTTTAGACATTTTGAATAATTACTTCGGTATATATTTTATTTACCATGGTTAAAGGGTAAATCTAGTAAATAAGTATTAAAAAATAATATTATAATAATACTAAATTACCCTAAAACGTGTCCTAGCTTCATTGGTTGATACATGTTAGACCATAGTCATCTTTGCGTCGATTTTGGGGCCCCATGGAGCCACATTTAGGTGACAGGGACACTTAATTTTAATTAAGTTAAAATAAGTACAAAAATGACATAAGCATATATCTTTTAGAAAAACAATTTTTAAATAGGGTTATATATATTGGATTTTCGACTATAAATATTCGTTAGAAATATAAAACGATTTCCTACATAATTATATTTTATTTATAATTTTTAGAGATTAAATTATTTAATTTATTTATGACACAATTATGATGCAGTAATTACCATAATAGTGAAAATTTAAAATAATTGATATTATAAATACCCAAATACATATAATTTGAGACTTTTAATGAATTAAAATAATTTTATAGGATAATATGACATATTAGTATTGATTTAATTAACTTTTTTTGAAGTAATCATTCTGTTATGAGTTTCAAAAAAATCAACTATTGAATAGTGTCAAAATTGACATAAAAGAGTTTTTAAAAAACATATTATATTATTAATTGATATTAAATTCCTAAAAATATAAGGTTCATCCCAGAGACATATATCATGATAGTTATATCATTAATGGACCACTGGGGGGGTCGTTTGGTTGTATATAGTATGTTTATTAACCATATAATATAAAAATACAAAGAGACATTGTAAAAGTGAAACTAATTAACTTAGAGTTAATTCTTAAAGATAAGGTTAATATAAGTACCAAAACCTGTCTAAATTATATTGTTTGAGTGGTTTTTGACCCATCCCCACCTTAACATTTAAATAATCCACTTTGGAGCCTTTATAAACCGAATATGAATTTATTATAAATTAATATTTCTATCTTTTCCAAAGGTGCCCCTCGCCCCTCTTATAAAAGGGCACTCCTCCTCATTTTTTCACACCTTCAAAGCCTTTTGGTTCAGCCAAACTCTGCCCTAATACTCTCCGAACATCCCTCACTACAACCTAGAGGCCATAGTTTGATTAGAAAACCAACCTAAGGAGCCCTTTCGATCAAATAAAAAGAAAGAACCCGAAGAAGAGGTAATGATTTCACCACCCTTTTCCTAGTTCCTTTCTTCTTCCACTTCTTCTTCCTTTGTTGTTACCATTATAAAATAATAACTCCAGTATCATATATATACTATGATGTTATTATAAATATGGTACAACCATATTCAGTATTCTATCCACCCTTTGAATAACATGTCACCATACGTGTGTACGTACGGCTTACCGTCTCCACGTCGTGGTATAATTGTTATTCAATATATTATTATCTGGATGGGTATAATAATGATGTGTAACTACTGTAAATAATAAATATAACATGTTAATGATTCTGTATATATGATATACCATCCATTTATATATTATTTTAATATCAAAAGAATGATATTGTCGCTCGTGCGTACGTACGGACTACCGTCTCCACGAACGCGATGAGATTCATTCTCCATCGTATCCATTCAAGCATAATTATCATTTGATGATTTAAAAATTATGTTTAAGGACTTGATATCATTCTGTATATGAATAATATACAACCTATCCATGACAAACATGTCTTATGTAACAAAACATATAAAAGAAAACGAGCAAGTTAACACCCGAAACGACGATAATACTAAGATATTATTAACAAAGAAATGTTAAAAGATCATACATGATATCATATGAATGTATATGATTCTTGTATAATTTAATAAAAATTATTTCACCATTATACAGGAGTTTAACCTACCCCAACCAAGGAAAAGTACAAGGTAAGGGTTATTTCACAATCTCTTCATTATCCGAGGTTGTTTATACGTAATAATCTACTAGGATCTCTTTATTATCCACATCCATGTTTCTTAAAAATGTATTTTAAAACATTTTTACTATTTAAAAGAATATGGTTTAAAGTCATTTATACCCTTGTTTGACTTTTTATAAGAGTTTTATAAAGGAATCTTTCTTTCGTTTTCCAATAAAGGTGCTTTTAACCTTTTCGAGAGAATTAAGGTAAGAAGGTTTTTTTAACTTATACGGTGGGTGCGGTTATTTTCCGCCGTTATAAAATTGTCGAAGCTTCCCTCACAAGATTATAAGAATATTTTCAAAGAAAATGTTTTATTTTATAAATATATGACACTTAAATGATTTCAAAAATAGAAAGAGATATTTCTCTAAAAAGAGTTTTGATTTCATCTATGTCAACATCCTTTGATGGATTTTATGCTTATTTGAAGTTTATTTATTATGATACAAACATCTATATTGTATTGACAGTTTTGTGATATGTTTGACTGTGGATGTGCTATTTTTATACCATTTATAGTTTATGGTGAAAGTATTGACATTTCGTATGCTAGTTTTAATACCAATGTTTAGGTTATGTTTAAACCTTTTCATATGGGAATGCATTGGACTTAATATGTGACAGGTGGAGCCCGCTATATCTCTTCGATGCATCGGTAGGTCTCATGAGACAAACTAGTGTCTTGGCACAAGGCCTTGACAAAATCTTATTTTTAGTCTTAGCACGGGGCCTTCGCTATGTGGTTATGATAGTCTGGCATTATGCATTCTATCATTATATATGTGGTTATTGATATTGCATGTGATTATTCGATTAGTAGAATATCCATGTGAATTAGTAAATGACATTATTTCATTTTATTTTTTCCATACTATGTTTAAGTTCATGTTTAAAAGGCTTTTGTTTTAGTTATACATTGCCTGAAATGTTTATTGTTATTTATGTAAGTTTCCTCTATATTGTTATCCTTACTGGGCATTTGAGCTCACCCCTTTTCTATGTTTTATTTTTCCCAGGGTATGAAGAAGTAAATTATGAATAACCTGTAGGGATAGTATGTGGGGATATGAGTGTTGAATATGAAGAAAAGATGTTGTTGTAGTTTTCATTTTTATGATGTAATGTAAAACATTATGAATATATCTAGTGTTTCCAAGGCTACTAAACCAATCAGTCATTCGAGATTTGATCCTTCTTGTGATCATGCCAATGTTATGTAATAATGCACCGACTCTATGTAACTGGGCTCCGGGCGTTACAGTTGGTATCAGAGGAAGTTTAGTACAAACCTTGGAAGCTAGATTTAGATAAACTCTAAATAGATAATGTAGACCTAAGATGAACTTTGAGGATTAGTATAGAAGAACTTCCAAGAATTTTGGTATTGTAGAGATTTTGTGAGTTTTCCGAGCAATACATCCCTGTCTGGATACGAGCAGGTAGAGGCGGCTCTGGCACAGATGTACCTAGTGGTAAAACCCGAAAACACCGCTTTGAGCTATACTCAAACGGGAACTGGTGCACGACAACGGGCCTTGCTGCACTCTTGGTTACGACACTCCCGGGGGATATGCTTAGGATAACACTCATTTTCTTTACAAATCATTATGAAGGGTTTATGAGTATATACTTCCTCAAAGAAAACATTCTTATGATTATGGATTATATCCATAAATAGTTCAATTTATGTTAAGTGTTTTATAAGTATGGGATTATGTATTTTGATTCACAAACTGATCTAGTTTATGCCATTGTTTAGAAATGGCACCTAGTGGAAGAAATGGAAACCGTATCAATGCACGCACTCCATGTAGGGATTTCCCTCCTGCTCAAGATAATTATAGTGGAGATGGTGATGCAACTGGTGCCGATCAGCTAATCACCATACTGGGACAACTCACTCAGGTTATGAATAATAACCTTACCCGTATGGAGCACCCTGATCCGCAGCATGGAGGATCAATGTTTGATCGATTCACAAGGCAACAACCACCAATGTTCAATGGGAGTAAAAATCCCTTAGTAGCTGAGCAATGGATATTTTCCCTAGAGAAAATATTTCAGGCTTTGGAGAGTAGTGAAAGGGAAAAAGTTATCATGGCAGTTTACCGCCTCACTGGAGATGCTGATCAATGGTGGTCATTGATTCAAAATACAAAGTAAGATGATGAATTATCAAATATGGAATGGAGGGAGTTCAAAGATTTATTTTTAGAAAAATACTTTCCTCGCGACCATCGAGCAGATATGGAAAGGCAGTTTCTGAGTCTAAGACAAAAAGAGGATGAGAATGTCACAAAGTAGGAAGCTAACTTTACAAGGTTATCAAGGTATGATAGAGATTATATACGTAACCCAATAAGTAATATTGATCATTTAGTTGATGGGTTAAAACCATTTCTCCATCGAGCATTAGTCTCACAATCCTTCTTGTCGTACGGAGACATTGTCTCATATGCTATCAAGACCGAAAAGGAATTCTCTAAGTCTTATGACTTTAAAGCAAAGTAAGAGAAGAAGAGACCTTCTGATCAATCTGGGAATGGAAATAAGGGGAATAAGGGAAAGGTTGAATATCCATACTGTAGTAAATGTGGGAAGAAACAAATCGGTACTTTCTTGAAGGGAACATGAGTCTGTTACAAGTGTGGTGAAAAATGCCACCAAGCTCGTGATTGCAAGGGGAAGAAGGAAGCCACCAATGATCAGTGCTACAATTGCAGGGAGATGGGGCATTATACAAATGAATGTCCAAAGCGTCAGGAGAACTTACCTCAGAAAAGGCCAAGGGATCAAGGCCAAGATTATGCTATCACTACTGCAGAGGTAGAAGCTCTGAAAGACATGGTGGAAGGTAATTTAATGGTTTTCTCAAGTTTAGGAAATGAATTATTTGATTCTGGATCATCGCATTGTTTCATATCTTCCCTATTTGATAAGAAAATTAGATATTTCCAAATTGATTTAACAAGGGAGTTTTCAGTTAAAACTCCTAAGGGAAGTATCATTGCAACAAAGTTTTGTAAATTAGTCCCCATTAGAGCACATAAATGTTCTTTATCTGCTGATCTCATCGTCATACCTTTGATTGAGTTTGATATAATCCTCGGTATGGACTGGCTTTCAAACTATGATGCGAAGATTTATTTTAAGAAGAAAGAGGTTACAATTCATGATGATAATGATAAGGAACACCTTATCTTTAGAGCAGAATCGTCACCACATAATTCTTATTTAGATCCACCCCAGTAGCTCAACTAAACTCAATTATTGGGGAGGAAGAGAATGAAATAATTGTGGGTGAGGATGGGAATCTTCAAATAGAGGATGTACCTGTTGTGAAAGAATTAGTAGATGTATTTCCGGATGATTTACCTGGACATCCTCCAGAACGAGAAGTTGAGTTTTCCATTGATTTAATTCCTGGATCAAGGCCTATATCGATTACCCCTTATTGAATGGACACTGTATAATTAGTTGAAATAAAGAAACAACTAGAGGAATTGAGTAATAAGGGATTTATTCGCCCTAGTGTTTCTCCATGGGGATCCCCTGTTCTTTTTATTAAAAAGAATGATGGATCTATGAGGTTATGTATCGATTACAGGGAGATCAATGCTATAACAATAATGAACAAGTATCCCCTACCTCGAATTGATGATTTATTTGACCAACTGCATGGAGCTCAATACTTTTCAAATATTGACCTTCGATCTGGATACCATCAGTTGTGTGTGAAGAAGGAAGACATTCCAAAGACATCATTTCTAACCAGGTACGAGCATTACGAGTTTACTATAATGCCTTTTGGATTGACAAATGCACCCTCTATATTCGTGGATATGATGAATAGAGTTTTCAAGGAGTATCTCGATGGATTTTTGGTGGTATTTATTGATGATATCTTGGTATACTCCAAAAGATACGAAGATCATGAAAATCACTTGCGCATTATCCTAGAGACTCTGAGAAGACATGAATTATATGGGATGTTTAGCAAGTGTGAATTCTGGCTTCAGGAGATTTCTTTTCTTGTCCATATTGTCTCTAAAGATGGAATCTCTGTTTATCCTTCCAAGACTAAGGCAATCCAAGAATGGCCAGCACCGATGAGTATAACTGAGGTATGTAGTTTTATTGGTTTGGAAGGTTATTATCGACGTTTCGTCCAGAATTTTGCCCAATTGGCTAACCCATTAAAGAAGCTCACACGTAAAGGGGTTAAATTTGTTTGGACAAAAGAGTGTAAATAATGTTTCGAAGAACTGAAGAGAAGATTAGTCAATGTTACTATATTGACTCTACCATCGGGGAATGATGGGTTCGTTATTTATAGTGATGCATCGAAGAGGGGACATGGTTGTGTCCTTATGAAGAATGATAGGGTTATTTCCTATGCATCACGACAGTTGGAAATTCATTAACAAAACTATCCTACTCATGATCTTGAGTAAGCAACTGTGATCTTCGCTTTGAAAATATGGAGGCACTACCTCTATGGTGAAAAATGTGAGATTTATACTGATCACAAGAGTTTGATGTATATTTTCTCACAAAAAGAACTCAACATGAGGCAAAGGAGATGGCTTGAATTACTCAAGGATTATGATTGCACGATACACTACCACCCGGGGAAGGCAAACAAAGTGGAAGATTCTTTGAGCAGAAAAGATCATGTAGTTTTGAACAATATAAGAATTGAAAGGGATCCGATTTTCATGGATATAGTAAAGATGTACATGGGAATAACCAGGGAAGGAGAAACATCAATGCTTTTTCAAATGGTTTCCAAACCATCTTTACTAGAAAGGATTAAGAGTTCTCAGACTAATGATGGAGAATTTCAAAAGAAGATTAAAGCTATGATTGATGGGAGACTGAGATACTTTGTGTATGAAGATGGAATTTTGAAATTCGGGAAGAGACTTTGTGTTCCCGATATACCTGATCTAAAAAGGGAATTTCTGGATGATGCTCATAGTTCCAATTTCTCTATACACCCTAGGAGCACCAAAATGTATAGATATTTGAAGGAACATTTTTGGTGGAACAACATGAAGAGGGAGATTGATGATTTTGTGTCAAGATGTATGGTTTGTCAACAAGTGAAAGCTGGAAGGCAACAGCCTGGAGGAGTAATGGAACCTCTTCCCATACCGGAGTGGAAATGGGACAATATAACGATGGAATTTGTCATGGGGCTACCAAAGACTCCTAGAAGGAATGATTCAATATGGGTTATTGTTGATCGTCTTACCAAGTCAGCACATTTTATTGCTATAAGGGAAGATCTAACACTGGAACTTCTAACAAGACTATATATTAATGAAGTTGTGAGACTTCATGGAGTACCCCTATCGATTGTTTCTGATCGTGATCCCAGTTTTACTTCAAGATTCTGAAAGAGTCTTCAGAAATCCCTGGATACTGAACTTCATTTGAGCACTTCTTACCACCCTCAGATAGACAGACAATCAGAACGGACTATTCAAACCTTAGAAGTCATGTTGAGATCTTTCTCACTTGACTTTAAGTGTATGTGGGATCAGTATTTACCTCTGGTAGAATTTTTCTATAACAATAGCTTCCATTCGAGTATTCAGATGGCACCATATAAAGCATTATACGGAAAGAGATGTTGCACACCAACCTGTTGGGACGACGTTGGTGAAAGAAAACTTGTAGTTCTAGAACTGGCAGAGGAAACGATGGAAAAGGTGAAGGTAATCCAAAATCACATCAAAGCAGCTCAAAGTAGGCAGAAGAGCTATGTCGATAATCGAAGGAAGGATTTATAATTTCAAGCCGGTGATCATGTTTTCCTGAAGGTATCTCCATGGAAGAGAGTCATACGTTTTGGTATGAAAGGTAAATTGAGTCCCAGGTACATCAGACCTTTCTAAATTCTATAACGAATTGGGGCTTTTGCTTACCGATTGGCAATGTCGCCAAGTCTCTCCAAAGTTCACGATGTGTTCCACATATCTCTGTTGAGGAAATACATGCCTGACCCAACACATGTACTCACCTATGAGGAATTAGAACTGGAACCCGATCTGTCTTATTGCGATGAGCCCATCAGGATTCTTGATAAGAGAGAACAAGTACTGAGAAACCGGACGAAACGTCTGGTAAAAGTTTTGTGGAGAAACCATAAGATGGAAGAAGCAACGTGGGAACCCGAGGAACATATGATGAAGAACCACCCGAGTCTTTTCATGCAATAATATTCTAGAAATTTCGAGGAAGAAATTATTTGAAGGAGGCGAGAATGTAACACCCCAAGCTTCTACGGTACGCTTCTCTTTGAATAATGTGATAGCGTGTGTTGTACGCAACAACGAGTTCTGACACACCATAACCAATCAAACTAGCCGTTATGAATAGTAATACCTACTTTTTAAAATTATATATATTCTATATTTCAAAATGGACTTCATTTTTGGATTCGGATTATCGAATTTAGCCTAAGGTGAAATTTTGATACTTTTCGGATAACTTTAATATTTTGATGAATAGTAAAAATTACTAAATTTTAATTAAAAACAACTTTTTTAATCAAAATAATTAATAGTGATAAATTATGAATTTGAGTGGTTTTAAAGTATATTCATAATATATTTTTACCATTTAATTCAATTTTGGTCATTGGACATAATTTTACAATTAAACCGGACATAAACAAGTGTCAATATTTTGATAGTTATTATCTCTTAAAAACACGCTTTTGTTTTAACAACGACAATTAATATTAAATTAATTTATGCCACTTCTGTGTGTTGAATTTGGAAAAATGGATTCCATATTTTGAATCAGGATGTTCAAATTGTGTAAATAGGTAACTTTTATTTTTATACATTTTGAATAATTACTTCGGTAAATATTTTATTTACCATGGTTAATGTGTAAATCCAGTAAATAAGGGTTAAACAATAATATTATAATAATACTAAATTACCCTAAAACGTGTCTTAGCCTCATTGTTTGATACATGTTCGACCATAGGCATCTTTGGGTCGATTTTGTGACCCCATGGAGCCACTTGTAGGTGATAGGGACACTTAATTTTAATTAAGTTAAAATAAGTACAAAAATGACATAAGCATATATCTTTTAGAAAAAAAATTTTTACATAGGGTTATATATGTTGGATTTTAGACTATAAATACTAGTTACAAAGTTAAAAATATTTCCTACATAATGATATTTTATTTATAATTTTTAGAGATTACATAAGTTAATTTATTTATGACACAATGATGATGTAGTAATTACCATAATAGTGAAAATTCAAAATAATTGATATTATAAATACCCAAATAAATATAATTTGAGACTTTTAATGAATTAAAATGATTTTATAGGATAATATGACATATTATTATTGATTTAATTAACTTTTTTCGAAGTAATCATTCTGTTATGAGTTTCACAAAAATCAACTATTGAATAGTGTCAAAATTGACATAAAAGAGTTTTTAAAACAAATATTATATTATTAATTGATATTAAATTCCTAAAAAACGAAGGGTCGGCCAAGTGACTTATATCATGATATTTAAATCATTAATGGACCACTTGGGGGTCTCTTGGATGTATATAGTATGTTTATTAACCATATAATATAAAAAACAAAGAGACATTGTAAAAGTGAAACTAATTAATTAGAGTTAATACTTAAAGATAATGTTAATATAAGTACACAAACCTATCTAAATTCTATTGGTTGAGTGGTTTTCGACCCATCCTCATCTTAACATTTAAATAATCTACTTTTGAGCCATTAGAAACCGAATATTAATTTATTATAATTTAATATTTCTAGCTTTTCCACAGGTGTCCCTCACCCCTCTTATAAAAGGGCACTCCTCCTTCTCATTTCTTCACACCTTAAAAGCCTTCTGGTTCGGCCAAACTCTGCCCAAATACTATCCCAAAATCCCTCACTAATACCCAGAGGCCTTAGTTTGATCATAAAGCCAACCTAAGGAGCCCTTTCGATCAAATCAAAAAGAAGAACTCGAAGAAGAGGTAATGATTTCACCTCCCTTTTCCAAGTTCCTTTCTTCTTCCACTTCTTCTTCCTTTGTTGTTACCATTATAAAATAATA
The DNA here is from genome assembly GCA_963277665.1 of Viscum album. Taxonomy (NCBI): domain Eukaryota; kingdom Viridiplantae; phylum Streptophyta; class Magnoliopsida; order Santalales; family Viscaceae; genus Viscum; species Viscum album. The sequence goes on along the minus strand of CAUJRU010000012.1, from coordinate 5,076,086 downwards.
ACTCCAGTATCATATATATAATTTAATGTTATTATAATTATGGTACAAGAATATTCAGTATTCTATCCACCCATTGAATAACATGTCACCATACGTGCGTACGTACGGCTTACCGTCTCCACGTCGTGGTGTAATTGTTATTCAATATATTATTATTTGGATGGGTATAATAATGATGTGTAACTCATGTAAATAATAAATATAACATGTTAATTATTCTGTATATATTATATACCATCCATTTATAAATTATTTTAATATCAAAATAATGATATTGTCGCTCGTGCGTACGTACGGACTACCGTCTCCACGAACGCGATGAGATTCATTCTCCATCGTATCCATTGAAGCATAATTATCATCTGTTGATTTAAAAATGGTGTTTATGGACTTGATATCATTCTGTATATTAATAATATACAACCTATCCATTAAAAACATGTCTTATGTAACAAAACATATAAAAGAAAACGAGTAAGTTAACACCCGAAACGCCGATAATACTAAGATATTGTTAACAATGCAATGTTAAAAGATCACATATGATATCATATGAATGTATATGATTCCTGTATAATTTAATAACAATTATTTTATACAACAGGTTAACCTACCACAACCAAGGAAAAGAACAAGGTAAGGGTTATTTCACAATCTCTTCATTATCTGAGGTTGTTTATACGTAATAATCTACTGGGATCTCTTTATCATCCACATCCATGTTTCTTAAAAATGTATTTCAAAAAAATATTACTATTTAAAGGAATATGGGTTAAAGTCATTTAAAACCTTGTTTTTCTTTTTATAAGAGTTTTATAAAGGAATCTTTCCGTCATTTTCCAAACAAGGTGCTTTTAACCTTTTCTACAGAATTAATGTAAGAATGTTTTTTTAACTTATACGACGGGTGCGGTTATTTTCCGCCATTATAAAATCGTCGAAGCATCCCTCACAAGCTTATAAGAATATTTTCAAAGAAAATGTTTTATTTTATAAATATATGACTCTAAAATGATTTCAAAAATAAAAATATATATTTCTCTAAAAAGAGTTTTGATTTCATCTATGTCAACATCCTTTGATGGATTTTACACTTATTTGAAGTTGATTTATTATGATACAAACTTCTATATTGTATTGACGGTTTTGTGATATGTTTGACTGTGGATGTTCTATTTTTAAACCATTCATAGTTTATGGTGAAAGTATTAAAATTTCGTATGCTAGTTTTAATACGAATGATTATGTTATGTTTAAACCTTTTCATATGGGAATGAATTGGACTTAATATGTGACGGGTGGAGCCTACTATAGCTCCTCCATGCATCGGTAGGTCTCATGAGACAAACTAGTGTATTGGCACAAGGCCTTGACAAAATCTTATTTGTAGACTTGGCACGAGGCCTTGGCTATGTGGTTAGGATAGTCTGGCATTATGGATTCCATCATTATGAAAGTGGTTATTGATATTGCATGTGATTATTCAATTAGTAGAATATCCATGTGAATAAGAAAATGGAATTATTTCATTTTATTTTTTCCATATTATGTTTAAGTTCAATATTAAAAGGCTTTTTTTAGTTATACATTGACTTAAATGTTTATTCTTACTTATGAAAGTTTCCGCTATATTGTTATCCTTACTGGGCATTTGAGCTCACCCCTTTTCTATGTTTTATTTTTCCCAGGGTATGAAGAAGTGAATTATGAATAACCTACAGGGATAGTATGTGGGTATATGAGTGTGGAATATGAAGAAAAGATGTTGTTGTAGTTTTCATTTTTATGATGTAATGTAAAACTTTATGAATATATCAAGTGTTTCCAAGTCTACTAAACCAATCGATCTTTCGAGATTTGATCCTTCTTGTGATCATGCAAATGTTAGGTAATAATGCACCGACTCTAGGTAACTGGTGTCGTGGTGTTACAAACAAGGGTGTATGTTTTTTGATAAGGATGATGTATTAGAGTTTCTTGGCGATAAGTGTTTATGAAATTTTTTATGGGAGGTTTTATGGTTTTTTGGGTTTATTGTTAAAGGTTTTTTAGGATGAGAGATTTGGTTTTCCTGGGATAGAGTGTTTATTGAATTTTATGGATGAGGGTTTGGGGTTTTTTAGGGGTTGAGGGTTTATGAACTATTAAGGGATGAGGTTATATAAGGATTTTGGGGTTTAGGTTATAGTGTTTATGTGGGTGGAGGGTTTGTGGTTTTTTAGGGTTGAGGGTATATGGTATTTGGGGTATAGGGTTTAGGGTTATTATGAGGAGGGTTTATGGTTTTATTGAAAGAGGTTTTATGTTCTTTTGGGGGGAAGGGTAATAGATTTTATGGGGAGAAGTGTTTTTTTGTAATCGGGTTTATGGTTTGTTTGGGTTTAGGGTTTATATTTTTTTGGCCTAAGGTTTTAGGATTTTTTGGGGAAGTGGGTTTAGCGTTTTGTGGGTTAGAGTGTTTAGGGTTTCGGGGGGATAAGGGTTTATGGTTTTTTTAGAAGTGGGTTTAGGGTTTTTCTAGGATAAGGGTTTATTTTTTTTGGAGGCTTAGAGTTTAGGGATTTTTATGTTGATGTTTCAGTGTTTTTTGTATGAATGTACAATGTTTTTTTGGGCTCAGGGTTTAGGGGTTTATAGGGATTATGATTTAGTTTTTTTGTGGCTTAGTATTTAGTGTTTTTTGGGGATAAGTGTTTATCTTTTTTGTGGGTTAGGGTATATTGTTTTTTGGGTATGAGGGTTTAATGTTTTTTATATTTTAGGTTTCAGATTTTTTGGTGATGAGGGATTGTGGTATTTTGGGGTTGAAGTTTTGGGTTTTTCGTGGGAGTTGGGTTAACAGTTTCTTAGGGTTGAGGGTTTTTTATTTTTCTGGGATGAGGTTTTGAGTCTTTTGGTGCTGAGTGTTTAGGGTTTTTTAGGGTTTCAGATTTCAAGGTTTTGAAGGGTATGTGTTTTGGTTATTTTGGATATGGGAGTTTAAGGTTTTTTTAATGAGGGGTTAGGGTTTTCGGTGGATCTGGAGTTAGAATTTTTGGGGCTGAGCGGTTTTTTTCTTTTGGTACTGAGAGTATAGCATTTTTTATGCATGAAATAATAAGGATTTTTATCAATGAGTTTTAGTGAGTTTCATGTGTTAAGTTCTAGGATTTTAGGTAGCTGACGGTCTAGTGTCTTGTAGGGATAATGTTTTATAACTTATTTTAGCTAAGGGTTTATCATTTTTTGGGCCTTAGGGTTTATGGTCTTTTGGGGCTGGTGATATGTGAATTTTTCGGGGAGAGTGTTGAGGGTTTTTCACGCTAAGAATTTAGGGTTTCGGTGGGCTAAGGTTCAATTTTGTTTTGCAGGTTAATGATTAGTGTTTTTTGTGGTTGAGGGTATAAGTTTTTTTTTTTGTGGATAATGATATATGGTTTTTTGGTTTTGATCATTTAGAGGTTTTTTGGGAATAATGGTTTATTTATTTTTATGGGAGTGGGTTTAGGTTTTTTTGGGTAATATTATTGGTGCTTTTTGAGGGATGAGGGATTAATTTTATTGGGGATGATGGCTTATGGTTTTTTTGAGGCTTGGGGATTATGATTTGTTTTGTGTGAGGGTTTTGGTTTTTTTGGGAATAAGGGATTATGGATTTTAGGGGATGACGGTTTTGGATTTATAGGGGTATTGGGTATATGGTTTTTTGGGGAAGCGGTTTGAGGGATTTATGTGGATGGGGGTTTATAGTTTTTGGTGGCTGAGTGTTTAGGATTTTGATGTTTCTGATTTAGGGAATCCTGAGGATGGGTGTTTGGAATTTTTTGGGGGCTGAGGTATTATGTTTTTTTAGGGTGAGGGTTTATTGTTTTTTGGTCAATGTTTTTATGATATTTTGGGGATGAATGTTTAGTGTTTTTTGGGTGTGAGGTTTTTGTGGTATTTTGGATGAAAGTTTAGTGTTTTTTTGTGATAACGGTTTAATATTTTTTGGCTGTGGGTTTACATTTTTTATTGGATGAGGGTTTAGGGATTTTTTGGTGATGAGTTTTCAGTGACATTTGGGGATGAGGATTTATGTATTTTTTGGTACAAGGGTTTAGAGGTTTTATGGGGTTGAGGGTTAAGGGTTTTTAGGGATAAGTGTTTGATGTTTTTTTATGGCTAGGGGTTTACGGTTTTTTAGGGAACAAGGTTTAGGGGTGAAAACGGAAGAGGGTCAATAGTTTTTTTTGGTGGTGTGTGTTTGTTAATTTTGGGGGAAGAGGGTATAGATTTTTAAGGGGTAAGGGTTTATGGTTTTTTTCATTCATGGGGTTTATATATTTTTTAGGCTGACGATTTATTGTTTTTTGGGGCATCAGGTTAGGGTTTTGGGGGGATATGGATTTTGGATTTTTTATCGACAAGGGTTTAGTGTTTTTTGTGGCTATGGGTTCGGGTTTTTTTGTGAATGAGAGATTAGTTTTTATTGGGGTTGATGTATTTGGATTTTTTTGGGGATATGGGTTTATGGTATTTTGTGGATGTGGGTTTCGGAGTTTTTGGGGCTAAGGTTTTAATGTTTTTAGGGATTAGGGTTTATTTTGGTCAGGGAGCTTAGGGTTTGGGGTTTTTAGGAATGAGCGATTAGTGTTTTTTGTGGAAGAGGGTTTTGGGGTTTTTTGGCAATACGGTTTACAGGTTTTTGGGGATGAGGGTTTGTGGTTATTTCTTGTTGTGAGGGTATAGGGTACTTTTTTGCTAATGGTTTAGGGTTTTTTGGGACAAAGTGTTTTTTTGGATGAGGGTTAAGGGTTTTTTATGGGCGAGGGTTTTGGGTTTTTTGTGCTCAAGGTTTTGGGTTTTTGGGACTAAGGGTTTAAGGACTATTGAGGATGAGGGTTTATGGGTTTTCGAGTAGAGGGTTTGTGGTTTTATTGGGTATGTGGGTTTAATGTTTTTTTGCAGATGAATGTGGAGGGTTCTTTCATATTGAGGGTTTATAATTTTTTAGGGCTATGCTTTTAGGTTTTTGGGACGGCTGTTTAGTTATTTTTTTGGGCTGAGTGTTAATAGTGTTTTGGGGCATATGTTTTAGTGTTTCATGGGGTTGAGGGTTTAGATATTTTTGGGGTCGATGGGTTATAATTTTTGGGAATGATGGTTTAGGATTTTTGGGGATGAGGGTTTTGTGTATTTGAGAACTATGTGTTGGGGGTTTTTTGGGGCTGGAGGATTTTTTGGAGGATAAGGTTTAGAGCTTGTCTGGGTTGAGGTTTGGAGGTTTTTTCAGGTTGAGTAATGGTGTTTTTTGTGACTATGGGTTGTGGGGGGAGGGGTTTGGTGTTGAGGATATTTTTGGTGACAAGGATTTACTGCTACTTTAAAGGTGAGGGTTCATTATTTTTTAGGTATTAGGGTTTAGGGTTTTTTGGGGTGAGGTATAATGATTTGTTCGGGATGAGGTATTAGGATTTTTGGGTATGAGGGAGAGGGGTTTTATTGATGAAGGATGAGGGTTTTTGGGGGCTGATGATTGAGGGTTTTTTTCTTAGTGTTATGGTTATTTTCTGATATGCTGTTTTGGGGATTTTGGTGTTGACTGTTTATGGTATAATTGTGATGAAGGTATTTGGTTTTTTGGGATGAGGCATGGGGTTGTATCCGGATGATTGTTGTGGGGTTTTAGGGTTTAGGGTTTGGTTTCAATTGGGATTATGGTTGGGGTTTTGTTTCGGGATGAAAGTTGGGGGTTTTGTGGGATGGGGGTTGATGGGTTTTTTAGGGATGTGGGTTGAGGGTTTTTAGGAAGGATAGATGAATGTATTTTTAGATTTTGTTAGAGGATTTTTTATGAATGAGTGTTATGCATTTTTTGGGGAGGGTGATGGTTGAGGGTTATTTAGGACTGAGGTGTTGAGGGTTTTTTATGAGGGTTAGGGTTTATTGGTGATCATGGTTGATGGTGTATTAGGGATTATTATTCAGGGTATTTTGGGACTCTTGAATAAGCGTGTTTTTGGGTATAGGGCCGACGGTTTTTTGCGGATAAGGATTGAGTGTTTTTATGGGAATGAGGGTTGAGGGTTCACGAGGATGAGGGTTGGGGGTTTACGGTTTTATGGGGCTGTTTTTGGATGTTTTTATGGGTATTATGGTATAGTATTTTTTGTGATAAGGGTGGAATATTTCATTGGTGCTAAGTGTTTAGAACTTCTGAGTGGATGAGGTTTGATAGATTAATGAGGATCCTGGTTTTTGGTATTGGGGGATGGGGCTTCTTGGTTTTTGAGGCTGCAGTTTACTGGTTTGGGGGACTGTGGGTTTTTTGTTTGATTTGGATGAGGGATGAGGGCCTTGCGGGTTTAGGGTTGATGGATTTCTAGTGACGAGGGATGAGGGTTTTCGTGGGATGTGGGTTTATTTTTTTGGGATAATGTTTTATGGTTTGTAGTAACATGGGTTAACAGACTTTTTCATGATGAGGGCTTAGGGATTTTGGGGGATTTTGTTTAAGGTTTGGTGGGGCTAATGGATGAGGGAATTGGGGATGAGAGACCAGGGTTTTTTGGGATTGGGGTTTAGGGTTTTTGGAACCTAAGTGATTATGATTTATTCGTGTAGAGAGTTTTGGGTTTTTTGGGATTTATGTCCTAACGTTTTTTGGGGCTCATGTTTTCGGTTATTTTTTGGATGTGTGATTAGTGTTTTTTGGATGATATTTTTGGTTTTCATGGTGCTACGGATTTATGGTTTTGTGGTGGGGTTGAATTAAGATTTTTTCGGCTAAATGATTAGTTTTTTTAGGTATAGGGTTTAGTGATTTTAGGGAAAATTGTTTATGGGGGTTTTCAGCTAAGGTTTTATTGTTTTGGGAACATGAGTGTCTAGGATTTGGTTGTGGCTGATGGTTTAGATTTTTTTTGTACTTGAGGGTTTAGATTCTTCTAGGACTAATGTTTTATTTGAATTTTTTGGTATGGATTTTGGGTTATATGGGTCACAGGGTTTTTTATGGGTGAAGTTTAAGTGTTTTTTTTGGATATTTGTTTAGGGTTTTTGGGGCTAAGGGACTAGGGTTTCTGGTAATTAAAGGTTATGTATTTTTAGGGATGTCTAGTTTTTGTTTTTTAGGGACGAGGGATTAAAGATTAATTGGGATAAGGGTTTTGTGTTAATTGGGTTTGAGGGTTTAGGAATTTTGGGATGGAGGGTTTAGTGTTATTTGTGGTTGAGTCTTTAGTAGTTTTTTGGCATTGAGGAACTATGGTATTTTTCTGCATAGTGTTCAGGGTTTTTTGGGGATGATATTTTAGGTTTTTTTTGTGGCCAGGTTTATTGGTTTTTTTTGGAGTTGGTGGGTTACGTATTTGGGGATGATGGTTATGGATTATAAAGAAATGAGGGATTAGGGTTATTTTTTGGGATGAAGGTTTATTAATTTTTTAAGTTGGGGGTTTATTGGTTTTTGGTGCATGGGTTTTACAGTTTTTTTCTAGGGTTTTGTAGTTTTTTGAGAAAGGTTTCTAGGGTTTCTTTGAATTATGGTTAAGGGGTTTTTAGGGTTAGGGGTTAAGTATTTCTTCTTGATAAATGTAGAAAATTTTTATTGTGGTGGTTTATTATGACCGTTTGGGGATGAGTGTGTATGGTTTCTTAGGGATGAGGGTTTAATGTTTTTTTGGGGATGAGGGTTTATGATTTTTTGGGGTTAACGGTTTTTGAGGATGAGTTTTTTTGGGGGATTAGATTTTAGGGGTTTATATGGTTGAGTGTTAAGGGTTATTTGGGGTTGAGGGTTTATGGTTTTTTCGATGATGGTTTTGGTAATTTTGGGGATGATGGATTAGGGTTTATTGGGGATGATGGTTTAATTTTTTCAAATAATGTTTCAGGGTTTTTTGGTGCTCACATTTTTGGGTTTTAGGGATGAGGGTTTAGGGATTTTTGGGAATAAGTGTTTTTGGATTTTTAGTGATGAGGGTTTATATTTTTTGGGGGTTGATTGATTAATGTTTTCATGGGGCTGAGTATATAGTATTTTTTGGGAATGTGTGTTTAGGGTTTTCTGGATGAGGTTTAAGGTTTTTTGGGGGATGGTCGATTAGGGGTTTTTTGTTGGGGATTTAGTGTTTTTTGGGGTTAGGGGTTTGGGTTTTTATTAGGGGTAAGGATTTAGTTTTTTATTGATCAGGGTTAGGGTTCATTATGAATGATGATTAATGGTTTTTAGTAGATGAGGGTTTGGGGTTTTTTAGGGGATACATGTTTATTTTTTCGGTGTATGTTTTAGGGTTTTTTGGTGATGAGGGTTATGATTTTTTTGGGGCTGAGGGATTAGGATTTTTTACGGAGAAGGATTTTAGTTTTTTTATGGTGGAGGGATTCTATTTATTTAGGAATATAGAGTTATTGTTTTTTTATAATAGAATAGTATTTTTTGGGATGAGGGTTTATGAATTTATTAGGGATGATGTCATTGCATTTTTTAAGGCCAAGGGATTGTGGACTTTCAAAGATGAGGGTTTAGGGTTTATTTGGGGATTGGAGTTTAGAATTTTTTTGGGATAAGTGTTCACCATTTTTAGGGATAAGGTTTTATATTGTTTTGGTGCTTATGGATTACGGTTTTTGGGGGTGACAGGGTTTAGGTTTTTTGGGCTTTATGGGCTAGGGTTTTGGGGATTTGGGTTTACAGTTTTTATATTAAATAAGGTTTTCAGTTTGGGGGATGAGGGTTTAGGGTTTTTTGGGGGTGAAGGTTTATTGTTTTTTGGGGATGAGGGTTTTCAATTTTTTGGGGATGAAGGTATATATTTTTTGGACTGGATAAGGGTTTTGTAAGTTTTGGGGGTTGAGGTATTAGTGTTTTTTGGGGACTAGAGTTTAGGGTTTTTTGGGCTAGGGATTTGGGTTTTTTGGGGGTAGAGGTTTTTTGGGGTTTGAGGACTGCATGTTTAGGGTGTTTTTTTGGAAGATGGTTTATGGTTTTTTGGGTAAAATTGTTTACTTTTCTTGGAGGATTAGGTTTTAGGGTTTTTTGGGATTGAGTGTTTATGAATTATATGGGATAAATATATGTGTTTTTGGGGATGATATTTTAAATTTTTTGGGGTTACAGGTTTTGTGTTTTTTGAGACTGAAGTTTTAGAATTTCTTTTTGGATGAGGACATAGTTTTTTTGGGGATGGTGGTTTGAGATTTTTTTTGTGGGTATATGGTTCTGGGTATTTTGGTTTTGAGGGTGATATAGACCAGATTCAACCCTAGAAGAGTACTAATGTTTTTGAATATAACTTTAAGAATATTTATTATTCGATTTGGATCATCCCAAACATTTTGACATCCAATAAAATGGTATTCCAAAAAACATTCAGTTGGGGTCAAAAATGAAATATCCACTTACATAAGGAATAAATTTCAATGTAATATAAGGAAGATGAAAGATAATATGAATTAATGCATCATTAATAAGAAATCTAAATAATTTTATCAGTGGGGTCATTATTTATCATGGGATGTGGTTTTGTTCATTCTATATAACTATTGAGTACCCCTATGCCTTGAAAATAGATTTTGGTAATAACCCACTCGTTATTTATTGTTTATAATGTATTTTCACTCATTTATAATGGTAAAACATGAATCCTAAAAATTTTTAATCTTGTTATGCCACTATCATTCTTTAGACACTTCTCTTTTCCTAGAATTGTTGGTGTATTTCCATTGCTATTGCCCTAGCCTTTATGAAAAAGAATACTTGGTGAATGAAATTACACTAGGGACATGGATATCTAGCTACATTTAATAGGATAAATTCCCTTTTGGACCTGATTCCATCCAATACGATGGTGGTCCCGACATCTATCTCAACATAATAAGAACATCCATTTCCATTTTATAAAGACTGTACATATCTTGCTGATTTTAGAAATTCCAAGGTGGATATAGAAAGAATAAAAGAGTGTGAATATATTGAAATAGAATTGAAAATTTACCATCCAAATATTGATGTGAGTATGAATCTAAATGATTTTATTGATTGGGTCTAGGAAACTGAATGATTCTTCCAATTTAAGAATAGTTCATATGAGATAATGTGAAATGTAGTGATTATGAAATGTAATGATAATGCATCTATTTGTTGAGAAAATGAGAATAAATAAGGAGAAAATGGTTGTAATAACATAATAAAATCATGGGATAAGTTGAAATATATTTTGAGAAGATGGTTTATTTCCCCAAATAATATGATTTTTTATATTTTAGAATACATACCTTGTGACAAAGAGATAAATCTATTGAAGAGTACATTAAGGTGTTTGATAATTTATTGATGCGAATTGAAGATCCAAAATATAATTACTAAATTATTATATGTTTTTGTTTGTATTAAATGTTTAAATTTATCATTTGGTCGTGTTACTACCATTATATTCACTTAATGAAATTCTCAAGCTGGAAATCAAGGTAGAAATAAAAATGAGGAAATCAATGGACCCAAAAATAGTTAACAACAATAGTGGACCATATATTAATAATGTTTTATTTTATAATAATGTTAGTTTTAGTTATAAGAATTCTGGGAGGAACATGTTCTTGGATAAAGGAAAAAAAATGCCATGAAACATCCAAAAGTAAAATCCAAATCCTTTTAATGTGGGAATTGAATGATTATGAAATGTCATAATTATATTCATTTTAAAGGTAATTTCCATTACAATAGAATTATTACTTTAATGGAGATCAATGAGTTTCAAAATGAAATTGATGAGGATGATAAAGGTACATAATAATCAGAATATGATGATCATTTTTTATAAGAATCTGATGTTCATATCATTCTTGGATTATGAATATTTCTGGAAGATAAAATATTCATTCAAGATGATCTAGGAGAAATCTTGTTCCAAACTCATTAAACCATAAAATCATTTAGTATAAATTGTGATTATTGGTAGATGGAGTTGTAAAATTGTTTAATAAAAAAATAGTAGAGAAATTGATGCATCAACCTCAAAATAATCCCCGACCATAAAAAAAATAATGGTTGAAAAACAAGATCACAATTTATGTCAAAAAACAATGTTCCAATATTAATTTCAATTTTAAAAAAATGACGATGTGTTATTGTGTTTTCTTAATCATATGGATTCCAGAAAATTATTGTTACTATGGCCTTGAAAGATTGATATGGATTTGAACTATTATGGGAGAAAAAACACATATTATTTCTAATTTAGTGAAATAAATATTACACATTATCCTTTAAAAATCAATTCATATGTTTTGTAAAAAATTTTTTCCAAAAGAGGCAAAAGGTGTCCCCTTTATCAAATAATCAGAAGTGAGAAATTAATCCATAATAAATTGGTTTTCATTATATATGCTGGAGAGTTCAAGCCTTACATAGACGATTCATCACCATTTTTTATCTCATTATTTAATTAAGGAATATGATGATGTTTTTTATAATGATCTTACTAGTTTAATACCACCATTTAATTTCATTAAAAGCATATTGATCTAGTACTAGCTTTTAAATTTCCTAATAAACCAATATAGTAGTATAACCCAGAAGAATTAATTGAATTATAGAATCTGGTGGATGATTAGATGGGTCGAGGATTAATAAGGACAGTCATCGTCCCATATTATTTTTGGGAATTAATAGTTCTAAAAAATGATGTTATATATCTTATGTGAATCAGTTATAGATATATCAACTATATTACAAAAAATTTTATGAATCCCACTACACGACTTGATGATATGATCCTTGAATTATATGGATTCATTAATCCATTTAGTTGTTGATATTTAGAGTGAATACTAAAATATTGGATTGAATAAAGTTGATGTATGGAAAAATTAAGTCAAAACCAAAGGCTGATTGTTTATTTTTTTGGTCATTCCATTCAGCCAATGAAATTCCCCTATTAAATTCAAGAGACTCATGATTGAAGTACTCAAAAAAATTATTGATATGTTTCTTTTGATTATATGTATGATATTTGAATTAATAACACATATATAGGGATCCATGTGGATTATATTTGAAAATTATGTCTCATTCTATTGGAAATAGCTATATTGAAATATTATAAAGTGAATGTTAATTTCAATTCAAGTGGTATTTTTGAGATATGTGGTATCAATAGAAGGCATCATGGTGGTTCAATAAAACGTGTATGAAATAATTTAATAGTATCCACGAGTATCTATCAAAGAATTAATGAGTTTTCATGGATTGACATCTTTTATCAGTGCAATGGATTCAAATTTATGAAAAATCCTATTACCCATCACCAAATTCTTGAAAATTTGAAAATTTTAGTTGATAATGGATGAAAATCATTCATTTGAAATCATTAAGAAAATATAATATGAAGAATGTTTTTTTGGATTACCTGATTTTGATCAAGTCATTTAAGTGGAGTGTGATGAAAGTGGTATTGGGATCAATTATACCAGTTTCTTAGGAAAGAATCCCCTTACATATTTTAGTGATAATTTGAATTATTCAAGGAGGAATTATAAACATACGACATGTTATTTTATAAAATTTTGATACCTCTAGATCATTGGTCTAATTTTTTGATACCAAAATGGATCTTTATTAATTTAAACTAACAACAATTTTTATTTATAATCGGTCAACATTGGATGATTTTATTACAAACAATGTTTGTGGAAATCTTATAGTAATTCTCATTTTAGTGAAAATTTAATAAGGGGGAGGTTGACATGGGGGAATATTCATTATATTTACGTTATACATTAGATTACATTATAGATGCTCAAATTATTTGATTTATGCTTATGAAAGCGGATTATCATCATGATATAGATTTAAATACTATTTTAATTCAATGAAGAGAATGTATTTTTGGAAACCTATTCTATTCATGATGAGATTATATACACGATAAACAGTCATGTGTTCTAATGGATAATTATAAAGACTTTCTTATATGGGAGTCTCACAAAGGGGGGCTTGATGGTCATTTTGGTATCCACAAAAATTTGGAAATTATAAAGGATCATTTATAATGGAAAATGAAGAAATAGGATGTCCATGAAATTATTTTGAGATATGGGACATATCAAAGAGAAAATATCCATTTAAATTCTAGTTTATTAAGTGCATTACTTATTCCAGAGTATACATGAAAAGATATTATCATCAATTTCATTATTTAATTACTAATGAAATAGAGATAACTATTTTTCAACTATATTGTTTGGCTTCATGGAAGTCCTCAAAACATTGGTTTAGTTTGTGAAACTTGGGGGAATTTCAGTATGAAGAATCTTATTATCTTGAACCATCACCCAAAAATTTATTTTAAAATGGTTGTTACAAATCATATATTGGTAACAATTCTTAAAACACTAGTGATCAATAATATAAGAGATTGGGATTTACACTTGAATAAACTGAATTTTCATTCCTCAAATATCCATGTATTAACACTTGACATTATTCATTTGAATTTGTTTATGGAATAAATCAAATCACTGCAAGATTTTTTTTTCATTTCCTCTCTCCATTCTAATGAATATTGATGTAGAGAAAAAGGGTAATGAGATAAATAAGATTCATGAATCTATTCAATCTCAAATATATTATTCTAATGAACAATATATGTTGCAAGATATCATGATTCAGGTGCATTCCATTTTCCATCCAAGACACAATATGTGGATTCAACTTCACAAGGAGATATTTACATTATAAAATAAGAGCATGCTAGAAATATGAGTAGAAGATCCCATCAAGGTACGAGGTGGAGTGGTTGAAAATTCGTATAAGATTATTTTAATAGACATGTTTTTTTGATATTATGCAACATTAATCCTTGTGGATTTATATCGGTATTTTTAAAAATTTGACTCGATCGATTTAATTGAAAATACTCTGCAACTAGGATAGTATGATATAGAACAGATTCAACCCAATTATAATAATTTTAGGATTAAAAATAATGTTATGCCCATTTATTTTTTGAATTGGACCAGCCCACATATTTTGGAATCCCACACAATGGTAGGAGAATGCGCAAATATTTGCGGTCCAAAATGACATGTCCACAGGGAAAAGCAATTAAAATAATACAATATCATTAAAATAGAGATATAACATAGAGAGAATAATCATTGAGAATGAAAATTGCTACTTTTGTTAGTGGGTCATTAATTATCATGGGAAAGTGTTTTTTTCTTTTTATATGGCCTTTGAGTTTCCCCAATACTTGTAATTTTATTTGGTCATTTTCTATTATTTTTTTGTCTTTATAGTGTATTTTTACTCTTTTGGGGGATGAGGGTTCATGTTTTTTTTGTGAAAATAGTTTATGTTTTTTCTAGGGTTGGGGGATTAATGTTCTTTATGGTGGAGGATTTAGTTTTTTAGAGATGAGGGATTAGTTATTCTGGGGATGTGGGTATAGGGTTTTATGGGGTGTTGGCATAGGGTTTTTTGGAGATTGGGGTTTAGGTTTTTTTAAGTCTAGGGGTTTATGTTTTTTTATATATGGGTTTAGGGTTTTTCTGGGTTGAGTTTTGGATTTTTTGTGATTAGGGGATTATGGTAATTTGGGGCTATGTGTTTAGGGTTTTTTTGGGTGTAAGGGATTATGGTTTTCTCGACTAAGGGTTTAGTGTTTTTGGGGATTAGGGTTTTTGGTTTTTAAGGGGGAGGGATTAGATTTTTTTGGGATATGGTTTTTGGGTTTATTATGGATGGGCGTTTAGGGTTTCTAGGGAGGTGGGTTTAGGGTTTTCTGTGTCCATGGGTTTAGGTAATTCAGGTGACGAGTGCTTAGAGTTTTATAGGGCTAGGGGTTTATTGGTCTTTCAGGCATAGGGTTTAGTGTATATTGGGCCTGTGGGTTTGGGGTTCTTTTTGGTGTGGATATAGTGAATTTTTCGGTTTATGGATTAGGGGTTTTTGGGGGATGAGGGTTAAATGTATTTTGGTGATGTGGGTTTAGGTTTTTTGGGATATGGTTTTGGAGTTTTTTTGGTCTGAGGGTATAACATATTTTGGATTTGTTTGGTTATGTTTTTTTTAATTGGTGGTTTACAATTTTATAGTGATGATGGTTTAGGGTTAATATGTGTTGGGGATATTATGTTATTTTTTGGATAAGGGATTATTTTTTCATGCGACTTGGGGTTTCGGGTTTTTGGGTCCCATGTTTTAGTAGTTTTTAGGGATTGTATTTTAGAGATTATTGGGGATGGCTTTTAGTATTTTAGGACTCAAGGATAAGGGTATATTGTTATGATGGTTTTGGGTGTTTGTGGATGATGGTTTCGTTTTTTGGTGGTTGAGGGTTTTGGTTATTTTTGGGAAAAGTGTTTAGGGTTTTTTAGGCTAAGGGTATTGGGTATTTGGGTGATGATGGTGTAGTATTTTTGGAGGATTAGATTTTGTGATTTTTTTGTGGAAACCTGATTAGGGGTTTTCATGCTAGAGGTTGAGGGTTTCTTATAGAGGTTTTTTAGGGTGTTTTGGGACTACTGTTGTAGTATTTTCTTGGGTGGATGGGTTAGTGTTTTTTTGGGATTTTTGTTTAATATTTTTTGGAGATAATGGTTTCATATATTTTAGTTACTAGTGGTTATTGTTTTTTGGGGATTATTGTTTGGATTTGTTTGGGTATGGAAATTTTGGGATTCTTATGGATAATGGTTTAGGGTATTTTGGGATTAGGGTTTAGGTTTTTTTTCAAATTGTTTTCGGTTTTTTTGGGTAAGTGTTTACCTTTTTAGGGGTGCGGGTTTAGGGGTTTTTTGTGAATATGGGTTTAGGGTATAATCAAGATTAGTGTTTTTTGATTATTAGTGTTATGGGATTTTTATTTTTTGGGGATTAAGGTTTACGTTTTCTTTGGTATGATGGTTTATGGATTTTGTAACTAAGAATTTAGGGTTTTTTATGGCTAAGGATCTATGGGATTTTTGGGATAGAGTGTATAAATATTTTTGGAGAATATTGTTTAGTGATTTTTGGGGAATATAGTTCAGTGTTTTTTGGGGATGAGGGTTGACGGATTTTAGGGATGAGGGGTTTTATTGTTAGTACTATGGGTTTAGGGTTTTTTCGTGAGGGTTTCGGGTTTATCGAAGTCATTTTTGTAGTGTTTTTTCGGTCTTGAGGTTTATAGAATTTTTGGGACAAGAGATTTGTTTATTTTGGAGGATGGTTTACCATGTTTTGAGACTGAGGGTATACTGTTTTTTGGAGATTAGGGAATTGGTTTTCCTTGGGATGAGGGTTTAATGATTTTGGTGATTAGGTATTTGGGTTTTTGAGACCTGGGGGTCCAGTGTTTTTTGGGGATATGACTCTATCTGTTTTAGGGATTTCTATTTTGGGGTTTTCCGGGTCAAATATTTAATGTTTTCTTTTTCTGTAGTTTTATAGTTTTCTTGATAAAGGGTTCAGCGTATTACAGATTTAGGGTTTAGGTTTATAAAGGGATGAGGGTTTAGTGTATTTTAGTGTGGGGTTTTGTAGTTTTATGGGATGAGGGTTTAGGGTTTTCTATGGATGATGGATCAAAGTATTTTTTTTATTGTGTATGGTTTTTTGGGGATGTTGTATTAGTGTTTTTGGAGCATGGGATTTAGTTTTTTTAGGGGTGTTGTTTATAGTTTATAGGGTTTAGGGTTTAGGGGTTTTTTGGTAAGGTTTAGGGGTATTTTGGGGTTGAGGTTTTAGGGTTTTGCGTGATGAGGGTTTAAGGATTTTTGTGGATGAGTATTATGATTTATGGGATTTGGGATTTAGTGATTTATAGGGATGTTGGGTTATGGTTATTTGGTGCTGTTTATTTTTTGGTTTTTTTGGACATAGTGTTTCGTGTTTTTGGGGAATGGGGTTTTGGTTTATTAATTATTGGAATAAGGGTTATTCATGGATGCATGTTTATGTTATTTTTTTGGTATGGGGGTAAGGGATTTCTGTGGTTGATGGTTAAATATTTGGGGGATGAGTGTCTGGGATGTTTTAGGACATAGGGTTTAGGTTTTTTCCAGGCATAAATTTTTTTGGTATGAGGGTTTAGGTTTTTTGAGGTTGTGTTTTTAGGGTGTTGGGGGGTTCGGGGTTTAGGGGTACTCCTGGTAGAAGGATTATGTGCGGTTTGGGATGAGGGCTTATGGTTTTTGTGGATGAGGGTATAGGTTTTTTGTGCCTGAGGTTTTAGGGATGATTGAGGATGAGGTTTTAGGATTTTCTAGGTAAGAGGGTTTATGGTTTTTTACGGAAGAATGTTGAGTGTTTTTTGGGGATAATAGTTCATGATTTTTTAGAGATGTTGGTTTTTGGGATATTTGTGGTTTATGGATGAGGTTTTATTGGTGTTTAGATTTTGGGTTTTACGGGAATAAAGATTGAGGTTTTTTTAGAGGTTAATGGTTTAGGGTTTTTTAGGGATGAGTGTTAATGTTTTTTTGTGGATTAGGGTTTTAGGGTTTTCATGGGTAGATGATATATTTTTTTGGAGGAGGGTTTTGTGTTTTATTGGTATGAGGGTTTAGGGTTTTTTTTGTTTCTGAGGGTTTAGGTTTTTTGTAGATAAGTGTTTTGTGTTTTTTGGGGATGGTGGTTTATGGTTCTTTGGGTCATGGGTTTATGGTTTTTTGGAGTTGAGCGTTTAGGATCCTTTTGGTCTAAGCCTATTGGTTTTTTAGGAAGTGGGTTGAGCATGATTTTTTGATTTCAGGGTTTTTTGTTTTTTAAGGTTTTGGTTTGTGGGTTTTTTGGAGATGTGGGTTTATGATTTATTCAGGATTAGAATTGGGGGTTCATTAGGGATGAGGGTTTATGATTTTCTGGAGATTAGGGTTTACGATTTCATTGAACATGACATTGGGGGATCATTTGGGATGAAAAATTTGGGGTTTTAGGGATGAGGGTTAAGCCTTTATTAGGGATGAGGATAGAGGGTTTTTTGGGGATGAGGTTTGAGGGTATTTTCGGGATGATGGTGAGGTTTTTTTGGTATTTTTTGTTGTGGTTTTTTTGGGGATTACATTTTAGTTTTCTCCAAGGATGATGGTTTGGGGGTTTTTTATAGCATTATTTTTATGGTTTTTCCATTCTAGGTGTTTTTGATTTTTGGGGGATAGGGTTTAGTGTTTTTTTGGGGGATGAGTGATTATTGGTTTTTGTGACTAAGGGTTGAGTGTTTCTTGGAAATAGGGTTTATTATTTTTTGAGAATGATGTTTTAGAGTTTTTAGTGCTGAGGAATGAGGGTTTAAGGTATTTTTGGGGCTGAGGGATGACTATTTGTCTGCTATGGTTTTGGGTGTTTTAGGGATAAGGGTTGATGTTTTTTGGAGCTGTGGGTTGAGTTTTTTTGGGTAAGAGGGTTGAGGGTTTTTCAGGTCTATTGGTTGAGTGATTTTTTGGGATAAATGTTGAAGGGTTTTTAGGGATAATGGTTGAGGGTTTTTTGGGTGTGGGGGTTGACAGTTTTCTACACTTATATATATTGGGTTATTTTGGGATGAGGGTTCAGTTATTTGGGTTTAAGGGTTTAGGGTTTATTAGGGATGAGGGATGAACATTTTTTTGAATGAATGTTGAAGGTTTTTTCGGTCTTATTGGTGAGGTTTTTTGGGTTTATGCGTGAGGGTTTTTTGGGGTTTTGGGTAGTGGGTATCGTGTTTTTTTAAACTCAGTATAGTGGGATTTTAGCAGCTATAGATTTACGGTTATATGGGGATGTGGATTTAGGGTTATCTATGCATGAATGTTGAGTTTTTTTTGGGATGATGGTTGATTTTTTTTTGGATAAGGGATGAGGTTTTTTAAAGCTGAAGGTTTTCTGGGGATATGAGTTTAGGGTTTTTTTTCATATATGAGCGTGGAAGGTTTTTGGCGCTATGAGTTTTGGGTTTTCTATTTCTGAGTGTTGATAATTTATTTCATCTGATGGTTGATGTTTTTGGGTGATTATGTTTTAGGGTTTTTTTTGTGGCTAGGGATTTAGGGTTTTCTAGTGTAAAGGGTGGTGGGTTTCAGGGTTGTGGTTTGAGTGTTTTTTAGGCATATGGTTTAGGGTTTTTTGGTGGAGTGGTTTGTGGGTTTTCTGTGGTTGAGGGATGAGGTAATTTTTGTGCTCTGGGTTTATGGTTTTTTGTCTAGAGAATTGAGGAGTTATTTGGGGTTGATGGTATATGGTCTTTCAGGGATGATGGATCCAGCTCTTTTTGGGATGAGGTTTGAGGGCGTGTTGTGTCTATGAATTGAGCATTGTTTTGGGATGAGTGTTGTGGGTTTTTTTGGGGGAGAGGGATGAATGTTCTTTGGGAATGGGTCTTTGTGGTTTTTGGGGATGTGGGATTACTATTTTTCATCTCTATGTGTTTTGGGTTAATTAGGTTTAGGGTTTAGGGTTTAGAATGGACGATGGATGATAATTTTTTGTGTTGATGGTTTGGGGTTTTTCCAGGTAGAAGACTGAGGGTTTTTTGTGGATGAGAGTTTATGGTTATTTGGGGCTCTAGTTATGGTTTTTCTAGGGATGAGAATTTATGGTATTTTATTAATGAGGATAAAGGTTTTTTTGGGATATGTTTTACTGTTTTTTGGGGTGAGGGTTGATTATTTTTTGGTTTAGGGTTCTTGTGATATTTGATGTTATATATTAGGTTTTTTGGGGATAAGGGTTTATGGTATTTTGGGGTTGAGGGTTTAGGGTTTTGGGGGAATATGGTTTAGGGTTTTTCGGGGCCTTCGGTTTTAGGTTTTTTTGGATAATTGTTTATGGTTTTATGTGGATTATTTTTTAGGAATTTTTTTTTTTTGGCTTTAGGGTATTTGGGGGATTAGGGATTAGGATTTTTGGGCAAGGGGTTTCTGTTTTTTGTGACTAATAATTTTGTGCTTTTGGTTATGTGGGTTTAAGTATTTTTGGGTATAAAGGGTTTAGGATTTTCAAGGATGAGAGTTTAGGGTATTTTGGTGTTGAGGTTTTTGGTATTTGGGGGGATGAGGTTATTGATATTTTTGGGATGATGTTTGGAGGTTTTTGGGGCTATGTATTTAGTGATTGAGCGTTTAGGGTATTTGATGATTTTTATTGAGGGGGTTTGGGGAAAATTTCTAGTGTTTCTTAAGGAATAGGGTTTATGGTTTCTTAGGCCGAGAAATTATTGTTTTTTAAGGATATAGGTTTTTCTATGGCTGATGGTATATGTTTTTTTGGGGAATATGGTTTAGGTTTTTTTAGATTTAGGGTTTAAGATTTTTTCGGGATGGGGTAATGTTTCTTTGATGACGAGGGGATTGTATTTGTTTTGGCAACGAGGGCTTAGGGTTTTTTGGGTTGATGGTTTAGTGTTTTTTTGGGATGATATTTTATGTTTTTTATTGGTTGGGTGTCTATTTTGTTGTAGTTCGGTATTTAGGGTTTTTTAGGGCTATCTCTTTAGCTTGTTTTGGGGATGTGGTATTAAGGGTTTTTGTGGATGAGGGATTAGTGATTCTAGGGATCTATATTTTTGGTTTTTTCAAATAATGATTAAGTCTTTATTGTAAAGAGGGTTTAGGTTTTTATTTGGATGAGATTTTAGGGTTTTTAAGTGATTTAGGTATAGGGTTTTTTGTGTATATGGTTTAGGTTTTTTTGGAAATAGGGTTTAGGGATTTTTGAGGCCGAGGTTAGAGGGTTTTTTGCGTTTGATGGTTTTGGATTTGTAGAGCATGATGAATGAGGGTAGAGTGGTAGTTGGGGAATATGGTTTATATGTTTTTGGAACTGAGGGATGGGTGTATTTTTTGGTGATGAGGGTTGATGATATTATGGGGATGATGGTTAAGGGTTTTTTGGGGATGTTGTTTTGTGCTTTTTTAGTCTAAGGGTTTCAGATTTTGGGGGCTTCGTGTTTAGGGTTTTAGGCCATTTTTTTATGATTTTTTTCGTCTCAGTATTTTGTGTTTTTTAGGGAAAGATGTTTATGGGTTTTTAGGGTTGAGGTTTGATGTTTTTTTGGGATGAGTGAATATGGGTTTTTGAGGACAGGGGTTTAGGGTTTTTTGGGCTGATGGTGTAGGGTTTTTTGGGGATGGGTTTTGATGGTTTTTTTGGTACTGAGGGTTTAGGTATTTTTAAGAATAATAAAGAGGGTTTTTATAGGGATGAAGGTTATGGATTTTTGAGGACCTAGTGTTGATGGTTTTTTGATGCTGATGATTTGGGTTTTTTAATGGCTGTTGGTTAAGTGGTTTTTTGGTGCTGAGGGTTATATGTATTTTTGGGGATGAGGGTTAGAGATATTTGGGCCTGACTATTTAGAGTTTTTTAGTTGAGGGGTGAGGGTTTAGAGTTTTTTCGTTTCACAGTTCAAGGTTATTTAGGGAAGAGTGTTTATGTTTTTTGGGGATATGAGGTTAGTTTATTTTGGATAAGGGGTAAGGCTGATTTTTGATGTTGTGGTATTGGAGGTTTTTTTGTGATAAAGGATTGGGTTTCTGGGGTGATGAAGGATTATGATTTATTGGTGTTTATGATTTTTTTTGGGATGGGTATTTAGCATTTTTTATGTATGAGGGTCTAATTTTTTTTATTATTGTGGCATTAGAGTTTTTTATAGACGAGGTGCTTGGGATTTATAGGGTAAAGTGTTTAGTGTTTTGTGTGTCATACTGATTTGTGATTTTTTGTGGTAATGGTTTAGGATATTTTTTGGCCTAGGGTTTAATTTCTTTTCGGGCTAAGGGTTCAGGGTTTTTTGGGAAGAGGGTTAAGTTATTTTTAGTGATGATGGCTAATGTTTTTTTTGTGAGGGATTAGTGTTTATGTGGGTTTTGGATTATGGATTTTTTTGAGAATGAGAGTTGATGTGTTTTTTGTAGGGTGATGTTTGATGGTTTTTTATTTTGTAGGGAAGAGGGTTTTAGGGGATTATGGTTGATGGTTTTGGTGGGATGTCGACTGAGGGAATTCTAGGGTGATGGTTGAGGGTTGAATATTGTTAGGTCTTTGGGTTGATGTAATTTGGGGGATGAGGATTGAATGATTTTTGGGTTAAGGGTTGAGGGATATTTAGGAATAGGGGTTGAGGGATATTTGGAGATGATAGATTTATGGGGATGTGGGATGAGGATTAGAGGTTTTTTTAAGGTAAGGATTGATGGTTTTTTGTGGTGGAGTGTTGATGACTTTTGGGGGTTGAGGTTGAGGGTTTTTTGAGTATTACTGTTGATGGAATTAAGGGATAACTATTAAGTGTCTCTTGGGGATGAGTTATGAGTTTTTTTGGGGACTATAGTTTAATGTTTTTTGGGATGAGGGTTTGATGTCATTGGGGATGAGTGTTGAGTTTTTTTTGGACTATGGGTTTGGGGACCAATTTATATGAGGTTTATTATTTTTGGGGGTATGGAATAACATTTTTTTGGAATAATGGGTTATGGATGATTGGGGATTATGTTTGAGGGTTTTGGGTGTAGTACATTGAAAGGCTTTTTGCGATGGTGGGTTGGGGGTTTTTTGGGTTCATGGTTGAGGATATTTTGTATTTGATGGTTTAGGGTTTTTTGAGGGTGAGGTTTTAGGGTTTTTTGGGGATGGTGGAATATGGTTTTCAAGAATGATATTTTAGGGTTTTTGGGTCTGATCGTTTATGGTATGTTGATATTATGGTTCTACTGGTTTTGGGGATATGGTTTTATGGCTTTTTGTCCATTAGTTTAGGGTTTTGTGTGTGAAGAGTTTAGTGGTATTTATGGATGAGGGGTTAGGGGTTTTAGGGGCTGTGGCTTTAGGGTGTTTTGGGGTTTATGGTTTAGGATTTTTTGGAAGATTGATTATATTTTTTTGGGGCTAAGGGTTTAGATTTGGTATCGGTCTAAGGGTTTTTGTATTTATGGAGATGATGGATTAAAGATTTTTGGGCCAGTTTTTTTCGATTTTTTTGGGGAGAGGGTTTTTGGTTATTTAGGGGATAGGGTTTAGTATTTTTGTAACTGAGGGTTTCAGTTTTTTTGAGGGTTATGGTTTATAGTTGTGTGGGGATGAGGGTTTTGCGTATTTTTGTGGCTTAGTATTAAAAGATTTAATATGGCTAAGGGTATATGGTATTTTATGATTTTGGATTTTTGGTTTGGGGAGAGGGTTTTGGATTTTTTGGCGCTATGTGTTTAGATTCTATTTTGTTTGAACAGTTTGAGGGTTTTTGTGGTAGATGATTTAGATTTTATTCGGGATGGGTGTTTAGGGTTTGCTACATCTGAGTGTTGATTATTTTTTAGATCTATGTGTTTTGGGTTATTTGCAGAAGAGGTTTTAAGAATTTTTTTGGGATGATGGTTGGATTTTTTCAAGGCTATGGATTGAGGGATTTTTTTAGAATATGATATGGGGTTTTTTAGATATGACTATTTATGGTTCTTTTGGAAGATGGTTTAAAATTTTTCCACTAATGATTGTTTAGGTGTTTTTGGTATTGAGGGTTTAGGGTTATTTTGGGATGATGTTTTAGTGTTTTTTTGGGATGGGGGTTTATTGTTTCATTGAGATAAGGGATTATGAATTTTTGGGGATGACTGTTCAAGATTTTATAGGGACTTGGGGCTGGGTTTTTTTAGGAATGAGGGTTTATGGTTTTTTTGAGATAAGGGTTTAGAGTTAATTTGAGATAAAGGATTATAATTTTCAATTTATTGAGTCTTAGTATTTAGGATTATTTATAGAATATGTTTTAATGATACTTTTTAATGGTTTATGGGTTTTTACAGATGAGGGTTTAGGGGTTTTTTAGGGAAGTGGTGTTTGGTTTTCTGGGGTGAGGGTTTCGTTTTTTAGGGAATGTGGGTTTAAGTTTTTTTTTGTGTTTAGTGTTTAAGGTTTTTTGAGGATATTGATTTAGAGATTATTACAGCTTATGGTTTTAGTTTTATTAGTGCTGAGGGATTACCTTTTTTAGGAAAGTGTGTTTATTGTTTTTTTGTTGAGGGTTTCCAAGTTTTTTTGGGGATGTGGGTTTATGTTTTTTTGGTTCGACGTTTTTAGTGATTTTTTGGGAGGTGGTATTAGGTTTTTTATGGATAAGTGTTTAAGAGTATTTAGGGTTGATTATTTAAGTGTTTTGAGGCTGATGGTATATGGTATTTTGTTAGTATGAGGGTTTGGAGTTTTGTTGTGCTGAGGTTTGAGGGTTTTAGGGGGCTAAGGGTTCATGTATTTTGGGGTTGTAGTTTGATCATTTTTGTGGCTGAGGGTTGGGGGGTTCTTTTAGGAAGAGGTTTCTTGTTTTTTAGTAATAAGGGTTTCGGAATTTTTTGTTAAAAAGGTCTGATAGGTTTTTAGGGAAGAGGGTTGAGTGTTTTTTGGGGATGAATGTTGAGGGTTGAGGGTTTTAGTGGGAAGAGGGTATGGGGATTTTCTGGGGCTAGGGGTTAGTGTTTTTTTGGGGTTTATGGTAGATTATTTTTTGGTGCTATGTTTTGGGGTTTTTTCAGTGACGACAATTTGTTATTTTTTCATGCGAAGGTTTGGGGTCTTTTTAGTATGTGGGTTGATATATTTTTGGGACTAAGTGTTCAATGTTTTTTTGGAGTCAATGGTTTTTAATTTTTTTTTGATGTTGATGGTTTATGATTTTTTGGGGCTAAGGGTATGGTGATTCTTGGGGATGATATGGTAGGGTTTTCCTGGGGATGATGACTTAGTGTTTTTTGGGGAGAGGGTTTAAAGGTATTGTGGATATATTTTAGGGTTGTTTTGGTGTACACGTTTTAGGAGTTTTGGTAAATGAATGATCTTGGAATCATAGTGTAGATTTATTATGGTCATTTATGGTTGAAATTTTGGGTTGAGGGTTTTTTGGGACTTTGGATTGGTGTATTTTTTTATTTGTTTAGGGTTTTTTGTGGTAGAGAATTTCGGTTCTTTTAGGGATGAGGGTTTATTGTTTCTTTGGACTAAGGGATAATGGATTTTTGGGGATGAGGGATTAAATATTGTGGGGGATAAGAGTTAAGGTTATTTATAATCTAGTTTTTATGTTTTTTATAGAAGAGAGTTTCATTTTTTTTTTGCAGATGATGATTAGTGGTTTAAAGGGGTTTAGGTTTTGGATTCTTTTTGTGGACGTTGGTTTAGTATTTTTGGGGGATGATGGGTTACGGGTTTTAGGGATGAGGGTTTAGGGTTTTTTGTGTCCTGGAGTTTAGTTTTTTTTGTGGATTGAGGTTTAGGGTAGTTGGTATAGAGGTTCTAGGGGTTTTCTAGGTTAGGGGTTTTGGGATTTTTAAGAGTAGAGTTAATGATTTTTTGGTCGCTGTGTGTAGTGGTTTCATGGTTCTAATAATTTATTTTTTGTGATGATGGTTTATGGTTTCTCTAGGAAAGAGTGCTTAATAATATTTTTGGGATGAGGTTTGAGGTTTTTTTGGGGATGGGGGTTCAAGTTGTTTTGGGGTTTTGGGTTTTGGGACTTTTCATGCTGACTGTTGAAGGGTTTACGGAGTGGGTGTTGAGAGTTTTTTAGTGACGATGTTTGATCATTTTTGGGGGTTGAGGGTAAAGGGATTCATTTGTGGTTAGGGTTAATGATTTCTTGGGGTCGACTGTTTAGCGTTCTTTAGGGCTAGGGTTATGGGTTTATTTGTAAATAAGGTTTTAGGGTTTTTCTATGTTGATGATTTATGGTTATTTTGGGTTTGAGGGTTTATATTTGTTTGGTGATTAGGGTTTATGAATTTTTTTGGGGATTATGGAGTGGTTTTTTTCTATACTGAGGTTTTAGTGTTTTTTGGGTCGAGGGTTGAGGTGTTTTTATAAGGGTTTAGGGTTTTCATCTGATGTATTATTGTTTCTTGGGGATGAGGGTTTATGATTTTCTGGGTAGAGTATTATGGTTTTTTTAGAATGATGGTTACTGGTTTTTTGGGGCATAGGTTTTAGGTTTCATTGTGGTGGACATATTAGTGTTTTTTGGGGCCGAGGGTTTAGTGTTTTCTCGGTATGATGGTTTAAATTTTTATTGGGAATGAGGGATAAGGGTTTTTTTGTGTCGTTTGTTTAGGGTTTCTTGGGGTAAAGGGATTATGATTTTCTATGGATGAAATTTTAGGGTTTTTTAAGGATAAGGGTTTAGTGTTTTCTGTGGATGAGGATTTAGTGATTTTCAGGGCTTAGGGTTTATGGGTTTTTGAGGATGAGGTTTTATGGTTTTTTTCTGTGATGATGGTTTCTGATTTTTTTGGGATATCTGATTTAAGGTTTTTTAGAAGGGTTTTTGTGGGGATTAAACAATATTTTTTCATTAGAGTTTATTGTTTTTTTGTTAATGAGGGTTTAGGATTTTTGGGGATTAGAGTTAATGAATTTTTTAGTATAGGGGATAGTGTTTTATAGGTATTTGGTATTTAGTTTTTCATATGGAAAAGGGTTATGGGTATTTAGGGTATAATGGTTGATGGGTTTTTAGTGCTAAGGGTTTAGGTTTTTTTGGTATTAGGGGTTTTTTTGTTGTGGGTATAGGGTATAGGGTTTTATGGGGCTCTGGGATTTATTTTTTCTTATGGATGAGGGTTCACAGTATTTAGGGTCTAAGGGTTGATGGGTTTTTGTAGGTGAGGGTTTTAGGATTTTTGGTGATAAATGTTGGGGTTTTCATGGAGCTACATTTTTTTTTAGATATTTGTTGATTATGGTTGATGGTTTTTGGGGGATAAGGATTATTGCCTTCTGGGGTTTATGGTTTATTGTTTTTTGGTGATATTTGTATTTATTGGGTCCTAGTATTGTATGATTTTAGGGCTTGTGGGTTGGGGACTTTTTGGGCCCATGGGTTGGGGGTTTTTTGGTGCAGATTATTATGATATTTTTTATTTCGATGGTTGATGGTTTTGGGTGTAGGTTGAGGGGTTTTTTTGTGTTATTTTTTGTGGGTTTTTTGGGGATGAAGGTTATGTGCAACTTAGGGTATAATAGTTTATTTGTTTAGGTGATGATGGTTGATGTTTTTATAGGGATTATGATTGAAATTTTTGGGTCTAAGGGTTGAGGGTTTTTTTAGATGATGGTTGTGGGGTTTTTTTTGGGTAGATGTTTGAGGGTTTTGGAGAAAATGGATAGTTGTTTTTTTAGGTTGAGGTTTTAGTATTTTGTGGAACAGTGGGTTTTGGATTATGGGTCCGAGGGTTTAATGTTTTTTATGCGGAAGGATTGTGTTTTTTTTTGGTTTTTGGTTTATGGTATCTTTAGGGATGATGGTTTACGTTTCTAGGTGCCAAGGTTTTACGAGTTTTAGGGTCAAGGTTTTACGATTTATTTGGGGCATAGGGTTTAGTCTTTTGTAGATAATGGTTTCAGTTTTTTTTAATATGGGTTTCGTTATTATTTTTGGGAATGAGAGATTTGGGTTTTTTTGAGATGAGGGTTTTGGATTTTTGGGGGTTAAATGATTACTATTTTTTGAGATAAGGATTTAGTGTTTATTAGTGTAGAGGATTTAGGGTTTTGGGGGATGAGGGATTAGGGTTTTTGGGGATTATGGTTTAGGGTTTTTTGGGGATGAGGCTTTGGGGTATTTTTGAGATAAGTGTGTATGGTAAATTGGAGAGTGGATTGATGGAATATTTTAAGTTGATGGATTATGGTTTTTTGGGGCTCACAGTTTAAGGATTTTGGTGCTTAGGGTTGGTTGTAATTTGGGGTTGATGGTTCACGGTTTTATAGGGAGCGGGTTTGGGGTGTGTGGTGCGAGCTATGGGGTTTTATTGGGGATAAGGGTTGTAGGTTTTTGGGGTTGACGGATGGAGTTGTTTTTAGGATGATAGTTGGTGGTTTTTTGGGGTTGAGGGTTGGGGGTTTTGGGGTTGAGGATTGATAGTTTTTTCTGGCTGAGGATAGATTGGTTTTTAGTGTTGTATGTTGGGAGTTTTTTGGGGGTTCAATGTGGTATGTTGTTTCGGGATTTTTTGAATCTAGGGTTGGAGGTTTTTTTGGGGATGAGGGTTGGGGGAATTATTTCGAGTTTTAGGATCATTATTTTTTTTATATTGATCTTTGACAGTTTTTTGTGGCTATGGATTGAGGTGTTTTTTCAAATGAGGATCAAGGAATTTCTAGGATTCATGTTAAAAGTTTATTATGGAAAATCATTTATGGTACTTTTGGTGTTGAGCGATTTGGGATTTTAGGTTTTTAGGGTTTATACTTTTTTGGGGAAGAAGGTTGAATGTTTTTTGGGGATGATGGTAGAGGGAATATTGGGGTTGATGGTTTCTAATTTTTTAGGTATTATGGTTAGTGGTACATTGGGTCCATGGGTTTAAGGTTTTTTGGGGCTAAGGGTTTAGGTTTTTTGGGGATTAGGTTATAGGGTTTTTTTGGAGCTCATGATTTAGGAATTTTTGGTGTAGAGGGTTTTCTTGTTTTATGTGGAAAATAGTTTATTTTATTTTGGGGATTTCTGTTATATAGTTATAGAGATGAATCCATAAGGTAATATTGGGTTTTGTATTTAGTTGTTTCAGGGTTGAGGGTTTAGTTTTTTAGTGCGTGAGGATCTATTTGATATTTGGGAGGGGTTTATGGTCTTTTGGGATAAGGATTTTTTTAGGAAAGTGTTACGTAATTTTATGGTGATGTGTGTTTATGTTTTTTTGGGGATGAGGGTTTAGGGTTTTTAGGGATGAAGGATTTTTTTGGTGGGAAGAGGGTTTTATATTGTTTATAGATTGGGTTTTAGGGTTATTTGGGGATGAGGATTTAGGGTTTATTTTGTGATCTAGGTTTATGTTTTTTTGGTATGATGCTTTTGGGTTGTTTGGGGAATATTTTTTAAGGTATTTGGAGGATGAGGGTCTACATTTTTTGTGGGGTCTAGAAATGAGGCTTTAGTGTTTTTTTGGGCTGAGGGTTTAATTTTTTGGGGGTTGAGTGTTTAGTGTTTTTTAGGGTTTAGGGTTTTGTGTTATTTTTGCGATTGAGTTTAAATTTGTTTTCGGATGAGTGTTTAGAGTATTTTTGGGACAAGGGTTTAGGGTTCTTTGGGAAGAATGTTTAGTGTTTTTTAGAGCAGAGGCATTAGAGTTTATTAGGGTTGTTTTTTTTAATTTTTTGGGGATTAGGTTTTATGATTAATCTGGGTTGTGAGATTAGGGTTTAGTATTTTGGGGTATGTCTTAGTGTTTCTAGGGGTGAGAGTTTAATTTTTTTAGGGGATGAGGGTTTATGATTTTTTGGACTTGTGGTTTTAGGTTTTTTTTGGTGGTGAGTGTGTAGGGTTTTCTAGGGATGGTATTTAATATTTTTTTGGAATAAGGGTTTAGGTGTTTTTGGAGGATAGATATTTTTGTTTTTTGTGGGGATGATTTAGGGAATTTTTGTGGATGAGGGTTTAGTGATTTTTGTTACTGATGGTTTAGGGATTTTATTTGGAAAAGGTTTTAGTATTTTTTGGGGATAATGGGTTTTTTTGGATGAGGATATTTAGTTTCTCGGGGTTGAGTGTCTAGTTTCTTTAGGGGCTTAGGGTTTAGTGATATTTGAGAGTGTTGTTTTTAGTTTTTTTCATGGCTAGGGGTCTAGGTTTTTTAGTGCTGAGGGTTTAGGAGTTTTTAGGGATTAGGGTTTATGGATTTTTGGGTTGAGGGTTTATGGAAGGTAATGGTTTAAAGTTTTTCTGGTTGAGGGTTTAGTCTTATTTTGGAAGGAGTGATTATAAATTATTTTGATGAGATTCTATAGTTTTCTAGGGATGAAGGTTTAGTGTTTTTTAGTGAGGAGGTTTAATTTTTTAAGGGGATGAGTCTTTAGGGGTTTTTTGGGATGAATCCTTTGTTGTTTTGGGTAGAGGGATTAGGGTTTTTTTGGATGAGGTACTTGATGTATTATGGGATGACTGTTTAGGGTTTTCTATGTCTAAGGGATTATGTTTAAGTGGGTATTATGGTTTATGGGGTTTTAGGTTGAGGGATTTTTGTTTTTTGGGAATGGGGTTTTAAGGGTTTTGTAATGAGTTTTTAGGGTTTTTTAGGGGAAGAAGATTAAGGGTTTTTTATGGATAACTATTTATGTTTTTTCAGGGATGAGGGTTTAAGGTTTTTCGGGATGATGTTTTAGGATCATTATAACTGAGGTATTTGGGTTTATTTGGTTTGCGGTTACGGGGTTTTTTTGGGACTACTATTTTGGGATTTTTATTATATAATGGTTTCGGGCTTTTTGAGGAATATGGTTAAGGTTTTTTTGTCTTAATAGGGTATAGGGACTTTGGGGAAGTGTTATTAGGTTTTATTGGGTCTTAGGGTTTTTTTGGGGCTGAGGTTTTTAGATTTTTTGGGACTAAGGGTGTATTATTTTTTTGGTATTATGTATTAGGTTTTTTAGGATTTGGGTTTAGGGGTTTTGGTGGCTTAGTGACTAAGGGTTTTAGTGGGTCGAGGGTTAAGGGTTTCTTGGGGTAGAGGGTTTTTTGTTATTTTAGGCCATAGATTTATTTTCTTTTGTGGATGTGGGATTATGGTTTTGGGAGTTACTGTTTCGGTCTTTTTCGGATATGGGATTGTGCATTTTTGGCGATGAGGGTTTAAGATTTTATGGGACGGGGATTTATATTTATATAGGTATGAGTGTTTAGGTTTTTTTGTTGAGGGGTTAGGGTTTTTTAGGGATGTGGGTCTATTTTTGTGGAATGATGGTTTAGGGTATTTCTTTAATGAGTTTTTAGTGTTTTTGGTCATACGGGTTAGGGATTATTGGGGATGGGTGTTTTTGGATTTTTGGGGCAGTGGGTTTCGGGTTTTTTGGTGACTAGGATTTACGGTTTTTTGGTGTTGGGGTTTAGCTATTTTTTGGTATGAGAATATATTGTTTTTAGGGAAACTGGTTTATGTTTTTTGGGGTTATTGTTTTAGGGATTATTTTTAGGGCTGTGGGTTTTGGAGTTTTGTGGCTGTTGGTTTAGTGTTTTTTGGGGCTGTGAGTTTTGTTTTTCTTAGGGTGTAGAGAATATATTTATTTGGTTATGTGATTTTAGTGTTTTTTTGGGGTTGGGTGTATAGGGGTTTTTGGAGTGATGGATTAGGGTTTTGGGGTTCGGGGTTAAAAGTTATTACTGAATTGTTTGGGTTTTTTTTGTTGGTGTTTATATCCTTTTGTAGTAGAGGATTTAGAGTATTTTTCGACTGGGGTATTAATGTTTTTTAGGGATTTATTGTAAGGGGTTTTAGTGGAATGTATTTTTTGAATTATAGAGGCAAACTGTTTATGTTTATTGGTTTCTAAGGGTTAATTGTTTTTTGGATGATGACATAAGATTTTTGGGAGTAGAAACTTTAGTATTTTTCGGACATAGGATTTAGGGATTTTTAGTTCATTATGTGTAGGGTTTTTTCGATAATTGTTTATATAGATTTTGGGGCATGATAGATTAGGTTTTTTTGGAAAGGGGGATTAGAGTTTTTTGGGGTTGAGGGTTTACCATTTTTTGCGAATGATATTTGTAGGGTATTTGGGGCATAATAAATAGGCTATTTTGGGGAATAGTGTTTAGTGTTTTTTAGGACTATTGTTTCTGGGAATTTAAGGGTTGATGGTTTTGTGTTTTAGGGCTAATGGTATACATTTTATTGGTGTTGAGGGTTTTGGTTATTTGGGTTTATGTTTTAGGGTTTTTTGTGGATTCCAGTTTACGATTGTTGGGGGAAGATTGTTTAGGGTTTTTTAGGGTTTACTGATTAGTCTTTTTTGGGGCCTGGGTTTAGATATTTTTGGTGATAAGGGAATATGGTTTTTTATGGATATGTGTTTTGGTTTTATTGGTGTTGATTTCTCAAAATTGTTTAGTGATGAGGTTTTATGTGTTTTTTGGGTTTAGTGTTTATGGTTTTTTGGGATAAGAATTTATGGTTTTTGGGGTATTAGGGTTTCTGATTTCATGGGACTCAAGTTTTAGGGATTTATAAGGATGAGATTTTAGTTTTTCTTTTGGACTAGTTTTATTAATTCTTGGTGTTGAAGGGTTTATGGTCTTTTTGGAACGTTTACAATTTTTTTGGGACTTTGGTTTTTGATATTTTTGGGGGGGTTGTTTTTTTAGGGTTTTAGGTGCTTAATGTTTTGCGTTTTTTGGGGATGAGAGTTTTGGTTTTTGGGTGGTGGGATGAAGTATTAGGATTTTTTAGGGATGAGGGTTTCATATTTTTTGGTTTGAGGGTTTAGGGTCTAATAGCTGGGGGTTGAGGATTTTTGAGTATAAGTGTTTATGGTTTATTAAGGGTGATGGTTTATATATTTTAGTGTTGTCAGTTTAGGCTGATATAGGATAGCGGGTTCATAGTTTTTTGGGGATGAAAGTATAGTATTTTTTAATAGTGTGGGATTAGGGTTTCATGGGCATATGGTTTTGTGAATTTTGGGTATGGGGGTTTATCGGTTTTTGGCACTATGAGTTTAGGGATTTTGGTGGCTAAAAGTTAAGGGTTTCTGTAGGTAAGGGTTTATAATATTTTGGGGATGATGGTATGGAGTTTTCAGATGGATTGTGTTTAATATTTTTCAGATTAAGGGACTAAGGAATTTTGGGAAGAGGTTTTAGGGTTCTATGGTGGTGAGGCTTTAGGGTTTTTATTGTAATGGGTTTTGGTTATTTTGGGGTTGGGGATTGGAGTTTTATGAGTTTGATAACAAAGGTTTATTTTTGGGATGAGTGTTTAGTGTTTTTTGGTGATGAGGGTTTTGGTTTTTTGGGTATGAGCGTTTTTAGTTTTCGGGGATAAGGGTATAGGGATCGTTTTGTGTTGAGGGAATAGGGTTTTTTGGCGAGGTGGGTTAGGGTTTATTTGGGCTTTGGTTTTATCGATTTTTGGTATTGGGTATTATAGTTTTTTGGTTTTGGGATTTAGTGTTTCTTGTGGATGAGTTTAATTTTTTTTTGAGCTGAGGATTTTGGGGTACCGGTGATAAGGTTTTAGAGTAATTTTGGGATAATTGTTTTGGTTTTTGATGTAGACGATTTATAATTTTTTAGGCTGCGGTGTTATGTTTTTTTTATTGATGAGGTTTTAGGGTTATTTTCATAATTTTTAGGATTTATTGGGCTTGGGGTTTAGTGTTTTTGAGGATTGGGTGTACGGTTTCACATGAGATGAGGGTTGATGGATTTTTTGGGCTATGGGTTATGGATTTTGGGGGTGGAGAGTTTATTATTTTTTTCGGTAAGACGGTTTAGTGTTTGTCAGGATTGAGGGTTTCAGATTATTTGTGTCTAGGAGTTTATGTTTTTTTTTGAGATAATGGATTAAATTCATTTGGGGATGAGGGTTTAGGTATTTATGGAGATGGGGGGTTGGGGTCTTTCATAGGTGAGGATATAAGGTTTTTTAAGGTTGAAGGTTTAGTGTTTTTTCGGGATCGGTTTTTTGGGATTTTAGGGTTATGGCTATATGGTTTTTTTTCATGAACATGGTTTATTGGTTTTTAGGGATTAAGGTATTGGGTTTTTTGGGTTTCTAATACCTAACATCTTTTATCTGTAATTGTTTTAGTTTTTTTAGGGCTATGAGTTTAGGGTTTTTTTGGGCTAAGGATTATTTTTTTATGAGTTGTTGGGGACTATTTTCTATTATAGGGTGTAGCCTTTAATGGGGAAGATATTTTACATTTTTTTGGGTATTTGGGTTTAGGGTTTTTCAAGAATTATGTTAAGGAAATTTGGGGATAAGGGTATATTGTTTTTTATGGATAAGGGATTACGGTTTTTTGGGATGTTGTTTTATAGTTTTTTTGGGGATGAAGGTATAGGGTTCATGTGGGCTGAGTGTTTAGTGTGATTTGGTGTGTGCATTTAGTGATTCATGGGTTTGAGAGTGTATGAGTTGTTTATGAGGGTTTAGGGGATTTGGGTATTAGAATTTAGGGGTTTTGTGGCTTATGAGTTAGGATTTTTAGCACTCAATATTTGGGTTCTTTGGGGGATGATGGTTTTGCGTATTTTTGGGATGAAGAATTTTCAATTTCTGTGTCTGAGGGTTTGGGTTCATTTGGGGATCAGTGTCTAGGGGTTTTTGGGCTGAGGGTAAAGAGAATGGGAGGCCAGAGGTTTATGGGTTTTTAGGGATGATAGTTTTTTGTTTTATTGGGATGAGGGCAATGGTGTTTTTGGGAAGTGGGTTTAGGGTTTCGTTGGAATGAGGATTTACAATTTTGTGAGGTTGATGTTTTGGGTTTCTTTGGGTATAAGTGTATATGGATTTTAGGGGTTGAGTGTTTAAGGTTTTTTGGGATTATGGGATATGTTTATTTGGATTTAGGGTTTTTTTGGAGATGATGGTTGAGGGTTTCCTGTGATGAGGGATTTGGGATTTTTGGCACTAAGGGTTAGGGGTTAGTTTTGAGTAAGGTATAAGGGTTTTTTAGGCATGGGGTTTAGGGTTTTGGTGATGGGGGATTATGAATTTATGTTTATGTGTGTATTTTTTGGTGGTAATGAGTGTTAAGGGTTTATTTAGGATGATGGTTTAGTGTTTTCTTGGGAATTAGGGTTTATGGGTTTTGAGGTTCACGGGTTTTGGGGTTTGAGGGATATAGGTTCAGCAATTTTTTGGGGTGAGGGTTGATTATTTCGTGGGTATGATAATTTTTTGTTTTCTTGGATGTGGGATTATGGTTTCTTGTGGATGAGTGAATAAGAGTTTTTGGGGATGATGGTATACATAATTTATTAGGGGGTTTAGTGTTTTTTTTGGATAATGTTTTTGGGTTTTTAGGTATGATGGTTTAGGGTTTTTATCGTTGAGTGTTGAGTGTTTTTGGGGTCTAGGGTTCATTTTTTTGGAGTTTTGGGTTTATTGTTTATTTGGATGATATAGTTTTTTTGGTTTAGGTATTTCAAGGTCTTGGGGTATGTGGAATTATGATTATTTAATACTGATGTTTATGGGGGTTTTTTAGGTGTGGTTTTAAAATTTTTTTGGGATAAGAGTTTAGGGTTTTTTGGGTAAGAGGGATTACTGTTTTTTTGGGATGAGGGTTTTGGGTTTTTTGGGGATGAGGGTTTTGGTATTTTGGGGGTAAGGTTTTTAGGTTTTATTAATGTTTAGGGTTTAGGGTTTTTTTGGATGACGTTTTAGAGAATTATGTGGCTAAGGGTTTAGTTTTTTCTGGGAATGAGGTTTCAGGGTTTTAGGGGGTTGTGGGTTTAGGGTTTCATTGGTCTGGGGGGTTTTTTTCTAGGGCAGAGAATTTAGTGTTTTTTTCAGGATGAGGGTTTTGGTTATTGTTTTAATGAGGCTTTAATGTTTTTTTGGATTTGGTATTTGTATTTTTATGGAAATAGTGTTTAGGGGCTTTTGGGTATGAGGGTTTAGGTATTTTTGGGTTGAGGGTATTGGTTTTTTTAATAAGGGTTTATGTAAAACCCCATGTTTCTATGAGAAAGACTCCTTTTAATATCTTTTATGTCTTTTGTTGTATTCTACACCAAGATTATCTTGTGCTATATGCAACATCGTACCAGCTTGCAGTATATGTCACACTATTCTTGGATTGTGTTGCACACGATTTCAAGTTCGTTTGATAGAATTTATTTCATGAAACACCAGGTATATATATTTTTCAATATATAATCTATGTGTGGATTATGTTATATGTAAAAAAGGAATCTTTCACTACACATAACACTGACATGGATTTCATTACACACAAAAGCGACCTTCCTCGATAGCTTGTGTGGTACACGATACCGAGTTTCACTAAACAATGATATATTATTGTAATATTATTACGAACTAGCCATTATTAATATTTTTAACCACATTTTTAATTTTAAAACATTATCATTCATATTACACATTTTCTAGAAAATGGTATGTGAACAAAATCAATTTTTTTGATAAAAAATGTAGTTAAAAAAAGCAATTTTTCAGCCTTTTAAGGGCGCACACATTTTAAATTTTGTTTTTGACATCTTTATAAGTATAATTTGACCAAATAAACTAATTATTTTGAATCAGGATAAAAAAATTTAGTTTTTTTAAATTGTTCATATTTTTCTGATAACATTCTAATTTTGATGAATTGTAAAAATACACTAAAATTTTAATTTGAAAAAAAAAATTCATCGAGATAATTTATATGGTTAAATTATAATATTTAGTTGTTTTAAAGTACAAATAGAATATATCATTACCATTTGAAATAATTTATGTCATTATCATTATTTTTACATTGAATTCATAAATAAAAATATTTCACTCTTTTGTAATGTTTTAAACAAAAACCCCTTTTTTCGACAACGGGATTAATTTCAATTTATTTAATACAAATTCTATGTCTTGGAATAGGAAAAATGGATTCCATATTTGGAATATTTATGTCCAAATTCTGTTAATAGGATACTTTTATTTTGAGATATTATGAATAGTAACTACTGTAAATTTTATTTTCCACAGTAAAAGGTAAATCAGGTAATTAAGTTTAAAAATAATATTATAAAATTAACCTAAAAATTTTTATGAAATAATTGGATAATTATATTTCTTTCTAAAATATACTTGGGTTTAAATGGAATCTATTGGAACACACTTGTATGATATTGAGACATTTAATTTAATTTATTTAATGGAAAGTGAAATATGACTCACTCAGACTATAATAATTAAAGTATTTTTAATATAAGGATATACAAAATATAAATTTGATTATTAATTCTTTTATATATATATATTTTTTATTTACCATGATTATTTATTTGTAATTTTTATGAAATATACAATTACATTAATAACTTATACATTAATGATGCAGAAATTATTTATTTAGTAAAAAATAAATAATATAGTTCTTATTAAAATAATAATACACATAAAAAGTTCCAAAATCATGATAAAAATTATTGGTCGAGTATATATAAACTATAAGCATCCATTGGTCTTCTTGTTTATCATTTGGAACCTTACAAAAGAGATTATGGCATTTATATTATTTTATTATTAATGATGTGAATGTTGTCACCTTCATAATTTAATAAAGAAAACATTTCAAAAGTAGGTTGTTCTGGAAGATAAAATCTTCTAAAAGTATTATTATGA
Organism: Viscum album; assembly: GCA_963277665.1. Taxonomy (NCBI): domain Eukaryota; kingdom Viridiplantae; phylum Streptophyta; class Magnoliopsida; order Santalales; family Viscaceae; genus Viscum; species Viscum album. Next base: position 5,039,054 of record CAUJRU010000012.1, on the reverse strand, counting down.
AATATGATAGATTTATATTCATCATGGTATTTTATTTTTAATTTTTATGCAACAAATAAGTTTATTAAATAATTATACAAACACATTTTAGTAATTATTTTAGTAAGAGAAATATCAAATAAATGGTTTCAAAAAAATGTAAATAAATTTTATAGGAAAAATTTAATGTTCTCCACGAATATTATAGATGAATATGACATTTTAGGAATATATTAAATATTTGGGTTATAATATTTCTTCATTGGGGATTTTATTTAAATTCAAATAATCGAATAGTGTCAAAATTGACACTATTGATATTTTAAAAAAATAACATATTATTTAATTGTTTAAAATTACCAAAAAAATTTAAGAATTAAAAATTATAATTATATTGTTTAAAAAATCATAAATTATCCAATTATGGTAAATTAAAAACCATTGAGTATATATTTATAACCATTTAAAATTTAGAATAGTGTTACCACATATAAAACAAAATAGATTAAATAAGGACAAATCAAAATGACTAGGTTTAAAATAAAATAAAAAAATTTCTAAATATTATTGTTTGATAATATAACAACACTATATAATATCATGTTATAATGTTATTAATTTTGGAGGATTTTTATGTTGTTTTTTATGTTATTGTAAATTAATATTTTTGAGGATTCTGAAACGTCCCATCTCCTCTTTTATAAAAGGGAACCTCCCCCATCTTCTCTTCACCCCATTATGAGATTTAAAACTCAGAAAAACCCAGAAAATTTCCCTTATCAACTTCCCTAGAAACATTTTATAGGTTCTTGTATTCTTCAATGACCAACTATAGTTCCCTAATAGGAGGTTTATAAAAAGCACATCCAAGAAGAGTTAATATCCTTTACCAATTCTTTCTAACTTTTTTCTTTTTCTACTTCCTCTACATGAGTTGTTTCATTATTAAGTATTAACTCTAGTATAACATGTGTAATGATATTTAATTATTAATATGAAACAACCATATTTCATATTCTATGAATCCTACAAAAAATGAAATCACCACGCGTGCGTACATAAGACTTTCTTTCTCCACACCGTGGTGTAATCTATTTTTCATCCTAAACATACTTGGATGGGTATAAAAATGGAAAAAATAAATAAATATTATTATTGTAATGTTATATTGATTATGAAATATTATAAACCATACACTTCAATACAATTTCACAATCATGGGAAGGATATCATCACTTGTGCGTACGTACGGCCTATCATCTCCGCAATGTGATGTGAATCATTCTACATGATCTTCATTGAAGAATGATCATATAAATGAATTTAATGAATAAATATGATATATATAATACTAAAACCATTATTTAAATGATTTAAATCTAACCTAAAAAGATGAATAATAATTTATTCAACAAAACATGCATATGATTATAAAACAATTAACACCCGAAAAACAAGTAACAATGAAATGTTACTAATAATTAGATAAGAATACGACCAGATATGATATAAAAAAAATGACAATGGTTTTGAAATAATATAATGAAATTGTTTAAATAATTTTACAGGAGGTTCAGATATGTAAAAATCATATCAGACCTAAGGTAAGGGATAATTATTCCAATCTCGGTCTAATTTGAGATTGTTTATTCGTAAGTATTTACTAGGGTTATATTTATCATCCATTTAAATGTTTTATAAAATAAATTCATAAAGAATTTATTATTCTTACATGTATTTTTAAAGTCATTTTTACCCCCTTTTGACTTTTATTATGTGTTATGGAAGGTATATTTCTTTTTTTTACGATACAAGTTACATTTTGACTTTTCTGGAAAAAGTACGAGATGATTGTTTTTTAACTTATACGGCATGAATGGACTTTTATAGTTTCATAATGCATTATTTTCATGAGACATACCTTATAATATTTCATGATTATTTTATGAAAAATTATTTTATTTTAAAAATTAATGACATTTTGAGAAAAGAAAATGATTTCGATGAAGAAATGACATTTCCCTTAAAACACAATTTCAAGTGTTTATTAGGAATTATTTTTCATCTAAGATGATATTATTTAATATGGTTATTTTTCAATTATAATGTACCTATTATTTACATTTTTTTATTTTTTTATGATGAAATGATATCCATTTGTTTTAGATGGATTTTGTAAGGATGGAATGGTATTTTATATGGATTATGTTAATATGGAAGTGTGTTTAAGAAAACCCATATTATTTATTGGGTTATGAAATGATGACTGATTTATGTTTTAAGGAAAATGTAATAATGATTTCATCATGAGATTGTTAGATCCTTTATCTCCCTCTAATGAATTGGGTAAATATTTATATATCAGTAGATATACATGGCTAAAAATGGAAAGTAAATCATGTTCAGTAAAACATGGCTTGAACAGAAAGAAAATCCGGTTTAGTAATGGACATTGTCCACTATGATGGTCTTGGTAGCAATGATGTGGCCTCTATGGAAATCATAACCTATTCATAATGGTTTTCAACAATTCCATTTTTTATTCCCATTCTATTTTATCATGATTAATCTTCCTTTATGATTTATGCCTTATGTACTTCCATGATTTATTTTCATTACTCACGTTTTTTATGTTTAAACATTAAGTTCATGTTTTTAATTTCAAATTAATACGGGCTTTTGTTTTATCCATGACTACCCTTACTGAGCATTTGAGATCACCCTTTTTTTTCTTTTCTTTTCCCACAGGATATAAAGGATGGTTTTAGATAGGAAAAAAGTAAGATTTTTATGGGAGATGTCGAAGATCATTCACCATGATTAGATGATTATGTTCCATGTTTCCAAAGACACTAAACTAATATGATCATTGGGATTCTATTTTTGTTATGTATTAAGTATTCCGAAAAATAAATGTAATGGACATGTACATGAAGCTTGGGTCATTATAGTTGGACTCATAGCGATGGTTATTCAAACTCTGGAAACTATGATGCAAAAAAATTAGTGATATCCCAGGAGATATTTCTATGGTATTTCTAGGGATGTCCCTAAAGATAAGTATAAATATAGGTTACAATCCTAGAATTATGATGATTATCCTGAATAACCTTGGATTAAACCAAAGATGTTAGAGATTAAATGCACTCCCCCTGGATTATGTTGTTTTCCTAGTATGAGTTTTTCCTCTCACACTATTATCTTTGTGTTTTATCAATGGAGAAAACTAGAAGGTATTGGGGGAACATGGAATTAGATGAAAAAATTGGTGAATATATGAAAATAAATTGTGTAATGACTGAGGTGAAAGATATTATGATTATTCCAAATCAGTTATCGATGTATATAATTAATAAAGTGAAATTTAGTGGTATTCATATGTCATCAAATAAGAGGAAGATAGAATTTCACGTATTATATCATGGTGAGAAACATAGAGGAAAGAAGATTAACATTATTTCATATCAAGAAGAAGGGAATAACAACATTGAGGAATACCTCAAATGGAGGGGAAGATGTTATCTATGTGGTGAAAAGTGTCTTCAAGTGAAAAACTGTCATGGAGTTCAATGTCTTATCTATGGAGAACATGGTCATTACCAAACTCAATGCCCTGACCTAAAAGGATACTTCTAAATCAAGGAAGGACCTGTTCCATTACAATCATTCAAGAGGATGGATTAAAGGGTTTATGTATTGGAATTCAAGAATAATGTTTTTGACGTACTTGTATTGTATATTGGAATATCTATGTATTATAAATTTTGGTTTTCTATAACTATATTGTAATGGTATCCATGAAAAGTGATTGAAATATTTTGGGAATGTATGCACTTAATGAAGGGATAAGGAGAAAATAATATGTTTGATAATATTAATGAGCGCATGATTGATAAAAGGATAAATTGATATCATGGTTTGAGTATATAGAATTGTTGGTATATTTGGTGTATGGGAAGAGTTAATTTTGATTGAATTCATGTTGTCACTAAGGTTCTATGAAAATTAATGTTGTTATCATATTTCAAGAGGTTGTTTGATGAAGCCCTTAAAATGTTTGGAATGTGACCAACAAGATAAATCTTATGATATATGGGGGATGAATGATGGTATACACATGATTGTTATATGACCTTTCTTATAATTTTTTTCTTTGTGCTATGATATTGGATTGAAGTAATTTGGATAATCTTAAAGGTTGGAATGGATTATGATGGACATTAGATAGTATTGTTTAAGGATAGAACATTTGTTGGAATGTTATGATATTATATTTTTAGAAAAAGGACAACCCGAAGGACGGGCGACAACCTATCGCGTTGGACAAGGATGTGGGAATCAAACCCACAACTGATGTGTGACAGTCCATTATCACCTACCACTGGCCTACTGGATGTCCCTTGTTGGTTGAAATTAGATTTATTTTATTAATCGGAATGATACATTATGTATAAGTCCATTTTTTGAACCATATATGATTAATCAAACCATATATGGACTTATGTATATTTAATAACTTGAGTTAATAATTTTGTGATAGAGACAGATGGGATGACCTATCATTCTATCACATTATCTTCTAACTCTTCACAAATTACAAATTCAACTTCATTTCATTAAGTAGTGAAGTGGAAATTGTTCAAGGCACGAAAAATGGTGAGATTGTACCAAAATCAAATAAGTATTTCTTCTTATGAAACAATTATTCAAAAGTTGGGAAATGACCTTGAAAACATAAAATGTTACCATAGTACCATCTTATCCATGAATCAAATGGTCCCTTAAGTCATCACAAATTTAGGGCTCTCTAGTAGTTGACGTTCCCCAAAACTTATTCTCTATCACTATCCATCAAAACATGATGGTTAGATTTCTTTTACATAACAATGTTTTCCCCTATGTTATCCAATGTTGAAACCTAGTGATGAGTTAATTTGGATAACCATTATATTTGTAACATTCATTTTTACAATTATGTTTTAGTATTCCTTTTCACGATGTGGGTTTCTGTGGAAGAATCATTCTTGTATTAAACAATTTATAACCCAGTCGAATTTAGATGAGAAAATAATTTTAATGGGGGTAGAATATAACAACGTAATATTTTATGAGATATATTAATTATAATTTATTTGTGTTCTTGTGTTATACGCTACACGAATATTATCTTGTGCTATACACAACACCATATTAGCATGCAGTATACACAACACTATTATTGGATTGTGTGGAACAAGATTTAAATTTTGTTTGATAGAATTCATTTCACGCAACACCAATTATAGATTTTGGTCAATATATAAACTATTTTTATATTATTTTATAGGAAACACCAAAGGAATATTTCACTACACACAACACAAACTTGTATTGTGTTACACGCAAGAGAGACCTTCCTCGATAGCATGTGTAGTACCCAATACTGAGTTTCACTAATCTACTATATTTTAGTATAATATTATTATGAATTATATTTTATGAATATTATTAAACAAATTTTTAATTTTAAAACATTATCATTAATCTTAGACATTTTCTAGAACACGGTATGAGAGCCATGTAAATTTTTTGGATCAAAGAAGTAGTTTTAAAAAAATGCAGATTTCTACCTTTTGATGGAGCAACCATCATAAATATAATTTTTGAAAGGTATATAAGTTAAATTTGAAAAGATAAACTAATTATTTTGAATTAGTATATAAACTTTTAATTTTTATAAATTTTTAATATTTTTCTGATAACATTCATATTTTGATGAATAGTAAAAATACGATAAATTTTTAATTAAAAAACGATTTTTCATCAAGATAATTTATATGGTTAAATTATAATAATGAATGGTTTTAAATTATAAATATAATATATTTTTACCATTTAATATGATTTATTTCATTATCATTAATTTTACTTTGAATTCATAGATAAAAACATTTCAATCTTTTCCTATGTTTTAAACAAAAACCCGTTTTTTCGCCAACAAGATTAATTTTTAATTAATTACTGAAAATTATATGTATTTAATTAGGAAAAATGGATTCTATATTTGAAATTAGCAGGTAAAAATTATGCTAATTGGATATGTTAATTTTTAATTATTATGAATAGTAAATACGGTAAATTTTATTTATCGTGGTTAATAGTAAATCATGTAATTAAGGGTAAAAATAATATTATGAAATTATCCTAACACTTGTCTTAATATAATTTATTGATTATTTTTTGTAATAAAATATACTTCGGCCAATATGGTGTCTATTGGAACCCACTAGGATGAGATTGAGACATTTAAATTGTTTTATTTAAAGGAAAGTGAAATATATCTCACTCAAACATTAATAATTAAGGAATATTAAATATAAGTTTATTCAAATTATCAATTTGAATATAAATACTCATATTTTGAAAACAAATTATTTATTATAATTATTAACTTGTAATTTTTATGAAATATATAATTACCATAATAGCTTATAAATTAATGATGTAGAGATTATTTATTTTGGAAAAAATCTATAATATTGTTTTTATTAAAATAAAAATACCCATAAAATGCCCAAAACCATTCCCAAACCTTATTGGGAAAGTATATCTAAACTATAATAATCCAAAGGTCAAATTTTTGATCATTTCGAACCTTATATAATAGATTATGACATTGTATTATTTTATTTTTAATGACGTCAAAGTTGTCACCTTCATAATTTAATAATGAAAACATTATAAACATTGAGTTTTTTGGAAGATAAATTCAATTAAAAGTATTATTATGAAATATGATAGATTTATCTTTATCATAGTATTTGTTTTTGTATTTTATGAAAAGAATATTATATTAAATAATTATAATAAAATGTTGTAGTAATAATTTTATTAAAAGAAATATCAAATATATTATTTTAAAAATATTAAAATAAATATTATATGATAAAATTAATGTGAACCACGAATTGTTTTGATTAATATGACATGTTAGGAATCTATTAAATATTTATTTCGAATATATCTTCTGCGTGGAGTTTATTTAAATTCAAATAAATGAATAGAGTTAAAATTGACACAATTGATATTTAATAATAATATAATATAATTAAATTGTTTAAAAATCACCAAAATATCTAAAAATTACAAATTTAAAATTATATGGTATATAATGTCATAAGGTATCCAATTATGGACAACTAAAAACACATAAGTATTTATTTATAACCATAAAAAATTTAAAATATTACTACCAAAAATAAAATTAAATAGATTAATTAAAAATAAATCAAAATGAAAAGGTTTAAATTAATATAAAAATATGTCTAAATTTTATTGGTTTATAGTATTACAAACCTATATCAAGTAATATTCTATGTTGATTCATTTGGATGTTTTTATGTGGTGTTTATGTTTATTGTAAATTAATATTTTTGAGGATTCCAAAATTGCCCCTCCACTCTCTTATAAAAGGGCACCCCTCCCTCTTCTCTTCACTCCATTTTTATATTTCAATGCTGGAAAAGCCCAGACCATTTACCTTCTCAAAATCCCTAGAAACATAGTATAGTTTCTTTGATTCTTCAATGAGAAACTATAGTTCCCTAATAGGAGGTTTAGAAGAAGCACATCAAAGAGGAGGTAATATCCTTTACCGACTCTTTCTAACTTTTTTCTTATTCTACATAATCTATATGAGTTGTTTCATTATTAGGTATTAAATAAAGTAGTACATTTGTACTTATTTGTCATTATTAATACGAAACAACAATATTCCATCTTCTATGAATCCTATGAAAAATGAAATCATCACGCGTGTATACGTACGGCTTACCATCTCCACACCGTGGTGTAATCTATTTTTCATCCCCAACATACTTGGATGGGTATATTGATGGAAAAAATAACTATATATAATTATTTTAAAGTGATATTGATTAATAAATATTATACACCATACACTTGAATATAAATTCACAATCATGGGAATGATATCATCGGTTGTGCGTACGTACTGTCTACCGTCTCCACGATTTGATGCTATTTGTTCTACATGATCTTCTTTGAAGAAAGATTATATAAATGAATTTAATGAATAAATATGATATATATAACACTAAAACCATTATTTAAATGATTTAACTATAACCTAAAAAGATAAATAAGAATTTATTCAAAAAAACATGCATATGAATATAAAGCAGTTAACACCAGAAAAACATGTAACATTGAAATGTTACTAATAAATAGATAATAATATGACCAAATATGATATCATAAAAAATGACAATTATTTTGGAATATTTTAATTACATTATTTAAATAATTATTTAGGAGGTTCAGATACGTACAAATCATATCAGACCAAAGGAAAGGGAAAATTATTCCAATGTCGTTCTTATTTGAGACTGTTTATTTGTAAGTATTTACTAGGGTTATATTTATAATCAATTTCCATGTTTTATAAAAATGTTTTCATAGATAACTTATTATTATTCCATGTATGTTTAAAGTCATTTGTACCCATTTTTGACTTTTACTATGTGTTATGGATGGAATATTTCTTTTGTTTATGATATAAGATACTTTTTAACTTTTCTGGAAAAAGTAGGAGATGGTTGTTTTTTAACTTATACAGAATGAATGGATTTTTAAAGATTCATAATACCTTATTTTCATTATGAATAATCTATAATATTTCAAGATTATTTAAAAAAAAATCTTTGAAAATTTCATGAAAATTTGATAATAGAAAATGATTTTGTAGAAGAAATGATATTTCCCTAAAGAATTCATTTCAAGTGTTTTTTTCAAAACTATTTTTCATCTAAGATGAAATTTTTTAATATAGTTATGTTTCAAGTATAATGTACATATTATTTAAATTGTTTTATTTTTTTATGATGAAATGATATCCATTTTTTTAGATGGATTTTGTTAAGGATGGAATGGTATTTTATATGGATTATGTTATGATGGAAGTGTGTTTAAGGAAACCCTAATTATTATTGGGTTTTGAAATGATGGATGATTTATGTTTTATGGAACATGTGACAATGATTTCATTATGAGATGGTTTGGACCTCTATCTCCCTCTAATGAATTGGGTAAATATTTATATCTCATGAGATAGACATGGCTGGAACGAGAAGAAAATCATGTTCAGTAATACAGGCCTAGAACGACATGAAAACCCAGTTCAGTAATGGAATTTGACCACTATGTTGGTCTTGACAGAAATGACTTGGATTCTATGAAAATCATAACATGTACTTATTGGGTTTCCACAATTACATGTTTTATTCCCATGCTATTTTATCATGATTAATCATCCTTTATGATCTATGCCTTATGTAATTCCATGATTTATTTCACGACTAATGATTTTGATGTTAAAAAATTATGTTCATGTTTTTAATTTTAAATGAATATGGTTTGTTTTTATTTCTCCATGATTACCCTTATTGAGAATTTGAGCTCACCCTTTTTATGTTTTCTTTTCCCTCAGGATATAAAGGAATGTTTTAGGTAGGAAAAAAAGAAAGATCTTTATTGGAGATGTTGATGATCTTTCACTATGATTAGAATATTATGTTCCATGTTTACAAAGACACTAAACTAATATGGTCATTGGGATTCTAGATTTTTATTTATTAAGTAATCTGAAAAATTAATGTAATGTACATGTACATCATGCTTGGGTCATTATAGTTGGACTCATAGTGATGGTTTAGCCAACCATTGGAAACTATGACGTGAAAAAATTAGTGAGATCCCATGAGATACTTCTACGGTATGTCTAGGGATGTCCCTAAGGATAATTATAAGTATATGTTACAATCCTAGAATTATGATAATGATCATGAATAACCTTGGATTAAACCTAAGATGTTAGAGATTTAAAGTACTTCTCCTTTATTATGTTTTTTTCCTAATATGATTTTCCCCTCACACTATTATCTTTGTATTTTATCAATGGAGAGAACCAGAAGGTATTGGGTGAACATTGAATCTTATGAACAAATTGGTGACTATATGCAAAGAAATTGTGTAATGACTGAAGTGAATGATATTATGATTTTGCCAAATCAGTTATCACTGTATATAATTAATAAGGTGAAATTTACTGGTATTCCTACGTCATCGAATAAGAGGAAGATAGACATTAACGTATGTTATCATGTTGAGAAACATAGAGGAAAGAAGATTGTGCTTCCTATATATCCAGAAGAAGGAAATAATAACCTTGAGGAATACCGCAAATAGAGGGGAAGATGTTATCTGTGTAGAAAAAAGTGTCATAGAGTGTCAGACTATCATGGAATTCAATGTATTATCAATGGAGAACACAGTCATTAAAAAACACAATGCCCTGACCTAAGATGATACATCTAAATCAAGAAGTACTTATTCCATGCCAATCATTGAAGATGATGGATTGAAGGGTTTTTGTATTGGAATTCAAGAATAATGTTTTTGAGGTACTTTTATGGTACATTAGAATATCTATGTATTGTTACATTATTATTTTCCATAATTATATTGTACTAGTATCCTTGAAAAGTGCTTGAAATATTTTATTAATGTATGCACTTAATGTTGGGATAAGGAGAAAATAATATGTTCGATAGTATGAATGAAATAATTATCTATAAAAGGATAAAGTGAAATCATTGTTTGAGTATATAGAATTTTTGGTATATTTGGTATTTGGGACGAGTTAATTTTGATTGAATTCATTTTTTCACTAAGGTTCTACGACAATTTATGGTGTTATCTTGTTTCAAGAGGATGCATGATGAAGTCCTTAAAATGTTTGGAATGTGACCAACAGGATAAATCTTCTGATATTTGGGGGATAAATGATGGTATACACATGCTTGTTATATGACATTTCTGGTAATTTTTTTTCTGCTATGTGGTTAGATAGAAGTATTTTGGATAATCCTACAGGATGGAATGGATTATGTTGGACATTAGATAGTATTGTTTAACAATAGATCTTTTTTTTGGAAGGTTATAATATTATATTTTTTGAAAAAGGACAAATTACAAGACGGGTGACAACCCATCACATCAGACAGGGATGTGGGAATCAAACCCACAACTGATGTGCGACAAGCCATTATCACCTACCACTGGCCTACAAGAATTCCCTCGTTTATTGAAATTAGTTTTATTTTATTAAGAGGAATGATACATTATGTATATGTCAATTTTTGGGAAACATATACGATTAATCTCCCTATAGATGGACTTATGTATATTCAATAACATGAGCTAATATTTACATGATAGAGATAGATTGAATGACCTATCATTCTATCACATGATCTCCTAACACTTCACGAATGAAAAATTCGACTTCATTTTTTTTAGAGGTGAAGTGGAAATTGTTCACGGCATGAAAAATGGTGAGATTGTACCAAAATATAATAAGTATTTCTTTTTATGAAAAAATAATTCAAAATTTAGGAAATGACCTTTAAAACAAAAAATGATACCCAAGTACTCTCTGATCCGTGAATCAAATGGTCCCTTAAGTCCTCACAGATTTAGGGCTTTCTGGCAGTTGACGTTCTCCAAACCTTATTCTCTATCACTATCCATCAGAACATAGTGGTTATATTTCATTTACATAAAAATGTTTTCGCCTATTTTATAATATGTGGAAACCTAGTGATGTGTTAATTTGGGTAACCATTATATTTCAAACATTCATTTTTAAAATTATGTTTTAGTATTTCTTTTTACGACGTGGGTTTCTATGAAATAAACTTTCATGTATAAAACCATTTATAACCTCGACGAATTTTTAGGGTGAAAGTAATTTTAAGGGGTGTAGATTATAACACTGCAAGATTTTATGAGAAAGATTAATTTTAATTTCTTTGATTTCTTTTGTTGTACACTACATGAAGATTATCTTGCTCTATAAAAAGCGCCATATTAGCTTGCAATATACGCAACACTATTCATGGATTGTTTAGCACAAGATTTCAAATTTGATTAATAGAATACATTTCACGTAACACCATGTTTATATTTTTTTTAATATATAAACTATGTTTTTATTATTTTATAGGAAATACCAAAGGAAGATTTCACTACAAACAACACTGACTTGTCTTGTGTTACACACAAGAGCAACCTTCCTCGATAGCTTGTGTGGTACACAATACCGAGTTTCATTAAACTATTATATTTTACAACAATATTATTATGAACTATATGTTATGAGTTTTATTAACCACATTATGAATTTTAAAACATTATCATTAATCTGACACATTATCTAGAACATGGTATGAGAACAAAATAAATTTTTTGGATATAAGAAGTTGTTTTCAAAAAATACAGCTTTCCTACCTTTTGATGGAGCACCCATCATAAATATAATTTTTGACTAGTATATAAGTTCAATTTGAAAAATAATCTTATTATTTTGAATCAGTATATAGAAATTTACTTTGGATTAATTTTTCATATTTTTCTGATAACGTTCATATTTTGATGAATAGTAAAAATACGGTAAATTTTTAATTTAAAAACGTTTTTCATCGAGATAATTTATATGGTTAAATTATAATATTGAATTGTTTTAAATTATAAATATAATATATTTTTACCATTTAATATTTTCTATGTCAATTTCATTAATTTTAAATTGAATTCATAGATAAAAACATTTCAATCTTTTGTAATGTTTTAAACAAAAACCCATTTTTTGCCAAAAGGATTAATTTTAAATTAATTACTGCATCTTCTATGTCTTGAATTAGGAAAAATGGTTTCCATATTTGAAATAATCAGGTAAAAATTATTTTAATAGTCTACATTAATTTTTAATCATTATGAATAGTAAACACGATAAATTTTATTTATCATAATTAATGGTAAATCAGGTAATTACGGGTAAAAACAATTTTATTAACGTACCCTAACACTTGTATTAATATAATTGAATGATTATATTTTGTCATAAAATATACTTGGGTCGAAATGGTATCTATTAGAGCCCACTTTGATGAGATTGAGTCATTTAATTTATTTTATTTAATGGAAAGTGAAATATGTCTTAGTTAAACTTTAATAATTAAAGAATTTTAAATATAATGTTATACAAAATATAAATTTTATTATAAATATTCATTTTTTTCAATTTTTTCTATCATTTTCGTGATTATTTATTTTTAATTTTTATGAAATATATAATTACCTTAATAGCTTATACATTAATGATGCAGAAATTATTTATTTTGGGAAAAGTCACTAATATTATTTTTATTAAAATAATAATACCCATAAAAAAGCCAAAACACATGCCCAAACCTTATTGGTCAAGTATATCTAAACCATAATAATCCAAGGGTCTACTTTTTGATCATTTCGAACCTTATAAAATAGATTATGACATTATATTATTTTATTTTTAATGATGTCAATGTTTTCACCATCATAATTTAATAAAGAAAACAATATAAACATTGTCTGTTTTGGAAGATAAATTCGAATAAAAGTATTCTTATGAAATATGATAGATTTATCTTCATCATAGTATTTTATTTTTATTTTTTATGACAAAAATAATTTTATTAAATAATTATAGAAAAATGTTGTGGTAATTATTTTATTAAGAGGAATATCAAATAAATGGTTTTAAAAATATTAAAATAAATATTATATGAACAAATTAATGTGATCCACGAACATTCATGATTAATATGAAATGATCAGAATTTATAAAATATTTATTTTCAAATATATCTTCTTTGTGGATATTATTTAAATTCAAATAAATGAATAGTGTAATTACTGACACTATTATATTTTATATAAATAACATATTATTAAATTGTTTAAAAATAACCAAAATAATTAAAATTTGCAAATTTAAAATTATATCATATATAATGTAAAAAATTATCCAATTATTTTCAATTAATAAAACATAAGTATTTATTTATAACCATTAAAAACATAGAATATTATTAACAAAAATAAAATTAAATAGATTAAATATGGAAAAATCGAAATGATAAGGTTTATAATAAAATAAAAACATGTCAGAAATTTATTAATTTATGATATTAAAACCCTATATCATATAATATACTATGTTGACTCATTTGGAGGTTTTTATGTGGTGTTTGAGTTTATTGTAAATTAATATTTTTGAGGATTCCGAAAGTTCCCATCTCCTCTCTTATAAAAGGGCACCTCCTCCCTCTTCTCTTCACTCCATTTTGAGATTTAAAACTCGAAAACACCCGGACCATTTACCTTAATCAACTTCCCTAGAAACATTCTACATGTTCTTGTATTATTCAATGACCAACTATAGTGCCCTAATAGGAGGTTTATAAGAAGCACATTGAAGAAGAGGTAATATCCATTACCAATTCATTCTAACTTTTTTCTTATTCTACTTCCTCTATATGAGTTGTTTCATTGTTAAGTATTAACTTTAGTATAACTTGTGTACTGATATTTGATTATTAATATGATACAGCCATATTTCATCTTCTATGAATCCTATAAAAATGAAATCACCACGCGTGCGTACGTACGACTTACCGTCTCCACACCGTGGTCTAATCTATTTTTCATCTTGAACATACTTGGATGGGTAAAATGATGGATGAAATAAATATATATAATTATTGTAATGTGATATTGATTATGAAATATTATACACCATACACATAAATACAATTTCACAATCATGGGAATGATACCATCACTTGTGCGTACCTACGACCTACTATCTCCGCAATGTGATGTGAATCGTTCTACATGATCTTATTTGAAGAATGAATATATAAATGAATTTAATGAATAAATATGATATATATAATATTAAAACCATTATTTAAATGATTTATCTATAACCTAAAAATAGGAATAAGAATTTATTCAATAAAACATGCATTTGATTATAAATCAGTTAACACCCGAAAAACAAGTAAAAATGAAATGTTAATAATAATTAGATTAGAATACGACTATATATGATATCATAAAAATGAAAATTATTTTGAAATAATATAATTAAATTATTTAAATCATTATATAGGAGGTTCAGATACGTAAAAATCATATCATACCTAAGGTAAGAGATAATTATTCCAATCTCATTCTAATTGGAGATTGTTTATTTCTTAAGTATTTACAGGGGTTATATTAATCATCCATTTACATGTATTATAAAATAAATTCATAAATAATTTATTATTCTTACATGTATGTTTAAATTCATGTTTACCCCTTATTGACTTTTACTATGTGATATGGAAGGAATATTTCTTTCGTTTACGATACAAGTTACATTTTTATTTTTCTGGAAAAAGTACGAGATGATTTTTTTAACTTATATGGCATGAATGGATTTTTAAAGTTTCATAATGCCTTATTTACATGAAGATTACTCTATCATATTTCATTATTATTTGAAACAAAATTCTTTTCTTTTAAAATTGCGTGACATTTTGAGAAAATAAAATGATTTTGAAGAATAAATGATATTTCCCTCATGAATTAATTTCATGTGTTTATTCAAAAATATTTTTCATCTAAGATGAAATTCTTCATTATGGTTATGTTTCAAGTATAATATTCTTATTATTTACATTTTTTTATTATTTTATGATGAAATTATATCCATTTGTTTTAGATGGATTTTTTTAATGATGTAATGGTATTTTATATGGATTATTTTATGATGGAAGTGCATTTAAGAAAACCCATATTATTTATTGGGTTATGAAATAATGAATGATTTATGTTTTATGGAACATGTAAGAATGATATTATTATGATATGGTTGGGACATTTATCTCCCTCTATTGCATTGGGTAAATATTTATATCTCATGAGAGAGACATGGCTGCAATGGAAAGTAAATCATTTTCAGCAATATAGGGCTAGAAGAGTAAGAAAACCCAGTTCAGTAATGGATGTTCTCCGCTATGATGGTCTTGGAAGAAATGATTTTGGCATGATGGTTTATGGGTTTTAGGTATAAGGGGTTAGGGTTTTTGGGAATTAGAGTTTTGGGTATATTTGGTAGATTGTTTATGTTCTTTTGGAGATGTGTGCTTATGTTTTTTCTGGGATGTGGGTTTAGATTTTTTTTGTCTAGGGGAGTATTGTTTTAAGGGATTAGTGTTTATGGTTTTTTAGGTATGATGGTTTATGGATTTTTAGGGATAATGGTTTATGGTTTTTTGAGATTGAGGGATTATTGTTTATAGGGTATGAGACATTATGGTTTTTCATGGCTGAAGGTTTTTTTGGTTTTTATGGTAGACAATTTAGGGTTTTTTGGCTTAGGGTTTAGGGTTTTTTTGTGTAAAGGGTTAGGGTTTTTTAGTGATGACTGGAAGGGTTTTTTTTGCTGCTGAGCATTAAGGGCTATTTGGGGATTATGGTTTTTTATTTATTATAGATGATGGTTTAGGGTTTTTAGGGCTGATGAATATGTGATTTTTTGGGATGATGGTTTATTTTTTTCGGGACTGATGGTTTAGAATATTTTAGGGTCGAGGGTTCAGGGTTTTTTTGTGGTTTATGGTTTTGGTTATTTGGGGATTTAATGTTTATGTTTATGTAGGGATAAGGATTTACTGTTTTCTGAGTATAATGACTTATTGGTTTTGGGGATGATGGTTGTAGGATTTTTTAGTTTTTCTAATACAACTTTTTTGGACTAAGGATTTAGGGTTTTTTTGTGCTGAGGGTTTAAGGGTTTTTAAAGTTGTGGGTTTATGATATTTTAGGTGTGTGTATTTTGAGTTTTTTTGTGATTGTGGATATAAGGTTTTTGGTAGAAGATGGTTTGTCATTTGTTTATAAGGGTTTTAGTGTTTTTGGGTCTATGGGATTGTAGTTTATTAGGGCTTTGAGGTTAAGTAATATTTGGGTTGAAGGTTTAATGTTTTTTTGAGATGAGGTTTTATTGTATTTGGGATATTGGTTTTTTGTTTTTTTTTGGATTTAAATTTTTATTTTTGGGGGTAATCAGGGTTTATAACTTTTTCTAGTACAGGTTTTAGGGTTTTTTGGGATTAGGGTATATGATATTGTTGTTTATTAGGGTTTTGGGATTTATTGTGCTCGGGGTTTTAGGTTTTTTGTTTATATTTTTTTAGGGTTTTAGGGGGTTGGGGTTTTTGGTTTTCGAGGGGATACATGCGTATGTTATATTGGGAATGAGGGTTTATGTTATTATAGGATTGAATAATTACAGTTTTTAAGGGAAAAATATTTAGGATTTTTTAGGTATGGGAGATTGTGGTAGTGTATTAAAATGATTTATGGTTATTTTTGGCTAATGGTTTATAGTTTTTGGGGTTTAGTATTATGGGTTTTTGTGGGTGAGGGTTTAATTTTTTTGGATGGGTATTTAGGGTGTTTGGGGTCCAGGTGTTTAGAATTTTATTTCTAGGGTTGATGTTTTAAGATTATTTGGGGTTGAGGGTTTAAGGTTTTATGGGTATTTGGGTTTACGGTTTTTGGGGATTTGTATTTAGGTTTTTTTTCAAAAAAATGGGTTTAGTGTTTATTTGGGATGATCGTATATGGTTATTTTTGATTTTTTGGATTATAGTTTTTTAGTTTGAGGGTTTATTGTTTTTTTGGTTTAGGGATTAGGGTTTCTTGGGGATAAGGGTTTAGGGTTTTTAGGAATAAATATGAAATATATATCAAGATTTGGGGTTAATATTTTTTGGGGGGAAGAGTGTTTGTGTTTTTTGGGACATTGGGTTTAGGTTTTTGGGGGATTCGATTTGGAAATTTTAATTTCAAGTTGTAATAGGTATTTTTCTAGATGAATTTTTGTGGTGTTTTGGGGATGTGGGTTTAATGATTTTATGAGGAGAGGGTTATGGTTGTTTGGATATAAGTATTTTGTGTTATTTATGATAAGGGTTTTGGGTATCATGGCGTTGAGAGTATAAAATTTTCCAGGTTTTTGGGAATTGGGTTTCTTGGGAAGAGGGTTTTCTATTTTAAAGGCATAGGGATTGTGGGTTTTTTGGGTTGAGGGATAAGGGTTTTGGGTGGTTGAGGGTTTAGGGTTTCTTTGGGTGATGGTTTAGGGTTTATAGTGAGGTGGGTTTTTTGGAGCATGAGTGTTTAGGGTTTCATTGGGGATTCAGTTTTAGGATTTTGGGGGCTAAGGGATTAGTTATTTAGGGGCCAAGTGTTAATGGTTTTTTGGTGTTTAGGGTATAATGGGGTTTTGTGGCTATGAGTTTTGGGTTTTGGTGCAGAAGGTTCAGTGATTTTTGGGTCTGAGTGTTTTCGGTTTTTTGGTAATGGGGGATTATCAGTTTTGTAGTTTAGGGATTAAATTTTTTTCATTTGAGGGTTTATAGTTTTTTTGCATCGGAGGATTTAGGTTTATTTTCGGTATGAGGGTTTAGTGATTTTTTTGGATAAGATTTTAGGTCTTTTTGGATGGGTTGAGGGATTTGGGGTATTGGGGTAGGGGGATTTGGTGTTTTGGGGATGTAGGATTATGTTTTTTTGGAATATTATTTAGGATTACTTGGGTAAGAGTGTATAGAGTTTTTTGGGTATGTGGGTTCAGTATTTTGTTGGTCATAGTGATTAGGGTATTTTGGGGATGGGTGTAGAGGGTTTTTTGTGGATAAGGGTATAGGGTATTTTTGTGCTAAGGGTTTATGGTTTTTTTCATCAATAGTTTTTGTGAATTTCGGGGCTGGGGGATCTAGGATTTTTGGGGATGAGGATTTATGTTTTTTATTACATATTAAAAATTGTTTTTGGGATGCAGTTAGGTTTTTTTGTGGTAAAGGGTTTTGTGTTTTTTTTCGTGTGGGGTTTTATGGTTTTTGTGGGTTGACATTTTAGGGTGTTTTGGATTGAGGGGTTAGGATTATTTTGGTTGGGGTATTATTATTTTTTAGGAAAGTGGGTTTATAAATTTTCTATTTAGAGGGTATAGGGAATTAATGGGTTATGGATTTAGGGTTTTTTGGGGGCTGAGGGTTTAGGGTTTTTGGTGCTGGGGATTTAGGCTTTTTCGGTTTCTTGGATTCGGGTTTTTTGAGGATGGGTAATTTTAGTTTATTAGGGATGGATATTTAATTTTATTTGGGGCAGATGGTTTTGGGATTATTGGGACTATGGGTGTATGATTTTTTTGTGATGAGTGTATATGGTGTTTTGGGGTTGGATTTTATGGGATCTTTGGGCCATGGGTTTTGTGTTTTTGGGGGGCATCATTTTATGTTTTATTTTTGTTTTTTGTTATAGGGATATTTGGGGATGGGGTATTAGGAGATATTTGTGCAAACGTTTTATGTTTTTTTGGTATGTGGTAATAGGATTTTTTAGGGAATATTTTTATTAGTTTTTTTGGGATATGGATTTTTAGTTTTTATATCTTGGGCTATAAAATGATTTTATGGGGTTTATGGTATTTTCTGGAAGTAGGTTTTGGGTTTTTTAGAACTGATGGTTTAGTTTTTTTCTTGTGCTTGGTGTTTATGGTTATTTTGTGATATGTGTTTGGGTTTTTATATGAATGGAGGTGTAGGATTTTTTGGGCTTACAGTTTTGGGTATTTTATGTCTTTGAGTTTTCGATTTATTGGGGATGAGGGTTTACGATTTTCTAGGATAAAAATATTAGGTTGTTTTCGGTTGATGTTTTATTGTTTTTGGGTAATGTGGTTTTTGGAATTTTGGGTTTGAGGGTTTAGGGTTTTTTTCAGTTGATGGTTTAATGTTTTTAGGGAATTGGGGTTGAGGGATTTTGCAACCTGAGGGTTCGATTTTTTTGGGATGGGGATTAACAGTTTTCTAGGGGTGAGGGTTTAAATTTGTTTGGGCTGTGGGTTTATGGTTTTATTTGGGGATTGGGGTTTAAGATATTTTGGTGCTGAGTGCTTAGATTTTTTTTTGGAATGAGGGTTTAGGGTTTTATGGTTGATGGGCTATGTTTTTTTGTGATTGATCGTTAAATGTTTTTCGTGGATGATTGTTCAGGGTTTTATGGGGATGAGTGTCTAGGTTGATTTTAGGATGAGTGTTTAGGGTTTTATTTAGGATGTTGGTTTAGGGATTTTGGGGAAGAGGATTTGGTGTTTTTCAAGTGATTATGGGTTTTGGTTTTTTGGGGAAAAGGATTAAGGTATTTTGTGGTTATGTGTATTTGGTTTTTTGGGACTGGGTGTTTACGTTTTTGGGGATATGTGGTTAGGTTTTTTTGGTTCGTTGTGTTTACAAGTTGATGGGTATAAGGATTTGGTTATAGTTAGAACTACGATATTACTATTTCTTATGGTTGGTTGTTTAACTTTTAATGATGCTGGTGGTTTAGGGATTCATAGGGAAGTGGTTTAACCTTTCTAAGGGCTAAGGGTTTACAGTTTTTTGGAGTTGACAGTAAACGGTTTTTTTGGCAATGGGTTTTGGGTTTCTTTTGGGGATGAGTGTTTAGGGATATTTTGGGATTATATTTTTGGTATTTTTCTTGATGGGAGTTTAGGTGTTTTATGGGATTGGGGTTAAGGGATCTTAGGGTGAGGGTTCAGTATTTTATGGTGGATGAGGGTTGAGGGTTTTGGGGGTCAAGGTTTTGGGGTTTTTTGTGGTAGAGGGTTTACCGTTTTTTGGGTTTGAGAGATATGGGTTTTTTAGGGCTGAGGGTTTAGAGTTTTTTGGTGAAGGATATTTTGTGTTTTTAGGGATGAGGTTTTAGAATTTTTTAGTGATTAAGGATTATGTTTTCTTCGGTTTTAGGGTAAGCGGTTTGTTTTTTGGATAGGGGATTAGGGTTTTTGTCACTGAGGGTCTAGGATTTATTGTGACTAAGGGTAATGTGAATTTTATTGATAAGGCATTAGGGACTTTTTTGGGTATGTGTATAGTGTTTTTTGATTCCTATTGTTTAGTTTTTTTGGGACAGAGGGTTTATGGTATTTTGGGAATTGGTTTTACAGTTCATTATGGTTTAGGGGTTTAGGATTATTGGGTTTACAGTTTAGGGTTTTTTGGGTTTTAGGGGTTAGGGTATTCTATTAATGAGAGTATATTGTATTTTAGGGTATGAGGGTTTAGGATTTTCTTGGATAACAGTTTAGGGTTTGGGGTGATAATGGTTTATGGTGTGTAGGGTCCTTATATTTAGTGTTTTTGGGTGATGATTGATTAGTGTTTTTTGGGGATTAATGGGTTTGGTTTTTTTTGGAGTTGCGGTTCTGGGTTTTTAGTAGGCTTGGGGATTTTGGGTTTTGTTGTTCAGGGTTTACAATTTTAGGCATAAGTTTTAGGATTTTGGGGGATATGGGTTTAATAATATATTTCACTACATACTAGGGTATATTGAGGATAAGGATTTTGGTTTTTTTAGGTTTGTGGGAAAAGCGATTTTTTGGTCTAATAGTTTAATGTTTTTTGGGGATGGGTATTTATGTGTTTTAGGCCTATGAGTTTATAGTCATTAGTGCCATTGGGGTTTGTGTTTTTTTGGTCATACTATTTAGTTGTCTAGAGGGATTACAGTTTTGGGTTTTTTGGGGTGACATGTTAGAGTTTTTTAGGGATGAGGGTTTTGGGATTTTTGGGGCTGAGGCTTAGGGATTTTTCAGGTTCATGGTTTATTAATATTCTTGCTTTAAATTTTTAATGCTTTCAGGGATTAGGGTTTAGAGGAATTATTTGATGAGGGTTTAGGATTTTTTGGGGGTGAGGGTTTAGGGTTTTTCATCCCTGAGAGTTTATGTTTTTTGGGGACTAGTGTTTATGTTTTTTCAGGGATGATGGTTTAGGATTTTTTGTAGCTAAGGATATAGGGTTTTTCAATGCATGGATTATGTTTCTTTGAGGTTAATGGTTGATAATTTTTTGGTTATGAGGGTTTAATTTTTCATTTCAATTAGGTTCTATGGTTTTTTTTGATAAAATCATTGTTTTTTGGGCTGTGGGTTTATGGTTTAATGGGGTTTATGTTTTAGAGTTTATTTGGGTTACGATTTAGGGTTTATTATAGGATGAGGGATTAGTGGTATTTAGTCTAAGGGATTAGGGTTTTATTGGGATTATGTTTTATTGTTATTTCATGGTGATAATTTTTTATGTATTGGGACTGAGGGTTTAGGTTTTTTGGATAAGATTTTATGGTTTTCTATCACCTAGGATTTAGTTGTTTTGGGGCTGAGGGTGTTGGTTGTCTTCGAGATGTGGGTTTATGGTTTTGGGGGAATAAGGGTTACTGTGTTTTGAGGCTAAGGGTATAGTGATTTTTTGGGTCTTTTTGTGTAGGGTTTTTTAACGATGCAGGCTTTGGGTTTTTTTGTGCTGATGGTTTAGGGTATTACTGAGCTGAATGATTACGATTTCATTTTGGGTTGACAATTTTTTTTAAATGATGGTTTTGGGCATTTTTTTTGGTTTAGGGATTATGGTATTTATGGGCTGAGGGTTTTGGGTTCATGGGGGTCATGGGTTCATTGTTTTTTAGGTGTTAGGTTTTAATGTATTTTAGGAAGAGGATTTATGGTTATTTAGGGATAGGGATTTAGTATTTTTTGGAAATAAGGGTTTATATTTTTTTGGATTTAGGGTTTATTGATTTTTGGGGATTAGGGTTTCAGGTTTCAAGGGATAAGGGTAAATGTTATTTGTCAGGCCATGGGTTTAGTATTTATTGGGGATGGTTGTATATGGGTTTTTTTGGGGGGTGATGGCTTTGTGTTTTTCAATGTGGAAGGTTTAGGGTATCTTTTTTAGTCATGGGGAATGTGTTTTTCTGGGCTGAGGGTTTAGGGGTTTTTTGGAATGATTGTCTTTGGTTTTTAGGGACATAGGATTAAGGGATGTTTATGGGGGAGCATTTTGGGGTTTTGGGGAAGAGTTGATATTCTATAGTTGGGTCGAGTCTTTAGGGTATTTGGGGTGAGGTTTTTGGGATTTTATATGATGAGTGTTTTTTGTTTTTATGGTGCTAAGGGTTTTGGGTTTCTTAGGGGTAAGGGATAGAGAAATTCGGAGCTGAGGGATTAGGGTTTGGGTGGATGGGTGTTTAGGGTATTATCAGAAAGTGGGTTTCATGGTTTTTAGGGTTGTTTGTTTAGGGTTTCAAAAGATGGTGGTCTAGTGGTTTTTTTGGGGCTTATGGTTTATGGATTCTGGGGGTTCAGTGATTTCTGTTTTTTTATCCTGTGGCTTTATGGTATTTTAGTGGTGAGGGTTTCAGGATTTATGGTTGGGTGTTAATGAAATTTTTGTTCAGGGGGATTAATTTTTATGGGGGTGAAGGTTTGGGGTATTTTATGGCCTATGGTTTGGTTTGATTGGCTTAGTGTTTAGGATTTTATGGGATGATGGGATTAGGGATGATTGGGGCATAAGTATTAGGGTTATTTTTTTGTATGGGGGTATTGGGTGGGTTTAGAATTTATTTGGGGGTTCACCATTTAGGTTTTTTAACACTAATCTTTTGGGATATTTTGGACTAGGTTATTATTGTTTTTATAGGGATGATGATTTAGTTTTTTACGGATTAGAGAATACTGTTTTTTGGGATAGGGGTTTATGATTTATTTGTTTCTAATTGTTTATTGTTTTGGGGGTTGAGAATTAGGGTTTATTGGGGTTGTTGGTTTAGATATTTTTTTATCTAAGGTTTAGAGTTTTGTGGGACAATGATTTAGTGTTTTCATGGGAATGTGGGTTTAGGGTTTTTTGGGTATGAGGTATTAAGTCTTTTTAGGGCTAAGAGATTAGATTTTTTTATGGATGATGGTTTAAGATTTTTAGGTTTGTTATTTTATGGTATTATGGGGCTGAGGGTATAGTGTTTTTATTGCTGGGGGGGTTGGGGTTTTTAGGGATGTTCCTATAGGGATTTTCGGTGGCTGTGGGATTAGGATTTTTTAGGATGAGCGTTTAGGGTTTTTTGTTTATGAGGGTTTAGTGTTTTTTGGGGCAGTGGTTTTAGGGATTTTTCAGCTGACTGTTTACTATTTTTTTGTGATTGTGAGCGTAGAATTTTTTGGGCAGTGGGTATAGGGTTATTTTCCATTGTGGGATTAGGGTTTTTTTAGGGCATTGGGTTTAGTGTTTTTTGGAATTTGAGTTATTGGTTATTTGGGGATATCTGTTTAGGGTTTTTAGGAAATGGATTATATTTTTTGGGTGGAAGAGGGTATATGTTTCTAGAAATGAGGGATTTGGGTTTTTGAGGCATGAAGTTTATGGTTTTATAGGGATGATGGTTTAGTGTTTTGGGTGATTATATTTTATTGTTTTTTAGGGTAGTGTTTTTAGGCTTTTATGGGCATGGGGTTTTTTGGGTTTTGTGGTTTTGGGTTTCTTAGTGATTGGACATTAGGGTTTAATAGGGATGAGGGTTTAGGCATTTTTGGGACTATGGGTTTTTGGTTTTCTGGGGATAATGGTTTAGGTTCTTTTGGTGAATGAGTGATTTGTGTTTTTGGGACTGAGGTTTTAGGTTTTTTTTGAATGGGGGTTTAGTATTTGTTTCGGGAATATGGTTTTGGGATATTGTGGGCTAAGGGATTATGGATTTTTTGGGCCTGAGTGTTTATGATTTTGGGGATGAGGGTTTACAATTTTTGTGGACCAAAAGTGTTGGGATTTCCATGGCTATGGTTTCAGGATATTTAGGGGATGAGTGTTTAGTGTTTTTTGTCTGGGAGTTAGTGGATTTTGGAATTCTTCATTGATATATTTTGGGGATGGGGATTTAGGGTGTTTGGGGTAGAGTGTTTATGGTTTTCTACGAATGAATATTTAGTGCTTTTTGTATCTGAGTTTTTATGTTTTTTGGGATGGATGGTTTAGAGTTTTTTAGCGATGAGCCTTTATTGTTTTTTGGGGATTTTTTTGGGATAATGGTTTAAGTTTTATTATTAAGTGTGTTTTTTGGATATTTTTTTATGTTTTTTGGATGAGGGTTTATGGTTTTTTGGATGAGGATTAATTTCTTTTTGGGATAATGGTTTAGGGTTTATCTGGGGTAAGGGTTTATGAATTTGCGGGATTCGAGTTTAGGGTTTCATGGGGATAAGAGTTTAGATTTTTTGGGTATGAGGTTTAGTGTTTCATGGGATTGATGGTATAGGGTATTTTATCACAAGAGGGTGTGGTGTTTCTTGGGATTGAGTGTATAGAGTATTTTTATGGTTTAGTGATTTTTTGGGTATGGTATTTTTGGGTATTTTTGGGTTGAGGGTTTAGGGATTTATTTATCATGGTTTAGTATTTTAGGGGCTAAGGGTTTATTGATTTTGGGGGCTAACGATTCAAGGTTTTATAAGGCAACGGTTTTATTGTTATTTTTAGAGTCCATGGTGAAATTGTTTTTATATATTTTTGGGGCTAGGTGTTAATGGGTTTTTGAAACTAGTTATTTTGTATTTTTTGGGGCTATGTGTTATGGGTTTCTTTTGTGCTAAGGGTTTAGTTTTTTTGGTATTGAGGTTTTAAGGAGTTTTGGTCATTGGTATTAGGATTATTTGGTGATATGGATTTCAGTATTTCTTTTTTGATGAGGGTTTATTTTTATTGGGTTAATAGATTAGGGTTTTTTCAGAAAGGGTCTATGGATTTTTTTGGGATGAGGGTTTAGGATTTTTTGGGATGTGGGCTTTGGATTTTTTGGGGATGAGGGTTTACTAATTATCGGGGATGAATGTTTTTGGTATTTTGGTGTAGAGGGAATATGATTTTTTTGATGAGGGTGTAGGTTTTTTGTGGTAGTGAAATTAGAGTTTAATGATCCCAGAGGATTGTGATTTTTTTGAGGTTTAAGTCCTAGTGCCTTTTTGGGGATGAGGTTTATGGTTTTTTTGAGGGGCTGAAGGTTTAGGTTTTTTTCTTGGCATAGGTTTTGGGTATTTTTAATATGATGTTTTATAGATTTTTAGGGTGGTGCTATTGGGAATTTTGGGGTTGTGGGATTAGTGTTTTTTGGGACTGAGGATTTCGGGTTTTTTTGGGGAGGTGGGTTTACTGTATCGTAGGGATGCAGGTTTAGGGTTTTTTAGGGTTGGGTGAGTATATTTTTTGGTTCTTGGGTTTATGATTATTTCGGGAAGAGGGTTTATAGATTTTTGGGCTGAGTGATATGGATTATTTTGATTGGGGGTTTAGTGCTTTTCTAGGGCTGAGTGATTTGGGTTTTTTCAGACATAGGGTTTAGGGATTTTCAGGGATGTGGGTTTATGGTTTTTTTGTGATGAGGTTTTTAGTTTTTTTTAGAATAAGGGGTTATGATATTTTGGATATGAGGGTTTAGGGTTTTTCATTGATGAGGGTAAAGTGATTTTCTGCATTTAGGGTTTAGGGTTTTCTATGGCATAGGATATATGGTTTTTTGGGGTGTAGTGTGTATGGTTTTCCATGGTAGTGGATTTATGATTTAATGGTTCTTTGTGTCATGGGTTTATTTTTTTGAAATTATTGGATTATTTTGGTGGCTGAGGTTTTAAGGTTAATTGTGTATGAGGGTTTTGGGTGTTTTCGGGATGAGGATTTAGGGTATTTTTGGGTATAATGGTTTTTGGTTTTTCTGTTTGAGTGTGTTTTGTTTTTTAATATATGGGTGATTATGGTTTTTTGGATGAGGGTTGAGAATTTTTTGGGATATGGGTTTAGGGTTTTATGGATTAGGTTTTTGGTTATTATTTATGAGTGTTTATGATTTTTGGATTGGTGATTTTGGGTTTTTGGGAGTGTTGTTTTAGGTTTTCTTGGGGATGATGGTCTAGGGATACATGGGTATGAGGTTTGTGTGTATTTCACAGATGAAATTTTAGGGATTTTGGGACCCAGTTGTTCAGAATTTTTTTGGTGATTCCAGCATATAGGTTTTTTGGAAGCTGATGGTTTAGTGTATTATAGGGCTGGGAGATTATAGTTGTTTTTTTTTGAAGTTTTAGGGGGTTTTTTTGATATGAGGGTTTCATTGTTTTTGGTACCGAGGTTTTAGGGGATATTTGGAATGACGATTTTAGATTTTTGGGGTGGAGTATTATGTTTATTGATGGGGGAGGGTTTAATGTTGGTTAGGAAAATGCTGTAGTATTTTTTGAGGCTAATGGTTTATGGTTTGATGTTGTGAGGGTTTTGGTTTTTGGGGTCTTGGTGTTTAGAATGTTTTCAGTTGAGGGTAATTTTTTCATGTTTATGTTTATTTTTTATCTGGGATGATGGAATTGGATATTTTGTGGAACAATTTCGGTTTTTTTGAGCTATATATTTAGGTTTTTTTCTATTTTGGGATAAGGGGTTTTCTATGATGAGGATTTAAGGTTTCTGGGGGACAATGATTTATTGTTTTTTGAGACTGAGGATTTATGCATTGTTGGGGTTGATCTCTGGAAGGTTTTCTGGGGTGAGGGGTTAGAGATTTTTTTGGTATGGTTGTGTGGGGATTTTTGGGGACGAGAATTTACAATTTTTGGGGGCTGAGGGTTAGGATTTTTTTTGATTTGAGGGTTTTGGGTATTTTTTGTCCTAGGGTTTTTGGTATTTGGGGAAGAGGGTTTTGGGTTCTTTAGGGAGGGGGATGATGTTTTCTTGTGCCGTGGGTTTAGGGTTTTTTTAAGAATAGGGTTACAGTTTTTTAGGGAAGAAGGAACATGATATTTTTGTTGTTGATGGTTTAGGGATTATGGGTATAATGATTTAGTATTTTTTGGGCCTAATGGTTTTGGGGTTATTGGGGCTGAAGTTTATGGTTTTGTGGGGAAGAGGGTATATATTTTTAGGGATAATTGAAATGGGTTTTTGGGGTGATGAGGGCTTATCATGTTTTGGGGAAGACGGGTTGATGTTTTTCATTAGAAGTGTTTAGGGTAATTTGGGGATGAGAAGTTAGGTTTTTTTGGGGTTTATTGTTTAGGGTTTTTTGGGTTTAAGGGTTCAGTAATCTCTTGTCTAAGGTTTTTTGGTTTTTCGGGGATAAAATTTATGGATTTTTTGGGGTTGAGGGATAATGGGTTATTAGGATCAAGGAATAGAGTTTTTTTATGGCTGATGGTTTACAATTGATTTAGGGAAGACGGATTATGGTTTCTAGGGGCTATGAGATTTACATTTATTGGGGTATGTGTTTAGGGTTTATTAGGGATTAAGGATTAGGTTGTTTGGGGAATGTAGGATTAGGTTGTGTTTGGTTGAGTATTTTTTATTTTTTGGGATGGGGGATTAGGGTTTTGGGGAATGAGGATATAGTTTTTCTATGGATGATAGATTCATGTTTTTTGGGGTTGGAAATTTAGGGTTTTTGTGTTGAAGGTTTTTGGGTTATTCAAGTGTTGTTTTGGAGTTTTTTAGGGTTATGGACTCATGGTTTTTTGGGGATTAGTGTTTAGGGTCTTCTAGGACAATGAATTATGGTTTTTTTGATAATGAGGATTAGATTTTTTTTTTGATGAGGGTTTTGTGTTTTGGAGAATAAGGGTTAATTGTTTTTGGAAATGAAGGTTTAGGGGTTTTTTGGGCTATGGGTTTTAGGTTGTTTTGTGCTATGAGATTTGGGTTTTTTAGGGAAGGGGTTTTAGGTTTTTTGAGGCTATGGGTTTAGGGGTTTTAGTGGTTGAGTTGTTATGGTTTTATGGTGATCATGTTTTAGAAAATTTTTAGGGTTGAGGGTTTTTGGTTTTGTGTTATGTGTGTTATGTTTTTTTGAGGTAGAGGGTTTAGTCTTTTTTAGGGGTATGTGTTTACCGTTTTTGGATTTATGGTTTTTTATTGAGGTGGGTTTGGTGTTTTTTGGGGGTGAGGGTCTATGGTTTTTTTTGGTTTCAGTTTAGTTTTTCAGGGTATGAGGGATTATAATTTCATGTTGGTTATGGTTTAGATATTTGGGGATGTGGGTTTATTTATTTTTGGAAGTTGGGGTTTAGGTTGTTTTAGGATAATGGTTATGGTTTGTTGGGGGTATGGGTTTATGGAATTTTTTTTGAGTGTTTAGTGTATTCCATTTCATAGTGTTTAGGGGTTTCATGGACTATGGGTTTAGGACATATTTGATAGAGGTATTATTGTTTTATGGGGATGTGGATTTTCTGTTTCTTAGAGTTTAGGGTTTAGTGTTTTTTGTGGTTGATGTTTTAGGTTTATTTGAGAATAAGGTTATAGGTTTTTTCATGGATGAGGGTTTCGGTTTTTGGAGGAATTAGGTTTTTGTTCGTGGGATGTGGGTTTACTATTTATAGGGATTAGGGAATAAGGTTTTTTTGGTAGATGGATTAGGGTTTCATGGGAATGAGGGTTTAGGGTTTTTTAGTCCGGGGGTTTCGAGTTTTATTGGGCAAGGTGATTTGGATTGTTTAGTTTTGGGGGTTGGTGTTTTGGGGATAAGTTTTAGGGTTTTTTAGGGATGAGAGTTTAAGGGTTTCTGGAAGAGTTATTATGATATTATTTGTATGAGGATTAGGGTTTTGTGGGGACGGGAGGTTAAGGATTTTTGGATCTAAGGGTTAGGGGTGTTTGGGTGTAATGGGTTTAGGTTTTTTTGGGGTAATGGGATTATGGTTTTATAGGGATAATTGTTTTATATTTTTTTGGTAATTGTGTAAATGGATTTTTTGGGACTTGAGGTTTAGGTTATTTGGGGGGTTATGGTAAGCGGTTTTTTGGAATTTGGATGTTGGTAATTCTAGGGCTGAGGGTTAGAAATGTTTGGTTGTATGGTATATTGTTATTTTGGGGTTTGTTCTTTTGGGATTTATGGCCCATTGGGTGTGTATTTTTCTAGGGAATAGGGATTAGGGTTTTTTGTGGATGAAGTGTTTCCAATTTTTGGAGTAGAGGGTTTTGGGTTCATTAGGTTTGGGGGTTTAGGGTTTTTGGGGGATATGGTTTTGGTTTTTTTGTGGAATAAGGTTTATGGTTTATTTGGGACAGGGGTTTTGGGTATTTTGGGGTTGACTATTTTTTTTATGGGGATGAGTTTTTTAGGGTGTTTGGGGATCATGGTTTAAGGTTAGTGGTGTATTATGGTCCATGTTTTGTTGGTGATGAATATTACCTTTATTTAGGATAAGGGTTTAACAGTTATTGGTGTTGAGGGGATAGGGTTTTTTGGGGTTGTGGATGTGGGTTTTCCTGGGGAGGGATTTTAGGGTTTTTTTGTTTGAGGGTTTGGGTTTTTTGGGGGATGGGTGTTTATGGTTTTCAAGTGATGAGGATTTAGGGTACCTTGGGGAAGAGTGTCTAGGAATTTGGGGCTAAGGTTTTAAGAATTTTTTATGGATGATGGTTTATGTTTTTGTTGTTGTTAGGGATTAATATTTTATTTGGGATGAGGTTTTTGGGTTATTTAGGGCTGAGGGATTAGTGTTTTTTGGGGGTAAGGGTTTAAGAATTATTGGTTTTGAATGTTTAGTGGGTTAATGGTATGTGGGTTTAGGGGTATTGGGGCTCATGGTTTAGAAGTTTTTTTGTATTATTTTTTAGGGTGTATGGTGTGTATGTCTAGGTATTATAGTTTTATTGGGGTTATGGTTTTTTTGATATAGGGTTTAACATTCATTTAGGGATAAGGGTATGGGGTTTTTTGGAATTTATTGTTTGGGGTTGTTTGGGGAAGTTGGATTTAGGTTTTTTGGGTTGTGTTTTAGGGGTTTTGGGGGATGTTGAGTGAGGTTTATTTAGGGGATGAGGGAAAAAGGGTTTTGGGAATGTGTGTTCATGGATTTTTTATGAGGATGGTTTAGTGTTTTTTTGTGGTAGAGATTATTGGTTTTTTAGAGATGTGGGATTATGATTTTTTGGGGATAAGGGTTTTGGGTATTTTGGTACTGAGTGTTTTGTGTTTTTTTATTGAGGGTTTATTGTTTTTTGGGTTTATGTTTTAATGATTTTAGAAAAAGAGGGTTTGGGGTTTTTTGGGGGAAGATAGTGTATGGGATTTTAAAGCTGAGGGTTTAGTGTTATTTTGGATTATGGGTTTACGGTTTTCTGGGGATGAGGTTTTAATTATTTTATTGGTGTAGGGTCTAGGGTTTTTGGGGATGTTTTTTTATTTTTTTTAGAAGTGGGTTGTTGATTTTTTGGGGGTGAGGGTAAATGGTTTTTTGGGGATGATGGTTTAGGGTTTTCTGGGAAAAAGGTTTAGGGGTTTAAGGGAAGGGAACATATGGGTTTTGGGGGGTAAGGGTTTATAGTTTTTTGGGGAAGAAGTTTTATTGTTTGATGGGGATTAAAGTTATGATCTTTTATTATTGAGTGTTTAGGGTTTTTAGGGGATGAGGGATCATGGGTTTTTGGTGCTATTATCATAGGGTTTTTGGTATGAGGGTTTATGTTTTTTGGGCCCATCATATTTGGGTTTTTTATATGCTTAAGGTATAAGTTATTTTCATGATTTGTGTTTGGGAATTTTTTGATATGGTGGTTTTGGGTTTTTGGGGGACTTGGGGTTTAGAGAATTTGGGGCTTGAGAATTTTTTTGGGACTGAGGGTTTAAGTTTTTTTGGGGATGGTGTTGAGGCTTCTATGGGAATGTGGTTTAGGGTGACTTTGCCCTAATGTTTATGGATTTTTAGGGATGAGTGCTTAGGTTCTTTGGGGTTGAGTGTTTTGGGATTTTAGTTGTTGGGGGTTTTGGGGTTTTTTGGGTTGAGAGTTTTTTATTTTTTGGGGAGAATGGGGTCAGATTTTTGGGGTTGAGGGTTTATAGTTTTGATGTATGCGGGTTTAGAGTTTACGTGAAGAATGTTGAGGGTTTATTTGGGTTGATGGTTTAGGGGTTTTTGGGTGTGAGTGTTAAGTGGTTTTTGGGATTAGGGTTTACAGGGTTATGGGAATATGCGTTTTTTTCTGGGGGGATTATATGTTATGGGGAAGACGAGCTATTTTTTATTATGGGTTTAGGAGATTTTTGGATTTGATTAATGTTTTTTGGGGATGAGGACTTCACGTTTTTTTGGGAGATGGGATTAATGTATCTTTTGGATGAGGAGTTTCCATTTCTTGGGGATGAGGGATTATGGTTTTTCTTGGATAGTGGGATTTGGATTTTTAAGTGCTAAGGGTTTATGATTTTTTACAGATTATAGTTTGTGTTTCTTGGGTATTAATGATTAGGGAATTTTTTGGATGATAATTTAGGGTTTTGGGGTTTAGGGTTTTAGGGTTTTGTGGCGAAGGGATTATGGTTTTTTAGGGAGGAGTGTTTTGGATTTTTGGGGGTAATGGTTTATGGTTTTTGGGAAATTATGGTTTGTGGTTTTTTTTGAAATGGGTTTATTTATTTTAGGGATAAGGGTTTCTTATTTTTTCGGGATGAGGGTTTAATGTTTTTTTGGGTTTGGTGGTTTTAGGTTTTTCAGTGTGTTGGGATATTTAATTTTTATGGACAAGGGTTTATATTTCATTGGGGTTTTTGGTTTATGGTTTTTTTGGAGTTGAGGGTTTAGTGTTTATGGCATTGAGCTTTTAGTGTTTTTTGGGGGTAAGGTATTACCATTTTTTCTTGATGATTGTTTAGTTTTTTTTTTTTGTTTATGGTTTATGGTTTTTGGGGGATGAGGTTATAGTGTTATTTTTGGGAGAGGGTTTATTTTATTTTGTTTGGATATGTTTTAGAGTGTTTCTAAACTGAGGGTTTATGGTTTTTTTGGATATGATTTTTTGGATTTGTGGTGCTGAGGGTTTAGGGTGTTTGGAAGTTGAGGTGTAAATGTATTTTTGGGACGAACTGTTTAAGGTTTTTGGGGGATAAGGGATTATTCTTTTTTGGATAAGGGTGTATTGTTTATTGGGGATTAGTGTATTATTTATTTAGGGTATAAGGATTTTGGGTTTTTTTTTGGGATTTGGGGTTTTGAATTATTAGGGGTGAGAGTATATCATTTTTGGGGTAGAGTGTTTCAGGGTTTTGGGGGATGATGCTTTAGTATTTTTTGCGGGTTACTGTATAGAATTTTATGGGTATGAGAGTATTGGGTTTTCCGGGGAGAAGGGATTAGGGATTTGTGGGATTAATGGTTTATGTATTTTTTGGGGATAATGGTTTAGGGTTTTTTAGGGTTTATTTTTTATGGGTTTGTGGTATGGTGTGGTTTGGGGTATTTAGGGATGCATGACTAGTGTTTTTTGAGGTTGAGGGTTTATGGTTTTTTGGTGAATGGGATTATCTTTATTGGTGATGAAGTTTTAAGGTTATTTGAAGATGATGTTTTATGGTTTGTGGGTGATAGTTTTGGGTTTTGTGTTTGAGAGTTTAGGATTTTTAGTAATCATGGTTTATGGTTTTTTGGGGCTATGGTATTAAGGTTATTTTATGGTTGATGGTTCATGGTTTTTGTGATTGATGGTTTAGGGTTTTTAGGGATATGTGCATAGGGTTTATCTTAGGTAGAGGGATTAGGGTTTTATGGGGATGAGGTTTTGGGGTTGTTTGGGGAAGATTATTTATGGTTTTGGGGTTTTAGCGTTTAGGGGTTTTTAGGGATGGATTTTAGGATTTTTTGGTCTTGGGGTTTTGGGTTTTTTGGATGAGGTATTAGTTTTTTTTTGTGGAGGGTTTTTTGTTTTTTTGTGATCAATGTTTAGTGTTTTTAGGGATCATGGTTTATGGTTATTTTGGGTAGTGGTTCATATTTGTTTAGGGTTTAGTGAATTTGGGGGGGGGGGGGTTATTGTTTTTTTCGATGAGGGTTTAATATTTTTTGTGGATGAGGGTGTAATGTTTTTTGGTATTAGGAATTATTTGTGTCTTACTGTTTTGGGGTTTTTGGTACTGATGGATTCATGTATTTTAGGGATGAATTATATGGGTTTTTTGGGATCGTGTATTAGGGTTATTTTGTGGATGAGATTTTTGGTGTTTGTTTTGGACTGAGTGTTAAGGATTTTTTGGGGATGTGGGATTCTGGTTTTTTAGGGGCATGGGATTTGGGATTTTTTGGTGGTTGAGGGTTTAGGGCATTTAGGGGTCGACCAATTCTGGTTTTTTGGCCTGATTTTTTATTTTGTTTGGCTGAAAGTGGTTAGGTTTTTATTGGCATGAGATTTTTGGGTTTTTTGAGATGGGGGTTTAGAATATTTTGGGTATGTGGGTTTTGGGTTTTCCGAACTACTAATGTATTGTTTTTTTGGTGTTAAGGGTTTTTTTATTTTCGGGTAGGGGTTTAGGTTTATATGGTGTTGAGGGTTTATGAAATTTTTGGGATGAGGTGTTAGGGTTCTTTTGTATGATGGTTTTGGGGATTTAGGATGATGGATTAAGGGTTTAGGGATAAGTGTTTTGGGACTATTTGGGGTCAATGGTTTGTTGTTTGATTTATTCATTGTTTAGGGTTTTTTCGGATGATCCTTTTTTATTTTTTCAATGGAGGGTTTTGGGGTTTTGTACCTGATGATTTATGGGATTTTTGAATAGTGGTTTAGGGTATTTCGGGGTCTATGGTTTATGGATTTTTCATGATTATGGATTTGGGTTTTTTTTGGGCCTGATTGTTTTTGGGGTTTTGAGGATGAGGTTTTAGGGTTATTTACTGATGATAGTTTAATGTTTTTTGGGGATTATAGTTTATATGGGGGGGGGGGTGAGGTTTTTGTTGTTTTAGGGATATGCATTTAAGGAATTTTGAGGAAGATATTTTAGTGTTTTGGGGATATAGGCTGTGGTTTTTTGGGGATGGGGTTTTAGGGTTTATTTGGAGCTGATGTGTTTGGGATTGTTTTAGAGGATAGGGATTACGTGATTTAGGTATGATGGTACATAGTATTTTAGAGAAGATGTTAGGGGTTTTTTTAGGTTGTTGAATTAAATTTTTACTAGGTCAGGGAGTAAGGGTTTGGGTGCTAAAGGTTTATAGGATTTAGGGGAATATGGTTTAGGGGTTCCTGGCAATGAGGGTTGAAGGTATTTTTTTGAAAGAGGGTTTTGTGGTATTGGGTGTGGGGATTATGGGGGTTTCAGGATATGGGTTTAGTGGATTTTGGGGGATAAGATTTTAGGTTTTTTGGGGTTGAGGGTTTAGTATAATTTTTCAATGATGATCTATTGATTTTGTTCTATATAGGGTTTGGGGTTTTGGGGAGGTGGGTTTCTGGGATTTTTGTGCTGAGGGTGTAGTGTTTCAGATGATGTGTTTTAGGTTTTTTTTTGATAGATGGTATTGAGGATTTGTGGTATGACTCTTTAGGGTATTTTATGAATGAAGGTTTAGTGTTATTTGGGTCTATGGTTTTATGGGTTTCTATGGATGATGGTTTTAGGGTTTCTTCGGTTCAATGTTTTATGGATTTTTCTAGGGATGGGGGTTTTTTGGTATTTAGTGTTGATAGTTTATGGGTTTTGGGGATGATAGTTTATGGTTGTTGGGTTCATGGTTTAGGGGTTAGGGTTTACGTAGATTGAGGACAAAGGCATTATGGTTTTGTGGTTGAGTGTTTATAGTATTTTTAGGCTATGGTTTTCTGGGGTTATTTTGAATTAGGGTATAATGTTCTGGGGAAATGGGGAATATTGTTTTTTAGGGTTTATATTTGGGGGGGGATGAAGTTTTATGGTATTTGGGGGATGGAGGTTTAGGTTTTTTGGGGGCTGCGTGTTTAGGGGGTTTTGGGGCTGAGTGGTTATGGTTTTTTGGGGTTTAGGGTTTATGGTTTTTTGGGTCTAGGAGTTTATTGTTTTTTTTCCAAATTATGGTTTTAGTTTTTTTGTTTTTAGTGTTTTTTTTAATGAATTATAGTTTAGATTTTTTTGGGAAGAGTGTTTGGGGTTATTTTGGTTGTAGAGGGTTAATAATTTTAAGGGGCTGAATGTTTAGATTTTTTATGGGGATGAGGGTTTAGTGATTTTTGAGATGAGGGTTTAGTGTTTTTTTGTGGTATGGTTTTTGGAATTTGTTTGGGATGAGAGTTTATGGTTTTTTAGTCCTATGGGTTCAGGTATTAAGTGATGAGGAGTTTGGATTTTCTAAGGATGAGGGTTTATGGGTATTTTTGGGGTCAAGGGTTAATGGTTTTCTGGGTATGATGGTTTATGATTTTTTAGGGGATGAGGGTTTATTATTTTTTGGGGATGATGGGTTTGGTTTTTTGGGGATAAGTTATTACGGTTTCTTGGGGTAGAGGGATTAGATATTTTTGGTGTTGGGTTTAGGGTTTTTTGCAATGGGTGACTAGGGTTTGTTAGGGTTAAGAGTTTATTTGGGGATAATGTTCTATATTTTTTGGGGGATGAGGGTTTAGTGTTGTTTTTAGGATTGGTTTTATGTTTTTTTGGGGGACTAATGTCATAGTTTATTTTGGGAATGGTTTTTAGGGTTCTCTGGGGATAAGTATTTAGTGTTTTTTAGGGTTGGGGGTTTTTGGTAAGGTATTATAGTTTTTTTGGGACGAGTGTTTTTAGTATTTCTTTGGTGTTGATAGTTTTTCAGTTTTATGGGGGTGACTGTTTATGGTTATTTGGTCTATGGATTTTGGGTTTAATTAGGAAAAGGGTTTTTGGTTTTTTGGGGTTGAGCAATTATGGTTTTTTTTGGGATGAGGGTGTTGTATTTTGTAGGGTTAGATGTTTAGGATTTATTGGTTCTTGGCCATTAGGGTTTTTTGGGAAAGGGGTATACTATTTAATGTGGTTGAGTTTAAGGTACTTTTGGGGATGAGGTTGTTTTGGTTTTTTGGGATGAGATTTTAAGGTATTATTGGGGCTGGGGGCTTATAATTTTTTAGGGCAGCAAGATTAAGGATTATTGAGGCTAGGGGTTTGGGGTTTCTTGCTAATGGTGGTTAACGGGTTTTAGGGATATTTCTTGTGGCTTTTTTGGGATGATGTTTTGGGGTTTCTCAGACATATTACATAGGGTTTGTTTTTGGTTGGTGGTTTAGGGATTTATAGGGGCTGGGGTTTAGGTTTTTTTAAGCTTGATATTTTTGGGATTTTTTGGGTGCATGGTTTCGGCTTTTTTGGTGGAGGGTATAGTTTTTGGGTGGGGATGAGGGTTTTTTATTTTCGGGGATATGTGTTTAGGGTTTTTTGGGGTTGAGTGTTTAAGGATTCCGGGGATTATAATTATTATTTTTGGATTAGGGTTTAGGGTTTTTTGGGGATGAGGGTTTAGGGTTTTTGATGACTGGGTGTGTAGGGTTTTTTAGGTTTCATGTTATAGAATTTTTTGGTATGAGGGTTTATGTTTTTTTTGGGATGAACGTTCTAGTTTTTTTGGCCTGAGGGTTTATGTTTTGTTGGTGTTTAGGTTATAGGTTATTTTGGGGAACTATTATTGTGTTTTTTGGATGATTTTTTATGTTTTATTGGGGATGTGCATATAGTGTTTTTTGTGGATTAAGATTTAGTGTTTTTTGATATGATGATTAATGGGTTTTTTATGTCTAAGAGTTTATGGTTTCAATAGGGATGTTGGTTAGGTTTTTTTGGGTATGAGGGTTTAGGGATTTATGGGTAAGTGGGTTTATCCATGATTTGGGTAATGGTTTTAGGTTTTTTATGGAACATAGTTTAGGTTATTTTGGTTGATGGATTATGTTTTGTGTTTTGGATTGAGGGTTTAGGGATTTTGGGTATGATATTTTTTTTTGGGGAAGAGGGTTTAGGTATTTTTTGGTCTAGGTGTTTAGGGGGTTGTCGGAATGAGGGTTTAGGGGTTTAGGGAATTAGGTTTTATGGTTTTTTTGGAATATGGTTTAGTGTATTAGGATTTGGTTTTAGTGTTATTTATTGGCTCTAAGTGTTCAGAGTTTTGGGGGATGAGGGTTTAGCTTTTTAGGAGGAATAGGGTTTGTGGTTTTCTTAGGATAAATGTATGGGGTTTATTGGTGTTGAGAGTTTTTTATTTTTGGGGGCTACGAGTTTAGTTGTTTTTTGGGAATACAGTTTATGATTTTTTGTGATTGAGGGATTAGGGGTTTAGGGGATTATGTTTTAGGTTTTTTTTGGAAGTGAGGGTTTTGGGATTTTGGGGCTAAGGTATATGATTTTTTAGGAAAAGGGTTTATGTTTTTTTTGGGGTTTATGGTTTAGGGTTTTTGGGACTGGGGGTTTTTGTTTTTTAACCCTAAAGGAGTATTGATTTTTTTAGTTGACGTATTTTGGTTTTTTGGGGTTGTGGGTTTGGGGGTTTTTTCGGTGATGAAGGATTATGTGTATTTTTTTGGATGAGGTATTGTGGTTTTTTGGGGCTTACGGGTTAGGGATTTTTAGGGCTATGGGTTCATGTTTTTTGGGGGAACAACATTTAGGGTTTTTTTGGGGGATGATGGTTTTTCCTTTTTTGGGGATGAGTGTTGAGGGATTTTTAGAGATGAAGCTTTAGGTTTCCTGGGGTCTAGGGATTTAGGAGTTTTCTATGTCAATGGGTTATGTGTTTTGGAGGATAATAGTCCAAGATTTTTTGGATAAGAGGGTTCATGGTTTATTTTGGATAATGGTTTATGGGTTTTTATGCCTATGTTTTAGGTGATTTTAGGGATGATGGTTTAAGGAGTTTTTAGTTTGAGGTTTTAGGGATATGGGGGATGAGGTTTTAGGGTTTTATTGGTGATGTGGATATATGGTTTATTTAGGATGGGGGTTTAGGGTTTTTTACGGCTAGATGATTTGGGTTTTTTTTAATGAGGCTTTTGTGTTTTTTGGTGTGGAGTGTTTATGGTTTTTTGGTGTTGATTGGGTTTTTGGGGATGAGGGCTTAAGTTTTTTGGGGATAAAGATATAGTTTTATATGGGGATATAGTGTATTGGGTCTTGGGTCTGTGTGATTATTGATTTTGTGGATGCTGATTTCCATTTTATGGGGGCTAAATAGATTTGGGTGTTTTGATGATGAAGATTTTGGGTTTTTTATGGATGATAGTTTTGGTTTTTTTATCTGAGGGTTTTAGGTTTTCTTTTGGTTGATGTTTCAGGTTTTTTTTGGATGATAGTTTTGGGATTTCTTGGGGTTTGGGGTATGGTTTTATTGGGGTTGAGAGTATATGATTTTTTGGTTATAGAGGTTTGCAGTTTTTTGAGGAGTAGGGTATAGGGTTGTTTGGGGATTAGGGTTTGGTTATTTGGGGAATAGGTTTTTTTGGGTATTGTGGGTTTGATCATTTATGCATTTTGAGGATGAGGCTTTTTGTGTTTTAGTAGTTTTGGGGGAAGATGGATTAGGGTTATTGACGATGACTGTTTAGTGATTTTTGGGGATGTGTGTTTAGGGATTTTTTTTGGTTGAGGGTTTTTACCTTTTGGGGATATGATTTTAGGGTTTTTGAGGGGATATGGGTTTATGGTATTTTATAGTTGGGAGTTTTGGGTTTTCTAGGGTATGTTTTTACTATTTTTATGGTTGAGAGATTTGGGTTATTTGGGAAAAGGGTTCAGTTTTTTTAGGGAATTTTGGTTTATGTGTTTTTTGGCGTCCGAGGATAAAATTATTTTAGTGCAGAGGGATTAAGGTTTTGGGGGCTTAGTGATTAAGGATTTATTGTTGATGAAGGTTTGTTGGGTTTTGGGGATTAGCGTTCAGGGGTGGTTGGGGTTGTAGTTTTTCAATTTCTGGGGTATTAAGGCTTATGATTTTTGGAAGATGAGGGTTTATTTTTTTTAGGATGATGTTCTATGATTTATAAGGGATGAATTTTTAGGGGGTATGGGGGAGGTGTATTTCTTGAATTATGTAGATGTGGGTTACATAATTATTTGGGATGAAGGTTTAAGATTACACGGGGTGAGGTCTATGATTGTTTTGGTTTGGGAGATTATGGTTTTTTGAGGAATAATGTTTAGGAATTTTTATGGATGAGGGTTCAGGGTTGTTTGGGGTTAAGAGTTTCAAGTATTTTAGTGATGATGGTTTAGGGACTCTTTGGGATGATGGTTAAGGTTTTTTTGTGTCTGAGTGTCTTGAATGTTTTAGAGAGGAGTGTTTAAGGATTTCTAGGACATATGGTTTAAATTTTTGTGCCAATGATTTACTATTTTTGGGGTTTGATGATCTGGGGAATTAAGGGAATGAGGGTTTAGGGGTATTTGTGGTTGAGAGGTTAGGGTTTTTTGGGGACAACGGTTTAGAGTTTTTTCATGCTGATGGTGTAATGTTTTTTTGGGATGATTTTTTAGTTTATTTTTTATATTAGGGTTTATGGTTCATTAGGGGTATGGATTTATGTTTTCCGTCTTTTAAGGGTTTAGGATTTCTTAGGGATGAGTTTTAGTGGGTTTTTGGGATGAGGGTTTAGGTATTTCTGAGGCAAAGGGATTAGGATTTTGTGAAGATGATTTTTTTTGGATTTTCTGGGGATAAGGTTTTAGGGTGTTGTAGTATTGAGTGATTTTGGTTTTTTGGAGATTGGGGTTTAGTATTTCTAGGGATGTGGGACTTATGTTTTTGTGTATTAAGGGGTTTATGTTTTTTGTGGTTGATGGATTTGTATTTTTTAAGGCCAAGTGTTTAGTGTTTTTATGGGTTAAGTGTTTATGGTATTTGTGGAAGTGGGTTTAGGGTTTTTATGAGGATGAGTGATTATCATATTTTGTGGGTGAGGATTTGGTGTTTTTTGTAGGATTCAATAGTGTTCATTGAGGAAAATGGTCTAGGTTTATTTAGGTAATAGTGTATATAGTTTTTTTTGGAGATAGTGGTTTTGGTTTTTTAGTGTATAGGGTTCATAGATTTTTGGGGATGATGGTTTATGGTTTTCTGTGGATGATTGTTTATAGAATTTTCAGTTTGATGGATTAGGGTTTTATGGGGATGTGGGTATAGGATTTTTTTAGATGAGTATTTTGGGTCATTTTGGACTGAAGGGTTTTGGATTTGTAGGGATGGGGCTTTAAATTTCTTGGTATAGAGGATTTTTTTTCCCTGGGATTAGGGATTAGGTCTTTTAGGGGATGAGGGTTCATAGATATTTCGGTCTGAGGTCTTATCATTTTTTGTCTAATGTTTATGGTTTTTTTATGGTGATGGTTTTTTTTTTGAAGGGAACTAGGGTTTTATTGCTGATTAGTGTTTAGGGTTTCATTGGGATTATGGTTTAGGGTATTGTGGGACTGAGGATTTAGGGTTGGTTAAGGGATTTGGGTTTATATTTTTATAGTGAGGAGTGCGTAGAATTTTTTTGGGGAGATTGTTTGGGGTTTTTAGGGTAGATTGTTCAAGGTTTCTTGGATGAGGGTTTACGATTATTTTTGGTTAACTGTTTTTTTATTCTGGGGGTTGAGAGTGTAGGGTTTTGGGGGTATGATGGTTTCTTGTTTTTTGGGGGCTGAGGGATTAATGTTTTTTAGGGGTTTTTGGTTTAGGGGTTTTTGGGGTATAGGGTTTATGGGTTATTAGGTTTCAGGTTTTAGGGTATTTTTGTGTAAATAATTTAGTTTTTTGGGCTCTTGGGGTTTAGTGGTTTTTATGTACGATGGTTTTTTGTTTTCTTAGGTCATAGGGTTTTATGGTTTTGGGGATACATGTGTAAGGGTTTTGGGGATGACTGTATAGTTTTATTGTGTTTGAGGATTTAGGTTTATTTTTGAATGTGGATTTTGGGGTTTTTTGATTGTAGTTTTTAGGTTTTTTTGGGGATAAGGTTTTTGGATTTTTTGGCCTCACAGTTTTGGGTTATTTGGGGTTGATGGTTTTTAGTATTTTGGGGGATGATGATTTAAATTTTTTTTGGAATATGATTTTAGTTTCATTTGGACTGGGTGTTTATGCATATTTGGATGAGGTATGTCCGGTTTTGGGTAGAAG
This sequence comes from Viscum album, assembly GCA_963277665.1. Lineage (NCBI taxonomy): Eukaryota > Viridiplantae > Streptophyta > Magnoliopsida > Santalales > Viscaceae > Viscum > Viscum album. The sequence continues at coordinate 4,997,383 of CAUJRU010000012.1, read as the reverse complement.
TTTTATGGTTTTTTGGGGTTGAGGATTTATAGTGTTTGGATTTCAGTGTTTAGGGTTCTTTGGGACTAAGGATTTAGGGATCATTGGAGATTGGGGTTCATCCATTTTTGGGATGTCGGTGTAGTGTTTTTTGGGGATACAGGTTTTGGGTTTTTTTTAGAATATGATTAATGGGTTTTGTGAATGGAGGATTAGGGATTTTTAGGGTCGAGGGATTAGTGTTTGGTGAGGTAGTGGTTTTATGGTTTTTTGTGGCTAAATGATTAATTTTTTTGAGATAAGTGTTTAGTTTTTAGGTTTGGGGGAATAGGCTTTTTTGTGGATGAGGAATAAGTGTTTTCTCATGGAGAGGATTTATAGATTTTGGGGGATAAATGATTAGTATTTTTGGGGGATGAGTGTTTTGTTTTATTTGGTGCTGATATTTTATGGGGTATATATTGATGATCATTAATGGAGATTTTTGATTGATGGCTTAGTTTTAATTTTTATGAGGGTTTATGGTATTTTTTATATTACAGTTTATGTTTGTTGGTATGATAGTATAGTAATTTATAGGGTTTTGTGTTTTGGGTTATTTTGAGCAAACGTGTTTTAAATTTTTTGGGTATAAAGGCATAGGTTTGATTGGGCATAAGGTTATTGATATTTATTGGGTTTTTGTTTATAGTTTTTTGGTGCTGATGGATTAGAGTATTTTGGTGATTAAGGTTTAGGGAGTTTTGGGATTGTGGGTTTAGTGTTTTTTGTGATCGGGTGTTATGTTTTTTAGGAATGATACTTTTTTGTAACTGAGGTTTTAGGGTTTTATAGGACTGAGGGAATTGTTCATTTAGGTAATGATGATTTATAGTTTTTTAGGATAAGGATTTTAGGTATTTTTGGTGATAAAGTCTTAGTGTTTTATGGGGATGTGGGTGTAATTTTTTTGTTGCTGCGTGTTTAGATTTTTTTGGGGATAACATTTTAGTGTTATTTAGGGCTATGGAATTAGGTATTTTCCGGATGAGGGTTGAGGGTATTTTCTATTTGAGTGTTTAGGGGTTTTTTGTTCTAATGTTTATGTTTTTTAATATTTGGGTTTAAGATTTAACGGGGATGAGATTTTAGCGTTTTCGTGGGCTGATGATTTACGGTTTTGTAGGATTGAGGGTTTGGGATTTTATGAAGAGGGTTTAGGGAATTATATGGATGAGGTTTGATGTCTTTTTCATATTAAGGGATTTGTGATTTTTAGGGGTGAGAGATTAGTGTTTTCTTATGTTGAAGGTTTCGGGTTTTTTGGGGATGAGGGTTTAAATTATTTTGGGGATGCAGGTTCAGGGTATTTTTTAGGCCGTAGGATTTTGGTTTTTTAGGCATGATACTATAGGATTTTTAGGGATTGATAATTTAGGGTTTCGTTGTGGTCAAGGATTATTGGTTTTAGGAATATGGGATCATATTTATTTAGGATATGGGTTTACTGTTTTTTATATTATAGTTTAGTGTTTAACGTGGTTGAGTGTTTTTTTAGGAAGAGGTAATAGGATTTTATTTTACCAAGGGTTTTTTTGTGGATGAGGATTTCAGTTTTTTCGGTTTTGAGGGATTAATTTTCCTTAGGGATGATAGTTTAAGTTTATTAGTGCTGAGGGTTCTGTGTTATTTAGTGGTAGGATTAGGGTTTTTTTTGTGATAATGGTTTATGGTATATTAGGGCTTAGGGATTAGGGATTTTGGGGATCAGTGTGTTGAGTTTATATTGGGACGAGTTTCATTTTTTATTGGTTTGTGTTTAAGGATTTTTAGGGATGATTGTTTAGTGGTTTTTTTGTAGTATGATTTATGACTATTTGAATGATGGTTTAGGTTTTTTTGAGGTGATATTTAGGGTTTTTTGAGGGCACTGGTTAGAGGGTTTTTTGCGTAAAATTGTTGAGGTTTTTTTTTGGTATGAACATTTTTTCATGTATGTGGATTTAGCGTTTTTTGGGATGATAGTTTAGGGTTTTTGGGGCTGTGTGTTTAGGTATTTTTAGTGTTGAACTTATGGGGGGTTTTGGGATGAGGGATCCATATTTTTTGTGGATGAGGGTTTATGGATTTTTGGGTTTTAGTGTTTAGTGTTTTTTTGGGATAAGGTAATAGGGTATTTTGGTGATGATTTTTTGGTGTTTCTGGGGTTAGAGATATAATTCTGTTTTGGGATGAATATTTAGTGGTTTTGTGGCTGATATTTCACTGTTTTGTTTGTTTAGGTTTCTTGGGTTTTTGGGATAGTAGTTTATGTGTTTTTCTGCTGAGGGTTTAAGGTTTTTTTGGATTAGGTTTTACGGTTTTTCGGGGATGAGTCTTTAGTGTTTTTCCAGATAAGGGTTTATGGTTTTTTTGCTATGGTTTTTGGTTTTTTTGTGGATGACGGTTTTTGGATATCTAGGGTTGATGGTTTTAGGTTTTTTGGAGATGATGGTTTATGATTTTTTTAGATGATGGTTTTATTTTTTTTGGGTATGAGGATAAAGTTGTTTAAGAGATTATGGAGTTGTGGAATTGTGGAATAGGGTTTAAGAATTTTTTGGATGAATGTTTTTAGGTTTTTGGGATGGGTGTTTAGGTTTTTTTCGGCTGAGTATTAAGATTTTTTGGGAGCTGGGGATATGGGTTTTGAGGTAGTGGGTTTAGTGATTTTTGGGGCTAAATGATTAGGGTTATTTGGGAATGAATATTTAGGATTATTTCGGATAATGGGTTACAATTTTTTTTGGAATGTTGGTTTATGGGTTTTTGAGGCTTAGGATTAAGAGTTTTTTCAGTCAGGGGTTTGTGGTTTTCTGGTGCAAAGGGTTTATATTCTTTCCGGATGAGTGTATAGGGTTTTTTTCAATGATTGTTTACCACATTTTTGGGGCTAGGGGTTTAGGGTATAATGGGGATAATGGTTTATTTTTTTGTGGATGAGGTTTTAGGGAATTTAGGGCTGAGCGTTTATGTTTTATAGAGGTTGTTATTTTGTGTTTTTTGGGGTGTTGATGGTTTTGGGTTTCATTCTGGATAGGTTTTTATGGTTTTTATCATGATGAGGTATTAGGGTTTTGTTGTGCTAAGGGATTAGGTTTTTTGGGGATGAGGATTTATGGTTTTTTGTGGTTAGGGTTTTGAGTTCTCTATGAATGTGGGTTTCGGTTTTTTAGGGTTGAGGTATTTGGGGTTTTATGGATTATGGAATAGGGTTTTTTTTTCACCGAGGGTTTGGGGTTAGTTGGGATGAGTGTTAGAGGTTTTTTAGGCCTCAGTGATTTGGGTTATTTGGGTTTTAGTGTAATGTTTTTTTAGGACGATGTTATAAGATTTTTTAGTGGTGGGGATTAAAGTTTTTTTTGGGGCGGAGGGTTTTGGATTTTGGGGGCTGATGGTTTAATGTTTTTTGGGGAAAATGGTTTTGTGTTTTTTAGAGCTAAATGATTCGGTTTTTTTTTGGATAGGTGGTATAGGGTTATTTTGGGCTACGGGTTTAGGTTTTTATGGGATGGAATTTTGTTTTTTTTGGGATGATTGTTTGGTTTTTTTTGTAGCTAAGGGTCTATGTTTTCTTTAAGGATGATGGTTTTTGGTTTTTTTTGTGGATGAGGGTTTAAGTTTTTTTTGGATTATGGGTTTTTGGGAATGAGGGTTTATAGTTTTTTGGGATCATGTTTTATGGATTTTTTTAGGAGTGTTTTGGATTTCTTGTGGATGATTGTATATATTTTTTTGGTTTGTTGATTTCGATATTTTGGGGTAGTGGTGTAGGGTTTTGTGGGTTTAGAGTTTTTTTGGACCTGAGGGATTATTTATATTATGGGATGTTGGTTACGTATTTTTGGGGATTATTTTTTATTATTTTTTTGGGTTGTGTGTTCTGGGTTTTTTCTAATTTTGTGTTTTGGGTTATTTGGGGTTGATGATTTTGTGTTTTTTGCTGCTAAGGGTCTATAATATTTTATTCTGAGGGTTTTGGTTTTTTGGGTACTGCGGGGGTGAGTGTATATTGTTTTTTAGGGCATAGTTAATAGGTGTTTTGGGGGCTAAGAGATTATTATTTTATAACGAATAGGGTTTTTTATTTTTTGGGACTGTGGGTTTAGGGTATTTAGAGATGAGTGTTTAGGGTTTTTTAGGAATAGGTTTTAGGGTTTTGGGTGGGGGCTATGGTTATTGGGTTTTTTGGGATGGGGGTTTAAGGGTATATTGTGGAATAAATTTTATGTTTATTTTGTTGTGAATGATTAAGGGTTTTTAGAGGTGAGTGTTTAATGATTTTTAGGGATGATGTTTTATGGTTTTTTGGGGATATGGGTTTTTCGTTTTTTCAAGATTAGGGTATAGGGGATTTTGGGGAGAAGGATTTATAAGTTTTATTCCAGAATGTTTAGGGGGTTTTGGGATTGAGGTTTAATGTTTTTTTGAAAAAAGAGTTTAGTGTAATTTGGGGTTGATGGTTGATGGGTTTTGGGGACACGAGTTTTGGGGTTTTGGGGCCATGAGTTAAAGTTTGTGGGGTTTTAGGGTTTAAGGGATTTTTGGCCTCAGGGATTAGGGTTGTATGGGGATGTTTGTTTATATTATTTTGGGGTGTATGTTTACAGTGTTTTTGGTGTGATTTTTTTTGGGAATTTTTGGCTGAGTGTTTATTGGTGTTTAGGGATGAGATTTTATGGTTTTTTAAAGATGATGGATTTGGGATTTTTTTTGAGAGCATGTTTATGGTATTTGGGGTTGAGGGGTTTTGGTATTTTGTGGCTATGTAATTATGGTTATTTTGGGGTAATGGATTAGGTTTTACAAGGGATGAGGTTGTCTGTTATTTTCGGATTGAGGTTTTTGTTTTTTTGTGATGAGAGATTACAGTTTCTTGGGGGTGCAGGGTTTGGGGTATTTGGGGATGATGTTTTTGGTTTTTTGGGGCTAAGGGATTATGTTTCAAAATTTATGGTGTTTTGGGGATGAGGATTTTGGGATTTTGTGGATTATGGATTTCAGTTTTTTGGGTTGTTATTTTATTGTTTTTAGGGATTAGAGTTTAAGATTTTTGAGGATGATGGTTTAATATTTTCTGGGCCATTGGATTTGGGTTTTTTTGGTGGAGGTTTAGGGTTTTTTGAAAATTAGGGTTTAATGTTTTATGGGGATGTGGGTTTAGTGTTTTAGGTTGGTGTTTTTTTTTATTTTTTTGGGGATAAATTATTATTGTTCTCCAAGGATGAGGTTGTAGGGTTTTTTTGGTTAACGATGTTGTTTTTCATAGGGTGATGGATTGGGGTTTTTTGGGATTAATGATTTAGGGATTTATTTTGGTTGAGGGTATAGGGATTTTTGTGGATGTGGGTATAGGTTTTTTAAGGCAATGTGTATAGTGTATTTATTTATGATAGTATAGGGTTTTTTTGGGATTAAGGTTTATATTTTTTGTAGTATGGTTTAGGGTTTTTTAGGTATAAGGTTTCAGGTTTTTTGGGGAAAAGGGTTTAGGGTTTTTGGGCCTGAGGGATTAGAGATTTTGGTGGCTGAGGGTTTAGGGTTTTTTGGGATTGAGGGTTTTGGGTTATTTATGGTCCAGGTTTTATGATTTTTTTTGAGCATTAAGTTATTTATAGGGGTGAGAGTTCAAGGTTTTTCAGGATGAGTGTTTAGGAATTATTGGGGATATGGGTTTGGTGTTTTTTCCGGAAGATAGTTTTGTGGTTTTTGGGCATAGGGTTTAGGGTTTTCTAGGGCTGAGATTTTGGGGTTATTTTGGGACGATAATTTGGAATTTTTTGGTGGTTTGGGGATAGATATTTTTTAGTCTCAATGTTCAGGTTTTATTTGGGATGGGGGTGATACGGACCATATTCAATAAAGGAGAATTCGTTATTTTTCGTAAATTAATTTTAATCCCAATTGTTGTTCAATTTTGATGAGCCCGAACATTTAGGCATCATCTATAATCATTGGCCATAATAGACTTAATTGGGGACATAATTTAATATCTGCATGGAAGTGGAAATAAATTCATAGAGGCGTATTTAATTTGATATAAAATATAGAGAAAAAACAACAAGTATGAATCTAACAACTTAGTCAGTTCGATCATTAATTGGAATCGTAAAGTGTTTTTTGTGGTTTTTTATCTGACCTTTGATTTCATCTGTTCCTTATTTTATGATTTGGTTCACTACAGTCATGGTATTTTGTATGTAAAATATACTTTTATTCCTTTTTAATGGTTTCACATGAATCCTATGAAATTTGAATATTTTTATGAAATTGTTTTACTTGTTCCTCATCTGTTTTCCAAAAATTTGTTTTTCATATCCATTGACAGTGACATTGAATTTAATATTAGAGATTCCTGGCCATGTGGCATTTAATTTTGGAAATAGTCTTTTATCTTAATTTTACTATTCCACCTTCTATTCATAATTTTTTTCTTCTGTTAATGCATCCATTTATAATTAGTCATGTGGTACATATGAGTATGTTGTACCACATTATTTTTTATAATCATCAAAAAATGTAACATCTCCACCATGTCTCACAAAATAGGATCTTCTACGTGTCATTATCAATGGAAAATAGTGAATATGTAGCTACAATCACAAATTAAACAAATAAGGAAGGAACTTTCTCTACTCTTGAGAGCATGATAACACTATTACCTTTTACCGTAGAAGCATCCCCAATATCCATCCCCACATTAGAGGTGAAATCAGCTGCTATTTCCTGAATATAATAAAAATAAAAACGATTTAGAGGTTGACAGTGAAGAAAAAAAGAAGATCATTTTTCTGAAAAAGGATTGAATTTTTACATTCCTTATCTTTATGGGAGTATGAATCCAGATTATTTTCTTGATTGTCTTCTAGAAATAAAAAAATTCATTGAATTTCAAAAAAAATTATATACAAATATGTACAAGGAATGTATTCTAAAATTAAAATACTATCCATATATTTAATGGAAAAATATGACAATGTCTTGGGATGATTATGGGAAGGAAAAAATATAGTCTTGTGATAAAATGAAAAAATATTTGAGAAGAATACTTATTCCTATAAATCCTAAGATATTGTTTTTTATAAATTCATATTTTACAAGAAGGGGATAAATCTTTTTAAGAGGTCTTTCTAGAGACCGATTATTTATTATTGTGAAGTGATATTCATGAATACAAGGATCTAATTATTTCAATGTTTCTATATAAATTGAATGATGATATTTAAAATTCATTGTAGTAACAACCATTCTATTTAGTTGACAATTTTTTCCAGATGTAAATCATGTTGGAAAATCCAAACAGACCACATAAAAACTCACAATTATAAAATAAAATAGTGGTAAAAAAAATTATAATGGAATTTCTTATAGTAAATATGATGTTGGTGATAAGGAATTTTGAATTAAATAGTTCATGGGTATAGGAAAAAAGAATTCTATGGAACAAGAAAAAGAAAAATCTAACTCCATTGAACTTGGGAATCAAATGTTATTCAAATTTCTTGGGTATGGTAATTTTTAGGCTAATTTATCTACCAATTGAGTTATTACTATATGGGATATCAAAGAGATTGAAATGAAAATTTAATAATATGAATATGATAGTGATGAATATAAGATTTAAGAGTATGTTGTGGGTAAGTATGATGTTATTAAAATGATTGATCTACAAAGAGTTTTAGAAGCTCAAATATTCCCTCAATATGATCAATGAGAAATCATGTTAAAAATAATTTCCTAATAAATCAGCAAGTATGAATGGTTATTATTGGTTGTGTGAGTATTTCAAATGTTCATTCAACAACACTAGTGGATGAATTGAATCTTTCGACACAGAAAAAATATCAATCATAAAATCATTAATGGTTGAACAATATGATAACACTTATGGTCAAAAAATAGGGTTTGATTTCATTTTATATTTGTAAGAACTGTGGAGAATAGTTATTGTGAATTTATATTTCTAGGTATTCTTCTCACAATTTTTAAATTCATTGAATATTTGACAGAGAAGTGAAATATGATTTGAGGAAAAGCACAAGTTCTTTAGGATCTATGGGAATCAAAATTACACAATCTCCGTTGAATCATTATTAGACTTACCATGAAAAATATTTTTCTCCAAGACCACAAAAGTTTATTTTTTATCAATAATGCATAATTGGATAAATAAATCCATAAAAATCATGTAATTATTTATTAATTTGGGATAAGTCACTCTATAATGAGAACATTCAAAACACTATGTTTGCTACTTTTATGATTGAGTAATATCATAATGTTTTTTCATCTAATCTTACAAGTGGATTACCACCCTTTTGAGGCATTGAACACCTGATTGATCTTCTTACATGTGAAATTTTTTCTAGCAAAATATAATACTTTTGTAATTCATAGGAAAAAAGTAATTAGAGAATAAATTTGTTTAATTGGTGGATTGAGGATTTCTAATTTCAATAATGAGTTTGTGTCCTATTCCGACATGACTGATGTCGATGATAGATAGAACATGTCATATGTGTATTGATAGTAGAGCTATGAATAATATATCCATAAAATATAGGTATAAAATTCCATGACATGATGATATTATAGATGAATTACAAGGGTCATCAATACTTTCAAAGGATTATATTTGGAGTGAATACCATCATATTTGAATTAAGGAAATGGATGAGTGGAAGAAACATTCCAAAAAAACGGTTTATTTATGAGTGTTTGGTAATTTAATTTATCCTCTAAAATTATTTTAATACACTCTTTAATCTCATGAAATATTTTTTGAAAACATTTACTGGTAAAAAATTCATCATGAAATTTTGTTTAATTTTAGCCTATATGTTGAGAGATATATGGAGCATCTTCTTCGTGAACATGGAATTATTCAACAAAAAAATTATATTACATGATAGAAAACTATTAGTTATTTATAACTAAAGTCATGTTATGGGAATATGTAGCTTCCAAATAAAGAAAAATTGTAGATCAATAAATGGTAGAATTAGTCAAGTCATTAACACCACTAGAATCCATTTCAAAATAAATGAGTTTTAATGATTTGTAGTATTTTTATCATCAGTATGTTTCCCATTTTAATACTAACATAGAATCCATTCACATATTCCTATAAAAAAAATCATCATGGCAAATGGATGAAAATGAATCATATGAAATAATTAAGAAAAGTTTAAGTGAATAACCTTTATTGGAATTACCTAAATTTGATTAATTCATTAATGTGAGGTGTGATCCAATTGGAGTTGGGTTGAACACTATTCTTATCCAAAGAAAGGGTCACATTTAATATTTATATGATTATTTAATTTTATCAATGAAAAACTACAACACATATAATAAGGAATTTTATGTTATTGTGAGTTCCCTAGACCATTGGTCACCTTATTTTGGACCATAATAGTTTTTTTTTCAAAATTCTAACCACCAAACATTGAGTTTTATTAGTGATCAATAAAATAAATGTTGTATACTTGAATAGTGGGTGTACTTCATGAAATATTTCTCACTCATATCAAAATAGAAGATGAGGAGAGAGAACCTGGAAGAATATTCTTTATCTTTATGGTATGTAATAACTACCACTATAGATGCTCAAATTTATTGATCCTGGATTATAAAATTGGATTAACATGATGATATGGAGTGAAATTAAATTTCAATTCATATCCAAAAATGTTTTTTGAGGATTATTAGGTTCATGATGGGTTTTTATTCAACAGAAATACATTTTGTGTTCCAAAGGGTAATTAGAGGGACATTACCATTTTCAGGACTCATGAAAGAGGACATTATAGTCATTTCAAAATCCAAAAAATCATGGATATACTAAAACAGAATTCCTACTATACATAGATGAAATCAAATTTCAATGAAATTATTTTGAGATGAGATACATTTCATTGAGAAAAGAGTAATTTTAATCATATTTTATAAACTCAATTACACATTTCAACGATTCCATGGGACAATATTTTAATGGATTTAATTATAGATTTAACATAGTCTCAGTGAGAATTATTTTTCGAACATATTTTTCACCTTCTTGAAATTCCATGTTGCAATTTTTTTGATTGAAAGACAATATTTATCTGTTTTTTTAGGGTATTATTGGAAAAAATCAGTATGAAGCTTGATTTGAAAACAACCCTTCACACTCCATCTAAGGGGAAAATGTAATATGGTGATCATAATTTGGGAACTATTATGGGAACATTATTGAAAATTAATATCTGATATTTGGATTTCAGGATGGCACAAGATGAGTTTGCAAACAATAGAACGCCATGTTCCACCACACAAGCATTCTATATTTCATGTGGTGTATGGAATTAAAACAATAACTCTTATATAATTATGATCAATTCAAATTTATTATCAGGTGAATATTTATGCAATAAAGAAGGAAAACATGATTCAAAAAATCAAGAATCTATTCAATATCCAACAGATATTTTTAATAAAGAATATAAGAGGAAAATTAAAAGGGATAGAAAGCATGAAATTTTCCAACCTGGACACCAAAAGTGGATTCCTATATAGAATAAGTTGTTTATATAAAAAATGAACTACGAGCTATAGGTACATTCAAATAACACGAACTAGTTGAAAATAAATTATTCAATATTGATTTAACCATATTTTTTTTGATGTTTCTGCAAAATTAATCAATGGGAATTTACCACAAAAAATATATGAAGATTATGCTAGGGATTTTAAAAATTTCCTATCAATCGTGGATGGAATTATATGGACCCGATTCAATACAATGAGATTAATTTTGATCTTGGTAATAATTTTCAAAAATGTTTTTATTCAAAATGGACCTTCTCCCAGTATTTGGCATCTAACAAAATAATAGTCCACAAAATAGTAATTAGGGGACAAAAATAACATATAATATTGTAAATGGAATTTAATTCATATCGATATATTAAATAGAAGATATTACATCTAGAAAAGTAATGTTGGGAAGGAATCACACATCTTAATTTAGTGGGATAATTAATTATCGTGGAAAGGTGTTCTTTATATGCCCATCGAGTGACCCCATCCATTGTAATTAAATTTGGTTCATTATAGTAAATTTATTTTATCATTATAATTTACTTTTTCTCCTTTTTAATGGTTAAAATTAAATCCTATTAATTCGGAAAATTACATGGATACATTCTTACATCAACCATTATCATTTTCTCAGAATTGGAGATGAATCTCAGTTGCTGATGACATAATATTTAATCATGGAGAATTATTTTGAATGAAAATTTACTGTACAGGTCAAATATTCTAATACATTGTGTTGTTCAATATTCTCATAATAGTTTCATGATTCTGGTGATGCATCAATGGGTTTATTGTTTTTATGTGGGACTAGGAGTTTTGGTCTTTTTTTGAGAATATGGTCTAGGTTTTTTTAGGGATGTTTGTTTAGGGGTTTTTGGGTTGAGGTTTTTGGGTTTTTTGAGTCATGATTTTATGGTTTGTGGGATTGAGTGTTAATGGTTTTTTAGTGATGAGGGATAAAAGATTTTTTTGGATGGGTGGTAAATTTTTTTTTGGGGGGGGGGGTTGCAGTCTAGGGTTTTTTGGAATGGTGTTTGGGGTTTTTTGTATAGGTTTTATGGTTTTTTTAAGATGAGTGTTTATTGGTTTGGTCGATAATATTTTTTTGTTATTTGGGTCTATGGGTTTAGAGTTTTCTCAACCCAAAAGTTCAAAAAACCCTCATCCCAAAAAAGTACCTATACCCGCATCCATAGAAAACTGAAAACTCTCATCCCCAAAAAAACTAAACCCTTTTCCCCCCAAACCATAAAAAGTAAAAAAATAAATCCTAATTTCTCATCCAAAAAATCCTTACAACATCAAACCTGAAAACCTCTAATACCCTATCCCCAAAAAACCAAAAATCACTAGCCTAAAATCCATAAACCCCCATTCCCAAAAAACCAAAAAACTAAACACCAAAAATAATAAACCCTCAACCCTAAAAAACCCTAATCCATAATCCCCAAATTAACCTAAGAACTCATCCCCAAAAAACTATAAACACACAACACTAAAAATCACTAAACCCTCTGACCCAAAAAACCCTATACACATAGCCCCAAAAACAAAAAAATACATAGCTCCAAAATAACCTATACCTTCAACCAAAAGAGTCCAATACCCTTATATCCTTAAAACATAAACCATTGATCTCCAAAAAACCCTAAATACCACATCTCAAAAAAACCTGACCTCTCATCCCCTAATAACACTAAAACCTCAGCCCCCAAAAACCCAAAAACCTTATCTCTAAAAAACTCTAAAATCTATGCTTATAATACCCAAATAACATAGCCACAAAAAACAGTAAACCCTCAACCAAAAAATACCCTCATCCCTCGTCCCTAGAAAACCTATACCAATATTCCCAATATAACCCAAAACCCTCAGCCCCAAATAAAAATTCATCTCTAAAAAACAAAAAACCATTAGAACAAAGAACCCCAAACCACTATCCTCAAAACACAATAAACACCCATCCCCAAAATTTGAAAACCCTATTATCTAAAAACCCTAAACCCGGAGACACAAAAAATCAAAAACCATCATCCCCAAAACCCTAAAATCATATCCCCCCAAAACCCAAACCTACATTTGTATAAATCTATAAACAAATATCACCAAAAAACTAAACCTTGATGTCAAAAAACCCAAAATCCTCACCCCCAAAACACCTAAATAATCAGTCCCAAAAAATCCTAAACCCTCATACATTAAAAATCCTAAACCCTATACCAAAAAATCCCTATACAATAATAAAAAAACACTAATCACCCATCCCCCCAAAAAACCTAAACACCCTTCCCCAAAAAACCCTCTACCCTCATACTGATTAAAATCCTGAACATACAGCCCCAATAACATTAAAATCTCAAAAAAATACCAAAAAAACTCATGCTAAAGTACCTTATCACCAAACCAAAAACAATTAAACCCACATCCCCAAAGTACCAAATACCCCATCCCAAAATAAACCATATACCCTAATCCTAATGGAATCCAAAATCCCCAACTACAAAAAACCAAAGACCCTCAACCCCATAGAATCTAAAACCCACATCCCCAAAAAACCCTAAAACCTCATTCCCAAAAAACCCAAAGAAATGATCCCCCCCAAAAACCAAAACCCTTATCGCCCAAAAAATCATAACCACCTACAAAAAAAACACAATAACTAATGAGTAAAAAATATTAAACCTTCATCTACAATAATATAAACCATAAACCCTAAAAAATATAAACCCTCATCCCAAATAATCCCTAAATCCAAACACCAAAAAAAACACTGAACTACTAACCCCAATAAACCTTAATCCCCTAGACCTAAAAAACCATAAACACTCATCCCTAATAAACCCAAAACCCAAAACCCCAAAAAAACACAAATCTAGCAGCCCAAAAAATCCCTAAATCCTCTTCCCCAAAAAACCCTAAACCCTCATCCCAAAAGAAAATCGTAAACCCCATACCCTGAAAACCATAAAATTTAGCCACAAAAACCCTATATTCTCCCCTGCAAAAAACCCCTAAATCCCAATCCTCAAAAACCTTAAACCATTTTCCTAAAAAAACCTAAACACCCAGACTTTGAAAACTCTATCCCATCATCTCCAAAACGACCCTAAATCCATATCCCAAAAAAATACTAAAACCTCCACCCTCAAAAAAAAATATTTATCCCTCATAAACCCTAATCCTTTATCCCTAAAGATACCTAATCCTTTCTCCCCAAAAAACCCAAAATACGTAGCCTCTAAAAACCCAAAACCCTCATATTTAAAATCCTAAAACTCTCATCCCTGAAAAACCACTAAACCCAACCCCTAAAACACTAAAATTGTATCCCCCAAAAAAAATAAACCCTAATCAAAAAAAGAAAACAATAAACCATGATCCCTAAAAAACGTTAAAACCATAGCAGCAAAAACTATAAACCCTATTCCCTAAAAAAGTCAACCTTTATATCCAAAAATTACCATTACCCTTTAACTCAAATACTATTAACCCTTTACCCCAAAAATCCTCAACCATCACCGATAAGAATCTATTATCCCTCTGCCAAAAAAACCATTAACCATGTTTCAAAAATAAATGCAACACCAATAACCCCTTCACCAAAAAGTCATAAACCCTCCACTATTTTAAAAAATCCTAAACCATCAACCCCAAAAAACTGGAAACCCTTACCCCAACAAACCTTAATTGTTTTCCCCAAAAAATCATACTCTATGACTAAAATACCACTCAACCCTCACCACTAAAAAAACCCAAAAACCACAGCCTCAATAAATCATATACAATCTTCTCAAAAAGGCCATCAACCCTAATCCCCCAAAATAAATAAACCATATATACCAAAATAAAACTGAACCCTCTACCCCATAAAATATTTAATCATCATCCTTAACAAAAATTATACCCTTAGCCCGAAAAAACCCTCATCCCCAAAAATCCATAAACCATTAACCAAAAAACTATAAAAACTCATCCCAAAAAACCAAAACCATTTGATGTATAAAACTATAATAAACATGAATAAAATCCTAAAACCATAGAGAAAACACAACACCTGCATCCCAACAATTAGTTATCACCAATCAGCAAAAAACCTAAACACTCGTCCCAATAAAACAACCAACTCTCCACACCTTATAACCCTAAGCCCTAAAACACAAAAAACATGGAATAATCATTTCTAGAATATGAAGAACACCTAAACAAAAAAATTGAATACTATAACTGAAAAAACCCTAAACCCTCATCCCCAAAAAACCAAAAACCCTCATACTAATAAAAAACACATAACCAATGCACCAAAAAACTATGAACCATAATCCCCAAAAAAACCTTGTACTCTTTGGCATGCAAAACCCTAAACACTCAACCCCAAAATAATCTGAACCCTGAACCCTATGAAACCCTGAACCCTTATCCAAAATTCCCACAAAACATTATCTCTGAGAAACCAAATAACCATAAGACCCATGAAACCCTGAATCCTTTTCCCAAAAAAACCTTAATCCATATCCCAAAAATCCTTGAACACTGAGCCTAAAAACATTGATCACATATTCAAAAAATAAACTAAAACCTAATCCCCAAAAAATACTTGATACACATTTCCTGAAAAACCAAGATCCATCTTCCAAAAAAACAATGAAACCTTACCTATAAGAAACCATAAACCCTCTACCTTTCAAAACCAATAACCCTCATCCCTAGAATAAAATAAACCCCCATTTCTATGAAGGCATAAATAGTAATCCCCATGAAGCAAAAACCCTTATATCTAAGAAAAGATAAATCTTTTCACCATGAATCCCTAAATTCACATCACCATGAATCCATGATCAATCAACCCCAAAAAACCTAAACCATAATTAAAAAAACCATAAAACCCCTCTCCTAAAAAATGCTAATCATTTTATGAAAAAATACATTAAACCCTAATACCTAGAAACCCCAAAACCTCAGCATGAAAAATGATACACCCATATGACAGAAAGAACACTAAACCCTAATTCCCCAAAATACCAAATCCCACATCCCCAGAAATACATAAACCCCCATCACTAAAAAACTGTAACCCCTCATAACAAAATAACTATTAAACCTCAGTCATAGAAAAACCATAAACCCCCATCCTTATGAAACCCTACCCCCTCAAGCATAAAAATACGTAAACCTTGGACCCATAAAACGCAAAAACATTATCCCCCAAAAACACATAAAAAATGATTCATCAAAAACCCTAAACCCATATCACCAAGAAACACTAAAAACTCATCCTTGAAAAAACCTAAACCATTATCCCAAAAAACCCAACACCCTATGCCCTAAAAAACCATAAAACCTCAATCCCCCAAAAAATAACAAATCATCCCCCAAAAAACTAAAAACTCCTCCGAAAAAACATAAACACTCAACCCTAAACCCAAAAAACCTTCCACCATCATCCAAAAAAAACCCAACAAACTTCATCCCCCAGAAACAAAAAAACGTTCATCCACAAAAAAAAAATCAACCCTAGGAACCAAAAAACCATCTACTCTCATCCACAAAAAACCATTAAATATCATAAAAAAATACACTAAACCCTTAGGAACAAAGAAAAATCAATCCTCATTATTAAAATCCCTAATAACGAAAAAAACTCATCAACCCTCATAAAAAAACACCTATCCCCTAACCTCCAAAATAACCCTCAATCTTCACCCCCAGACAACACTCAACCCTCAGCACTAAAAAACCAAAACTCTTATCCCAAAAAAACACTAAACCCTTAGTCAAAAAATAACTAATCTATCATCCCCCAAAACTTGTATCCCTCAGCCCCAAAAAAACTATCAACCCCAACACTAAAATACCCATAACGCATAGAAAACAAATAAACCATCATCCCCATAATCCCTCAACATTCATCCCCAAAAGTCCCTTATCACTCATCCCCAAACCACCATCTACCATAAATCCCAAAAAAAACCTCAACCCTATTCCCTAAAACCCCTAAAACCACAAACCATAAAACTCATCAACCCTCAGACCCAAAAAAATAGATACAATCATCTCCCAAAAAACCCAAACAACATTCCCAAAACACAAAAATCATTATCCCTAAAAAACAATCAACAATCATTGAATGAAACCTTGACTCATAGCCAAAAAAACCCTCAACCATCCATTCCAAAAAAACCTAAACCCTAATCACAAAAAAAATCCCAACCCATATCCCCAAAAATACCCCAACCCCCATCTCTAAAAATCTTGATGCCTATATCCCCAAAAACATGTCAACTCTCATTCCCAAAAAAACCAAAACCCTCTTCCCTAAAATACCCAGAATCCCATTCCAAAAAATCACTAAACCCACATCCATGAAAACCTTTAAACCCTCATACAAAAAAAACACTAAACCCCAAACCCAGAAAAACCTAAATTCTCACCCTAAATAATCTTTCAACCCTTAAAACCAAAAAAACGTAATTCCTCCTCCCAAAAAAACATCACTCTTCAACTAAAAAAAAATATCTCAGTCTTTAGACACAATAAACTATTAACCATCAGCACCAAAAACCCATCAACCCTCTTCCCCAAAAATCAATCGAACCCCGTACCCCAAAAATCGTAAACCCTAAACCCTAATAATTGAATATAGATTTCCCCAAAAAACACTAGTTTTTCATCCCCCAAAAACCCAAGACACTAAATTCCAAAAAATATGAAACCCTCATCACCACCAAAAAACATTAAACCCTCATCTCCAAAAAAAATATACCAAGATAAACCTAAACACCCATCCCAGAAAAATTTTCATCACTCATACCTATGAAACACAGAACCCTTAACCCCAAAATTCCCAAAACAATTATCCCAAAAAATAAACTAAAACTTTACACTTATAAACACTAAACCAACAAACAGAAGTTACACAAAACCATTAGACAAAAAATCCAAAAATACATAGACCAAAAATCCATTAAAGCTCATTCTTATGAAACCTTAAACACTCAATCCCAAAAAACCATGGATGATTATCCCCATTAAACCCTAAACTATAAGACCCCTAAACCCTAAACCCATATCCATAAAAAAACCCTAAACCATCATCCCCCCAAAACCAGAAACATTAATCATCAAGAAACCATAATTTCTCAGCCTCAAGAAAACATAAACCCATGGATTTTAAAAAACCGTTGTCCCCTAGCAAAATAAAACAAAACCCTCATCCCCAATGAAATTATAAAACCTAAAATCCAAAAAACTAAACCCTTAGAATCAAAAAAAATCCTAAACCCACATCCTTCAAAATACCCAAAAGCCTCATACGAAAAAACTATAAACCCTTATACCAAAAATTCATAAACCCCTACCCCACAAAACCACAACACCACTACCAGAAAAACCCCAAAAACTCATCCCTAAAAACACATAAACCCTCATGCCCCCAAAAAACTAATCCCTCATCACAATATATACGTATTCCCCCATCCCCAAAAACCCGAAAAACATATCCCAGAAAACCATGAACCCTCAGTCCCAAGAAATACTACACCATCAATAAAAAATATAATCCCACTTCCACAAAAAACCATCAACCCTCATCCCGAAAAAAACATAATCCCTAAACCCGTAAAAACAATAAACCATAATCCCTAAAAAACTAAAACCATATTCCAAAAAAACAAAAAAAACCCATCTAAATCCAAAAACCATAAACATGTAGCCACAAAAAACTGTAAAACATCATCTTGAAAATAACCGAATCCATCTGCCCCATAAAACCATAATCATTCAGCCCCCAAAAAACCATAAACCCTTAGTCACAAAAAACAAAAGACAACATTCCGGAAAATGACCTAGTCCCACAAACCAACAAAAGGATCTTTATCATCCCTAACAAACCAAAAGTCACCATAAAAAAACACTAAACCCCAAGAAAAAAATCCCCAACCCTTCATCCCTAAACAACCCAAACCCTCATACCCCAAGAAACCCATATCCTCATCCAAAAAAAACACGAAAACATTATCCCCTAAAAACAGTAATCCCTCATCCCAAAAAATCCTTATCCCTCGGCCCCATAAATACCTAAACCCAAAGCCCCCAAATCCCAAAACCCTCGTCCAAAAAAACCATAAATCTCCATCTAAAAAATATGCTAAACTCTCAACCAAATTAGACCGTAAAACTTCATTGCCAAATAACCTTAAATCCAAATAATCAAAAAACCATAAACCTTCATCCCAACTAAACCCTAACCGTCATTCATAAAAACACTAAACAAGTATCAGTAAAAAAACCCTAAACCACCAGCCCCACCAAAACCCTAAACCCCACCCCAAAAAAAACATAAACCCCCATACCCTAACAACCCTAAACATTATATCTCTAGAAAACCAAATCCATAATACTTGAATGCACTAAACTTTCTTATGAATATAACTTGAGATCCTCTTATAGGAAAAACCATGTACCCTCATCCCAAAAAAACTCTAAACCCTCAGCCTTATGAAATCATTAAGCCTTTATCCTGAAGAAACACTAAAACAGCCACACTCAAAACCCTCATCCCATAAAAAACCTATAACCTCAATCCCAAAATAACTCAAAACACTCTCTCCCAAAAAACCCTAATCCAATAGCTAAAAAATCAAAAAATCCCCAAATAACAAAAAAAAATCCAAAACCCTCATCCAAATTAAAACATATTCCATGATGCCCCATAAATGAAACACATGTATCCTCTAAATAACCCTAAACTCGCATCCATCAAAAATACTAGACTCTCAATACCTAAAAATACATTAACCCTCATCACCAAATAAGCATTAACCAATATTTATAAAAATACATAAACTATTAGCCTAGAAAAACCATTTTCCCTCAGTCACAAAAAATCGTAAACACTTATTCCCAAAAAACTGTAAACCCTAAGCCCCTATATTATATGAATCCTCTACCATAAAATATACTAAACAATCATCAACAAAAAAACCTAAACATCATCCCCCCCAAATAATAATCTACAATAATCCTCAGGAAACACTTGATCCTTAGCCACAAATAACTATAAACCCTCATCCCCTAAGATACCCAAGACACTCATTCCCCAAAATGCCAAAATCCCCAGCCCTAATAAACTCATAACCCTTAACACAAAAAAATCTTAATACCGGAGCCCCATAAAATTGTAAACCCATAGCCCCAAAAAACCCAAAACCCTTAGCCCAAGAAAAGAAAAACCTCTCAACGCCATAAAAATGAAAATCTTCATCTTCAATAAAATCAAAACCCTCATTACCAAACAACCCTAAAATTTCAATCCCAAAGAATATTAAACACTCATCCCCCAAAAATATTATGACTAATCCTGAAAAAAAACTAAAAACTAGACCCCAAGACACCCTAAACCCTAATCTAAAAAACAACTAATCTTCCATCCCTAAAAATCAAAATACCATCAACCCCATGAATAAATAAACCCTTTAAACTAAAAAATCATATACCCAAACCCCAAATAACCATAAATACATATACTAAAAAAAATACATACTGTCAGCCCCAAAAAATCCGAAAACCATGTACCCCCTAAACACTTATCCCTAAATCCAAAAACACTAAAACTACAAAAACCCTAAATTAAATAAAAATAAAACCAAAAACATTACACCTATAAATCATTAAATAAAACCAAAAATAATATTTAAACCCTAAACCTCAAAATCGATAAACCCTAATATCTAAAAAAACATAAACCCACACCCCCTAAAAATATTGAACCCTTATCCCTAAGAAACACTAAAACCTCAACCCGAAAAACCAAAAACCATAGTCATAAATAATCCCAAACCCTAATCCCAATAGAACCCTAAACCCCCATCCCAAAAAACCCAAATTATATGGAAAATAATAGTCCAGAACCCTCCGATCCAAAAATTCCAAACCCTCATCCACAATAAAAACGAAAATCTCACAGCCCCAGAACAATAGAAGCACATGCAAAAAACATCCTAAAGTCCCAACAATAAAAAATATTAATCCCCATGCACCAGTTTTAATAAAACTATATTATGAAACCTTAAATACTCAACCCTCAACACCAAAAAAACCCTCAAACCTTACCCACAAAAATCACTCAAACATCAACCCAAAAAAAAAACATCAACCCTCAGCCTAGAAAAACCATCATCCCTCGTCCCCAAAAAATGGTGATCCCCCAATCCAAATATACCTGGAACCCCCTGGCATGCACGGCCCCAAAAATCATAAACCCTCTACCCTTATCCTAATAACCCTGAACCCTAAACCCTTGAAAATACTGTTCCATCTCCTCCGAAAACCCTAAAAATAATGCCTCAAAAAACTATCAACCATCATCCCCCCATAACCACCATCCCACAACCTCAAAAAACTTTAAACACTCATCCCCAAAATACTATAAACCCTCATCTAACAAAAACCTAAAAAATAAACAACATAAACCCATAAACCCTCATCCCCAAAATACAATTGACCATCATACCTAAAAACCATAAAACCAAATCCCCCCAAAACCCTAACCCTCAACCCAATAAACCCTAGACTATCATCACCAAAAAATCTTACACCGTCATACCAAAAATAAAAAACCCTCACACCCAAAAAACCCTAAACTACAATCCCCAAAAAACAACAACCCTCATCATCAAAAACCCTATACCCCCATCCCCAAAAAACACTAATCTACAATACCAAAAACCCATTAATCCATAATCCATGAAAAATCTTCATCCCTCAACCCAAAATAACCAGAATCCATATAAAAAATGGAATAATCCATCCTAAAAACACAAAGAACACTTCCCAAAAAAACAATGAACCCTCCACCCTTGAAAAACCTAAACCCTCAAATCTAAAAATCACTAAACCCACAACCCTAAAAAACTATGAACTTTAACCCCCCTCCCCCCAAAAGACTTCTACCCTTCCTCCAAAAAGCCTCTAAAAACTAAAATCCAAAATTCCCTAAAGCCAGAACATAAAAAAAGGATCTTTAACCTCCCAAACCCCCAGAACCCACATTCTTAAACCCCCCATTATCCTTAGTCACAAGAAACATAAAAACCTCCTCCTAATAATCCTTAAATCTACAGAAAAAACCCTAAACACTCATTCTAAAAAAATTCCTTGAACCCTTATTTCAAAGAAACCCAAAACCCTCATTCCCCCTAAAAGCCTATAACTTTTGCCCCAAAAAACCAGACCGAATAGTCACAAAAATACATAAATCCTCAGCTAAAAATAAGCCCAAATTATATTCCCTAGTAATCCATAAACCCTCACCACCAGAAAACAAAAAACAATTATAGCCATAAAACCCTTAACCCTCATCCCTAACAACCACTAAACCTTCCTCTCAAAAAAATAGTAATCACTTAGATTCATGAAAACAAAATTATTCTCCCCAAGAAACCCTAAATTCACAACAACATGAAAACCTATAAGCTCATCCCCAATAAACCTAATCCTTCATCCCAAGAAAACCCTAAACAACCACCACAAAAATCCCTAAACCATAAAACCCCATGAATCTTATAAGATCATTCCTAAAATCCCCAAAATTCTTAGTGACAAATTAACCATAAACAGACATCCCGAGAAAACCCTAATTTTTGAGCACCACAAAACACCAAAACTGCATCCCAAAAAAATATCGTCACTAGATAACCAGAACCCATTGACCTCAAATAACTAGACACACACATTCATAAAAAAAATTATTATGCCCAAAATTCCCTAAACCCTATGCATAAAAACCTATAATTCATGGTACAAAAAAACCAAAACCCACAATCCCCCAAAATCTTAAAACTCCAACCCAACAAAACTCTAAACCCTTATCCCCAATAAATTATAAACCCTCATACCTATAAATCCCTAATCATTACCTCAATAATCTATAAACATTTTCCAATAATACCTTAAAACCTCACCCCAAACCACCATATACCATCATTAACACAATAACCCTAAACCCCCTTCCCCAAAACCTCAAACCCTTAGCCTTTAAATAACCCTCAACCCTCAGCCCAAAAATATCCTAAAAACATTGCTCAAAAATACTGTTACATTTTTCCCCTCAAAACCCTCTATCCACTTTATAAAAATCCCTAACCCCTTATCACAAACCATCAACCCCCAAAAAACCTAAACACCCAACCCCCAAAAATAAAAATGACTTAGACCTAAAAACATGTATTCCATTGGCCCCTAAGAACCTGAAATCCCCAATAAACAAAAAAAGCTACAATATCATCACAAAAGACACTAAATCCTAATCCTAAAAAAATATGGAACCCTTATAACTAAAAAACATTAGACACCCATCCCAAAACCCCTAAAAACTCAACAGGAAAAAACCCAAAACCCTCATTTCATGATAACCCAAAATCATCATCCCCCCAAAACCCTTACCCATTCACCCCAAAAGTCATAATCCCTAACCGCTAAAAACTGTAAACCCTCATTCAAAAAACCCTAAACCCTCATCCCCAAAAACTCAGAATAATTAGGCCAAAGAAACCCTAACCCATCGACCACAAAAACCCTCAAAACATGTAACAAAAAAACTATAAAACCTCTTCTATAAATAACCCTAAACTCTATTCCCCAAAAAACCTAAATCCTTCACCCCAATAAATAAAAAAACCCTTCAAACCAAAAAATCCTTAAAAACATAGAACTAAAAAAAATAAAACCTCAGCCCAAGATAACCCTAGACCCTAATCCCAAAAAATTCCCCAACCATTAACCCCCCAAAACCATAAATTCAATGCCCTAACAAATACTAAACCAAAGCCCAAAAAATCATAATCCCTAAGCACATTAAACCCAAATACCAATGCACAAAATACCCATATACCCCCATTGTAAAAAAAATAAAACACTAATTAGTAAAAAACTATAAACTATCACCCCCAAATACCCAAAACTCCCAGTCCAAAAAAACACAATCTCTCAGTGAAAAAAACCCTAAACCCTCATCCCATAAAATATAGAAACCCAAAACCCTAGAAATCCTTAATCCACAACCTAAAAAAAACCCTAAAACCTCAAATAAAAAAATCCCCAAACCCACATCCCCCAGAAACCCTAAACATTGGAATAAAAAACCCCCTAACCATCACCCCTAAAAAACCCCAAAACCCTTTACCCCAGAAAACCAAAAACAGTTTTCCCCTGTAGACCCTAAACCCTTAGTACCCAAAAACCCTAAACAAATAGCCCCCAAAACAACTAATCCATCATCACATAAAATCCCCAAACTGTCAGCTAAAAACACAAAAACCCCCATCCCCAATAACCCAAAAACCTCATCCCCAAAATCCCCAATTGCTCATTCCTAATAAACCCCAAACCCACATACCAATTAGAACTTAAATGCCAACCCAAAACCCCCAATCCCTCATACCCAAAACCCACAAACACATATCAAAAACTCCACAAAAAATCGGACCTAATAAACTCCAAACCCTCAGCCCCAAAAAAACCTAAACCCTCACAAAAAACAATTCTCGCTACCTTAATAACCCAAATCCCTCAATCCTAAAAAACCATAAACCATTAAGCAAAAAAACATTAATAAAACATCCTAATATCCCAAACCCCAATCCAAAATATTTTCATACCCTCATCCCCCAAAAAACCTAATACCTCATCCCCCAAAAAAATCCAATGTCGTGTCCTCAAGAGTCCTAGAACCCTTGATGCTAAATATCCATAACGCTCAGAAACAAAAAAACCCAAAACAAGAGCCCCATGAAATAATAAACACACATAACCATAAAATCCTAATCCCTAATCCACTAAAAAACTAAAATTACATTGAAAGTATTAATAAAACCCCAATCCCAAAAAACAATAAACATTAAACCATAGAAAACCCAAACCCTCATCCCCCCAAAATGCTAGTTCATCAGCCCAAAAAACCAAAAACCCAGAGCACCAAAAATTCATATACCATTAGCCCCCAAAAAAATATACCCTTATGAAAACCAGATATTAAACCCTCTAACCCAAAAATCCATACTCACTCAACCCAAAAAACCACCAAACCGACAACCCCAAAAAACCCCAAACCACCGACCATAAAAAACACCATACCATCAGTGCGAAAATATAACCCAATTCTTCATCATTAATAAAACCCCAGACTGTGATCAATAAAACTCCCAAACCCTCTCCCCCCAAAACCCAAATTCCAATCCCCAAAAAATCCCCAAACCCTCAACAATTAAATACCCAAAAACAATAGCCCTGAAACACCTAAATCCCAAGTCCTAAAAAATAGTAAACCATCACCCTGAAATACCCTAAACATCTTGCCCCATAAAACCCTAAACCATCCACACTAAAAAACCAAAAAACAATGGCCCTAAAAAATCTAAAAAAATACACCAAAAAACCCTAAACCCTCATTCCCCCCAAACCATAAACTCTAATCCCTAAAAGACCCTAAACACTTAGTCCCAAAACCCCCTAAACCCTGACCATAAAAACCGTAATCCTTTAACCCTAAATCCCTAAATCATCAGCACCAAAAAAACCCAAACCATAATCATGAAAAAACCCTAAACCCTCATCACCAAAAAACTATATACCCTCATACATAAGAAAACCCTAAATCCTAAACCCCCAAAATCTATAAAACCTCACTCTAAAGAAACCTGAAACACAAATCCCATAAAAACCACAAATATATATCCCAATAACCATATTCCAAAAAATCAGAAAAACCCCAAAACACACAACCCTAAAAAACCTCAAATACTAATAAAAAAACCCAAAACGTTTGTCCAAAAACACCACAATAGTAATCATCAATAAAAATATAAAAACTAAGTCCCAAACAACCATAAATCATCATCCTCAATAAACCATAAACTAAATTCCACAAAAAACCAGAAACACTTATCTCCAAAAAACCAAAAAACATATTCCAAAAAAACCCAAAACACTATTCCCTAAAATATTATAAACCATCATCACCAAAAAATAGTAAACCTTAGTCTCTAAAAAAGATAATCCCTCAACCCTAAAACCCCCTAATAAATCACCCACCAAAATCCAAAACCAACAATCCCAACAAACTATAAACCATGAGCTCCTGAAAACACAAATCCCTCAACCCCAAATGTAATGCCCCCACCCCAGTTACCATGAGTCGGTGCATTATTTTAATACATTAGCATGACTACAAGTAATAATGTCCTGAAGGACTGATCAGTTTAGAATTTGTGGAAAATAGATTACATACATGAATGTTATATTACACTTTCTAACATACAATAAAACATATTTAATCCTTAGAAAAAAACATTGTTCCCTTAGATTAACCCTACATATCAATCATAAAACACTTTTTGGGATCCTGGAAAAATAAAACATAAGAATGTGGTGAGCTCATATCATCGGTATGGGTAAACAATACAGATGAAGATAAAATAAACACTAGGCATGGAGATTAATCGAAAACGCATGAGTTTACAAATAATATACATGAAAAAATTATGGGAGGAGTTTTAGGTGAGTAAATAATTCCATTATAAAACATAGTCATGGGTTTTCTACTAGATGAGTATGAACATGATCGATCAATATTATTTTCATAATGAGAGAATGTATATGCTGGACATTCTGAAACATTTCATCAAAGCCTTAGACAAGATGTCTAATAATGATAAAGGCCTTAGCCAAAACAATATATGAAATTGGGAAAGGCCTCGGCCAATTAGATATATAATTGTTTCATTAGACCTATCGGTGCATCAAAGAGATATATCGGGCTCCACCCATCACTTACTAAGTACAATACATTCCTAATATGAAAAATTTGAAACATTACATAAACATTCATATTAAAACTAGCATATGAAATGTCAATACATTATCCATAAAACATTAATGGTATAAAAATAACACATCCACAGTCAAACATTTCACAAAACCATAAATACAATATGGAAGATTTGTATAATAAAAAATCAACTGAAAACAAGTTTAAAATCCATAAAATGATGTTTTACATAGATGAAAATGATCAGTAAAATGCTCTGAGATAAATAACCATTTTTATGAAATCAATTAAAAGTATCACATTTTATAAAGGAAGTGATTTAAGATATTTTTGAATCAAATTGTCCCATAAAACATTGAATCTTTTGAAAATAATTATCATTTCAAAACATTCATTTCCATATAAATATATCCTTAAAATCATTGTGAAAACATGGAAATTAATTAAAAGGGTTTAGAATCATAAATCTTTAAAAGATTTAAAATGATGATCTAGTAAAATTGAACCACCAATAAAACCTTAAACGATTAATTTTGAAATCATTTTTTGGAAATATGGATATCGTTGATAAGTAAGTCCTAGTAAATACTTACACATAAACAATCTCTAATAATAATTAGATTGAGGGAATAAACCTTTCCTTGCACTTTTCTTTGGCCAAGGGTATATTTAACCTCCTGTATAATGACCATTTTACATTATTAAATTATACCAGTACCATATTGATATTTATTATATCATAAATGATTCATTTATGAAAGTATAAGACCAATTTAATAATGATTTCCATGTTAAATTAACATTTTGGGTATTAATCACTTTCTTTATCATACGTATTTTAACTTGTTATTCTTGATCGTATCATTTATATCATGATTTAAATAATTCCAGAATATAAAGCAGGATTTAAATAAGTTATATATTTAGAATATAATTATGTATAAAAAATAGATATATGAAATGGAAAACATTGTTTATATAGACGGTAGGTCGTACGTATGCATAGATGTTGTTTGTGTTTTCATCTCGCATTGAATGGACGTAAGTGAATGAGATGAATGTAAAAACATACATACATATATATATATATATCCAAAACCATTATAATGTCACATATTACATACTTATTAATAATATATATTTTTAAAATTATCGTTGAATGGGGAACGTGGAAATGAGTCTCATCGCGTTGTGGAGACAGTAATCCATACGTACGCATGAGTGAAAAAAATAATTATATTGATGATAAAATTGTATGAAATTGAATAGTATATCATATATAGAGAATAATTAAAATTATATATTTATTATATACATTATTTATACCCATTATTATACTCATCCAAAGAATGAAGTGTCTGAATGACAAACCACACTACGACGTGGAGACAGTAAACCGTACTTACGCACGTATGGTGACTTTGCCATTTATAGGATGGATAGAATAACGACTATCCTTGCACCATATTTATAATAACATCTAAATATGTAGAAGGTATTGAAGTTATTATTTTGTTAGGGAAACACCAATGAAAGAGGATGTGGATGTAGAAAAGAACTTGAAAGAGGTTGGTGAAATCATTACCTCTTCTTCGGGTTCTTCCTTTTGATTTGATAAAAAGGGACCCATAGGTTGGATTTTTGACCAAAGGAAGGCATCTATGGTGAAGGTAGGACAGTTGGAAGGATATGTGGGATGTGTTAGGTTGAGCCAAATGACTTTGCAGGAGTGAATTTGAGAGAAGAGAGAGATCCATTTTATAAGAGGGGTGAGGGGTACCTCAGGGAACGATTGAAATATTATTTTATAATAAAATAAAATTCGTTTTCCAATGGCTCCAAAAGGATTTATTTCTAAGATAAGGTGGGTATGAGTCGAAATCCTCTTAACCAGTACGTTTTACACAACTTATGTTACCATTTGAACCATATCTTTTAGATTTAACACTCAGTTAAATAATCTAACTTTTACCGTGTCTTCTTGTATTCTTACACAATATGATTAATAAAATTACACTAAACATCCACTAGAACCTCAAGTGGTTAATTAATGACATATAAATTAAATTTTGATCCCTTTTTCCGAAACCTATTTTTTTAGGAATATTATATCAACCAATAATATATATTTTTTAAATACAATTTTATGTAAATTTTGACACAATTTGGTAATTGAATTTCTTTAAATATCTATCAACTTTATTAATTCAGACTAAATTAATTTAATCATCCCTATCATGTCATGTTGACATATAAATTTTTTTTAATTCATCAAATGTCCAATTTTACATTTATTTTGGTAATTATAATATCAATAATTTTAATATTTCATTAATATTGTAATTAGTGCATCATCATTTTGTCATAAATAAATTAAACTATTTAATGTCTAAAAATTATAAATAAAAACCATTACGTAGGAAGTATTTTTATATTTATATTGAATATTTATAGTCGAATTTATTTATGTATACCCCAACATTAAAAATGTTTTATTTATTAAACATTAAATTTAACACTTTTAACTCTTCATTAAATTAAATAATAATAAAAGTCATAATCTAATCCAAGGTGGCCTAAAGGTTCTTATTTTATTCCTAATTCTATTTTTTGGTCGAATTACTCTTATCTAATAGAATTAGGACATGTGTTAGGGTAATTATAATATCATTTTTACCAATAATTACCCTATTTACTTTCAACCATGGTAAATAAATGTCAAATGTTACTATTCACCAAAAAATTATTTTTATCTTATTGAACAAAATTTTACATACTGAGTTTAACCAAGTCCCTCGGATGTTTGAAATTATACTAATAGAAGATGTAATGTTATGTTTCATGAAAATTTTCAAATGCTTCTAGAAGGTGGGTAAACGACGGTAACTAGTTCAATAAAATTTTATATAACTAAACATATTAGAAAATGACTCCAATGAATTAAATTGATCATATTTTTTTATTATGTATCTATTTTTACCTATAATAAATTAAAATAAAATAACTAATTACTTAAATAAAAGGTTCGTTTTAAACAATAACACAGTGTTTTTCACTATTCATCAAAAATTGAAAGTTTTCACAAAAAAAACCCAATAACTTCCTTTAAGGTAATTTTGATATTATTAATTCAAAAATGAAGTATATTTTACCAAATTAAAAATATAGAAGTTGAATTTATTAATTTAAAATTAATTCCACTTGTTAAAACCAAAAGGAAGGTTTTAAAAAAAGAAAAAACTATCAATAGATTGACATGTGTTTCTGTAACATTTAAATGTAAAATTACTAATAATGAACAAAATTGTGTTAAATAATTAAAATATAATCTTATTATACATCGAAACCATTCAAATGTATAATTTTACACTATAATTTATTTTAGTTAAAAATGTTCTTTTCCTTTAAAATTTAGTAATTTTTAGTATTCACCCAAATAAGAAAGTTATCAGAAAAACACCAAACAATTATAGAAACTAAATTTTATGTTCTGATTCTAAAGATAATGTTTATTTTGAAAAATTGAATATATAAAAGTTTCAAATATTGTATTTAGAAAGGGATCAACATTAAAATGCGGTAAAACTGCATTTTTTGAAAAAAAACTTCTTTTATATGAAAAAATCAATTTGATCATATATTATGTCTACAAAACACATAATATTGATTATAAATTTTTATTGAATATCTAAAATTCAAAATTCATTTAACACTATTCATAACATCTTTTTGAACGACTAGTTTGGTATGTTTTGGGGCGCTCAATCTCGGTGTTGCGTGATGCACAAGTTATTGAATTACTTTGAAAAGATAACATACTATAAAATCACGGGGTTTTACATTCGTCAATCCTTCAATAAATTGTATTCCTGCAATTAGAAATATTTCTTCATAAATAAATGGCTAAAAATAGAAAATACCTTTATGGAAAACCCACATCCGTAATTAGGTTAATAAAATTTAGTCTTAATAAGGGGGAATAGAAATGAAAAGTCACCATAAAATTAGGGTATCAAATACGAGAACATTGGTGGGAATTATAGACAAATAATTGGATGAAAAAATAAATATTTATACACAGTGATTGATTTCATCAATCACCAACATGTGTAAAATTGATGGCCTCAAAGCCATCAATCTATGATGATTTAAATTATAATCGGTTCAACAGAACAAAAGGTATTAGGAAAACACATTTTTGTTTTGCAGATCTCCTCAAAAAATATTAAGGAATAATTTCATTATATAATAAGAAGAAAAAAAGTATACTTGAAAAGTAGTGTTACATATTTTAACAAATTTCTACCACAAACTCATCTTTCACTCTAAAAGATAATAGAACTTTAAAATATTCTATTTATCCAAATCATATAGGGTTATAAAAAAATTAATAAATAATTCATCAATAGGAATATTATATAACTACATTATACAATCTAGGACACCACATGGGCTAGTGGTAGGTGATTCACCCTTGTCGCCCTTCGGTTGTAGGTTCTTGTACTGCGTCTTTGCTAGACGTGATGGGTTGTCGACTGACCTACAAATTGTCGTTTTTATAACAATCCAAAAATTATCTTCAAAATTTATTTAACCTTAACAATAGTATCCAATTTCAAATATAATTCATTAAAACCTTTATACTTATCCAAAAGGCTTATGTCCAAACTCACAGTCCAAAATTTATAAGGACGGTAAACAAAATCAAGATCTTTTTTGACACATATTAAAATGTGAGTCCTTTCATGATGTATTCTTTTAAAATACATTAATACCTTTAATTACCATTAAACGATATTTATTACATTCATTATCCCTAATCCTTTATAGAATATTAGATATACTCTTTATATCCAAAAATGTTGTGTACTCCAACCAAAATGGAATAAACAAATAATTAATTTGTTTCAGAGTAGTTAAGAATATCGAATATAATTTATCCAAATCAAATATATCTTGTTCCCAAATTACTATCTCAGTATCAAGAACATAATAAAGTATATAATTCTTCCAACCATGTATTTTACCAAAAAATTTGACCTGCTTTTGAGTCACTTTTCATAGTACCATATAATCTGAAATCCTCAATGAAATAGCACTACAATACAATACTTATTTATTTCCAAAATTCATATAACTATTAAATCATCGATATAACCCTATAATGACATAATTCATTTATAAAAACATAATAACACTAATCATTCCTTTTCATATGTGGTTGAATCATCACTTGATTATTATCCAATAGCATCATTTGGGGCATACTCTGATGATTTTGACATTGATTCGTGTAGTGTCCCAACTCCTTGTAGATGAAGCATTATACATTTGAAAAATTCTTCTTACCCTTGAAACCACATACATAGTGTCCTTTTCTCAACACTTCAAACAAACTCCGATTCTCATTAAGATTTTACAAAGGTGATTCTTTCCATAGTTGTCACATTTGGGAAAATCCTTCTTTCCCCTCTTCCCTTTATCCATCTTTCTATCTTCAATCCTTTTCATCTATTGTTTCCATTCAAAGACATAGGAATCATAGAATTCATTACATATCATATTAACACATGAAACTATTTCTTCATATAATGAGAATATGTGGGAGACTATTTCCCTTCTAAATGTTTTCTTAATACCATGAAATATATGATCCTTCTTAATCATTGGATTATGCGTATTGCTGAAGTTCTCATTCCTTCTATTAGGAACCATTTCTAGAAAATGGCATACACTAGGTTAGTTTTTGAATCACAATGAATAATTCCAAACATTTAAAATACAAAACATAAATTTAGAATAATTTGTATATAATCTATAATCAGTTTTTTTCATTAAGTGTTTACTCATAAATCCAAAATAAATACTTGTAATGAAAATGTGAATTTTCCTATGCATATCCCTCGGGTGTGTCCTTACCCAGAGTGCAACAAGTCCCATTGTCACGATCCAGTTCCCGTTTGAGTTTAGCTCAATATAATATGGATGATTGTTTTCATAATAAATCATCTTAAAAAAAGTTTAAAATCCATTAAAGGATTTTGACAAAGATGAAAGTGATCAGTAAAATGCTTTGAGAGAAATACCCCATTTTCATGAAATCATTTAATAGTTTCAAAATTAAAAAAGGAAGTCATTTAAATATATTTTTTATTCAATGATTTCCATAACACTTTGAAACATTTGAAAAGAATTGTCTTTTCAAAACATTCATGTCCATATAAATAAATTTTTAAAATCATTTTAAAAACATGGACATAAATTAAAAGTGTTAAAAAGATAAATTTTTAAAACATTTAAAATGTTGATCTAGTTAAATAGAGTCACCCATAAAACCATAAAAGTTTCCTTTTGAAAACATTATTATGATTTATGGGTATTGATGATAATTATTTCCCAATAAATACTTACACATAAACAATATCATATAATAATGAGATTGAGGAAATAACCCTTACCTTGCACTTTCCTTTGGACAAGGGTACATTTAACCTCCTGCATAATGACTATTGTATGTTATTAGATTATACCAGAACCATGTTAATATTTATTATAAAATACATGATTCATTTAGGACTTTATAATAAGCATTTAATAATGATTTCCATGTTAAATTGACATTTCGGGTAATAATCGCTTTCTTTATTGTACGTATTTTAACTTGTTATTTTTGATCATGTCATTTAGATCATGATTTACATAATTCCAGAATATAAAACAATATTTATATACAATATATATATAGAATATAAATATGTATAATATATAGATATATGAAATGGAAAACACCATTTATGGATACGGTAGGCCATACATACGCATAAACGATGTGTCTATTTTCATACCGTATTGAATTGAAGTATGTGAATGAGATGAATGTAAATACACACACACACACTCACTCACACACACACACACACACACACACAGATATATATATATATATAGTAGTATTATTTCATATATTACATACTTATTAATAATATATATTTTTATAATCATCATTGAATGTTGAACGTGGAAATGAATCTCATCGCGTCGTGGAGACGGTAATCCGTACGTACACATGAGAGAAAATGTCATTATATTAATGATGAAATATTATGGAATTGTATGGTATATCATATATAAAGATTAATTAACATGTTATATTTATTATTTACATCAGTTATACACATTATTTTTCCCATACAAATAATGAAGTGTTTGAATAACAAACTACACCACGACGTGGATACGGTAAGTCGTACTTATGCACGTATTGTGAATTTGTCATTTATAGGATGGATATAATAATGAATATAGTTGTACCATATTTATAATAACACCAATGTATGTAGAAGGTACTGGACGTATTATTTTGGTATGGAAACAACAATAAAAGAAGAAGTGGAAGAAGAAAAGAACATGAAAAAGGGTGGTGAAATCATTACCTCTTCATCGGGTTCTTCAATTTGATTTGGTCAAAAGGGATCATTAGGATGGCTTTCTGACCAAAGGAATCCCACTAGGAATAAGGTACAATAGTTGGGAGGATATTTTGGAAGGGTTTTTGTAAATTCCTGACCCCATTTACCCAGAGTCGGTGCATTATTGTGTAACAATGGCATGATCACAAAAGATCAAGTCTCGAAATACCTATTAGTTTAGTAGCCCTGGAAACACTAGATACATTCATAAATGTTACATTACATCATAAAGTGAAAAATAAAAATAACATAGTCACCATTGTGCAGACTTCTATCCCATTTAGACTATCCCTGTAGGTCAGTCATAAAATATTTCTTCACATCCTGGGAAAAATAAAACATTGAAAGGGGTGAGCTTAGATGCTTAGTAAGGATAACAATATAGTAGAAGCTTTCATAAATAAACCTAAACATTTAAGGAAATGTATAACTAAATAAAAGTCCTTTAAACATGAACTTTAGCATAATATGGAAAAAATAAAATGAAATAATGCCATTTACTTATTCACATGGATATTCTACTGGTCGAATAATCACATACAATATCAATAACCACTTTCATAATGATGGAATGCATAATGCCAGACTGTCATAACCACGTAGCCAAGGCCTCGTGCCAAGACAAAAAATAAGATTTTTTCAAGGCCTCATGCCACGACACTAGTTTGTGTCTCAAGACCTGCCGATGCATCGAGGAGTTATAGCGGGCTCCACCCGTCACTTATTAAGTCCAATTCATTCCTCATATGAATAGGTTTAAACATATCATAAACCATAACATAATCGTATCACATAAAACATTCATAAAGGAAACATAACATTCCCACATTTTAATCACAAGATATCAATACAACCCATTGATATAATAAAAACACTTTCGAAACCATTTTCAATACCAAAATAAAAGAAAATTAAAACTTTGTATTTATTTATCATTTAAAAAAAATTATTGCTTGTAGAGGAAGCCGAAACTCAAATAATGGTCACGGCGGCAGAGAAGTCATTGTTTCCGTATACTTACGGAAAAAATAAACATTCCCTTTTTTCATTTAGTAAAATGCTTCATATAAAAAAGACTCTTTTTGAATAAACCTAAAAGTCAAAGGGGTTTATAAACCATATAAAAGAAAGTTGTGAATAAAATAAAATATGCCTCAATGAAAGGAGATTGAGACGAAGTTGTTACAAAGATCATTTTTTTAAATAAAATAGATCTATTATGTGTATTCAATATATGTACACATAAATAAAGTACAAATACAAGATAGGTCATAATAATATAATGACATAATTTGAAAGTAGGAGATTAACCCAAAGAATGAAAATTGGGTTAAGAAGTTTCCTTACCTCGTGTCTGACTTGACTCGATCGTTCTTTAATATCTTGAATAATAAACTAGAGTTAATTTCTATTTTCTTAATATACTTTTTCATGTTCATTATTACTTTTATATCACTTATTACCATGTTATTAAAATTATGTAATTATTTAAGTTTATAATGGTCATTTTGTCGATCTTTGGTACTTGAGTCAAAAATAAACTTCTTATAATTACTAGTTGTTCAGGGGGTGAAATATACATTATATCCAAAATTATATTAATGATTTAGATATCATATATATCATATATGTCCAATATATACATGAATTTATAATATTACATATCATTTAGAGGTAAGAAATGAAATGCACCGTTCATGGAGAAGGTAAGCCGTACGTACGCATGAACGCTACTTTCATTTCTATTTCATATTTAATGGAATGAAATTATAATTATATAAATTTATACTATAATTCCAGTATAATATAATGTATAATACCATTTACTCCATCCTTTATACATCCCACATATGGAATTAACGATTCAAATCAATTTGAAGGGGTGGTAGTCCGCAATTCCTAAAATGAAATTATCGCGTTTAACCATAATGGAAATCATAAAGGTATGCCATAAATTAAAAATAAAGAATAATAAGGAAAACAAAAACATAATATATATCTTATATTAAAATATTGTCATCATTATGGCCACCATTAGAGGTATTAAAAGAATATTGAACAATCATCGTTTCGTGAGGCAGTAATTCGCCACCGACAGAAATAGAATGTTCTTTAACCATTAGACGAATGTGTGTGTAAGTTTAAATCAAATCCTTATGATAAAAACATACTAGTATATTTATGATACTATTTTTGTTACAAAATAAAGGAATAGAAATAGATTAAGGGGTTTGAGAAGCCAAGTAAAACAAAATAACATAAGAGAAGACATTACCTTAAAATCGGGTAACTCTTTTTGATTTGAGCCAATGGCCTTCTTGGGAAGACTTCTGCAAAAATTGAGGCTTCTAGGAGTAAGATAGGAATGTTGAGAGAGTATTTGGGAGGAGTTTGGCCGATCCAAATGGCTTTGATGGTGTGAATAAGGTGGTAGTAGTGGGGGCCTTTTATAAGAGGAGAGGTGGGGCACTCTTGGAAAGATTGAAATGTTACATTATTTTGAATGATTTTAGGATTCTAAAGGTCCCAAAATAGTATATTTCTAGGATAAAGTGATAAGGGTTCGATATATTCTCATCCAATAGGTTTTTGACAAGTTTATGTCTTATATTTTACAATATCATTTCATTTTATTTAAATCGTTAATTAATTAGGTAATCGCTGCATCATCATTGTGTCATAAAACATTTAATTTATATAATGTCTAAAAATTACAAAAAAAATATCATGATGTAGGAAATATTTTTATATTTCCAATTAATATTTATAGTCGAAATGTTAACTTATATAACCCCATGTAATAATTGTTTTAGTAAAACAACACATGTTTGTGACAATTTTATTTTTACTTTAAATAAAAAGTTATTAATGTCATTTTCTTACCCAAGTGTCTCCATGGGGTCCCCATGTTGAACCATGCATTGAATTGTTCGGACATGACTCATACAATAAGGGTAGTTCAATTGTATGGGTATTTTCAAATTTTTATAATATCATTTTTCCTTAAATTTCTCTAATTACCTTTAATCGCGATTAATTAAACTTTAAAGATACTATTCACCAAAAAAGTATTTTAATCCCATTGAACCAAATTTTACATCCTAATGAAAACCATGTATGTCAGATTTTTGAAAATCAAATCACAGAAGTGGTAATGTTTCATTAAAACAAAAAAAATCAGTTTTTTAACTACAACTTAGTGGTTTCACTATTCATCAAAAATTGAAGTTTTTCAGAACAATGACAAAATTTCACCCTAAGAAATAATTGATATTTCGAATTCAAAAACAATTTCTATTATACAAAATTACAAACATATAAGATGCAATAATTAATTTTATAATTAATTCCCGCTGTCACAACAAATAGCGTGTTTTTAAGAAATAATATATATCAAAAGATTGGCAATTGTTTATGTCCAATTTCAAAGTGAAATTAATTATAATGAACACCATTAGATAAAATGGTAAAAATATATTATAATTATACTTTAAAACCACTCAATAGTTTAATTTATCACTATAAATTATTTTTATTAAAAAAGTAATTTTGAAGTATTTTTCACAATTCATAAAAAATTTGATGTTCTCAGAAAAATACCAAAAATTCAACTTAGGATAATTTCGATATACCAAATCCAAAAATGAAGTCCATTTTTAAATATAAAATATATATAATTTCAAAAAGTGGGTATTACTATTCATAATGGCTATTTTTATTGGTCACGATGTTTATAATCTCGAACTTGCGTACAATTCAAGCTATTGCATTATTGAAAGAGAAGCGTATCATGGACGCTCGGGGTGTTACATTCTCCCCTCAATCAATAAATTGTGTCCTCGCAATTTGAAATTTTTATTTGAAAATAAATGGTTGAAAATAGAAAATACCTTTGTGGAAAACCCACATCAGAAATAGGGTTAAAAAAATATAACATTAAAAGAAATAAAGAGAGGTACAAAGGTCACCCGAGATAGCCCATACTAGGATTATATGAAAATATGGATATAGAGGGAAAAAACCATCAAGGTATGATGGAGAGTTGTATAAAACAGGATTATGAGAATGTTAACCACAAGAAAATCACAAATTTGTGATTGGTTAAACAGTCATTGAATCCCCAGTTGGAAAAGTTAACCGACAATGTTTTTGTTTTAGGTTACCTTTCATAAAGATGAGGAATTTATTTAAGATATTTAAAAATAACATAAGGAAATATACTTACTTGTCATGTAGGCTTTCATTCTTTAATAAATATTTAC
The DNA here is from genome assembly GCA_963277665.1 of Viscum album. Classification (NCBI taxonomy): domain Eukaryota; kingdom Viridiplantae; phylum Streptophyta; class Magnoliopsida; order Santalales; family Viscaceae; genus Viscum; species Viscum album. The sequence continues at coordinate 4,959,254 of CAUJRU010000012.1, read as the reverse complement.
CACGAACCCATATTTCCCTCCAAATGGTAACAGAACTCAAAAATATTCTATTTATCCTAATTGTATAAGGTTCCAAATATTACCACATACCATTTAGATTAGGAAAACTATTTTTTAATAACTAGGGACTTCCTGTAGGCTAGTGGTAGGTAATAAATGCATGTCTCACTATGGTTGTGTGTTCGATTCCTGCATCTTTGTCCGACGCAACGGGTTATACCCCAACCTGCAGGTTGTCCTTTTCCTAAAAGTATAGTATTATAATATTCCAAAAATAATATTCAGAAATGTTTTAACCTTAAACAATACTATCCAAAGTTCAACGTAATTCATTCCAACCTTTATAATTATCCAAAATACCTCTATCTAGACTTTCTCTAAAAGGTCTCTAAATTCCAAAATCAATTGTAACATCAGATTCCACAAACAAATTAATGTTTCTCATATTGTCACATACTAAAAATATTATTACCTTCATCATATTAAAACCTTAATGAAAACAACAAGTACTGAAGTACAATCCTTATGTATATATCACATTATCCTTATAGCCAGAATAAAATCCTTGAGTAAAAAAGCACCAACACATTAATTATTCAACTTCAACTATAGTAACAACATAAGATTGTCCTTGATCCTTTGGCCTTTTCTGAGGTACGTTTCCCTGACTCTTAGGAAATGCATTTGCATAATGACCCATTTCCCTACAATTGTAGAATTCAACATTGGTAGCCTCTTTCTTTCCCTTTCAATCACGAGCCTAGTGATCTTTTTCTCCACATTTATAACAAACTCCCGTTCCTTTTAGGCAAGTAGCAGTGTGATTCTTCAAAAAGTTATTGCATAATGGAAAAACCTTCTTTCCCTTTTTCCATTTATCTGTCACCTGTTCCACCATTCTCTTATTCTCTTGCTTTACTTTATTTTCATAAGATTTAAAGAATTCCTTTTCTGTCTTGATAGAACATGAGACAATATCTTCGTACGACGAGAAGGTTTGTGAGACTAATTCTTGATGGATAAATCGTTTTAACCCAACAAAGAAATGATCGAACATACTTCATGGGTTACGTATATAATCTGGAGCATGAATCACTAACCTTGTAAAGTTAGCCTCATACATTGCAACATTCTCATCCTCCTTATTCCTCAGACTCAGAAATTTCCATTCCATATCTGCTCTATGGTCACAAGGGAAGTATTTTTCTATGAAAATATCTTTGAACTCTCTCAATTCCATAACTGATACTTCTTCATCTTCCATTGTGTTTTGAATCAGCAACCACCATTGATCGGCAACTCCTGTAAGGTGGTAAAATTCCATGACAACCTTCTCCCTTTCGCTACTCCCCAAGCCGTGGAATATTTTCTCTAAGGATTTTATCCATTTCTCATCTACTAATGGATTTGTACCCCCATTAAGTGTTAGCGGTTGTTGCCTCATCAAACGATCTAACATTGATCCTCCACGTTGCGGATCAGGGTGCTCCAGACGAGTAAGGTTATTATTCATAACCCGAGTGAGTTGTCCCGGTATGGTGATAAGGTGATCAGAACCAGTTGTATCCCCAGCTCCACAGTAATTATATTGAGCAGGAGGGAAATCCATACATGGAGTGCGTGCATTTATTCGGTTTCCATTCCTCCCACTAAGCTCCATTTCTATACAATGGCATAAACTAGATTAGTTTATGAATCAAAATACATAATTCCATACTTGTAAAACACTTAACATAAATTGAACAATTTATGGATATAATCCATAATCATAAAATTTTTTCTTTGAGGAAGTATATACTCATAAACCCTTCATAATGGTTTGTAAAGAAAATGATAATTGGACTAAGCATATCCCATGGGAGTGTCGTAACCAAGAGTGCAGCATGGCCCATTGTCGTGCACCGGTTCCCATTCGAGTCTAGATCAAAGCGGTGTTTTCAGGTTTTACACCTAGGTACATCTGTGCCAGAGCTGCCTCTACCTTCCCGTATCTAGACAGGGATGTATTGCTCGTAAAACTCAGAAAATCTCTATAATACCAAAATTCTATAAGGTTCTTCTATACTAATCTTCAAAGCCTATCTTTGGGGTATGTTCTCTAATCAGAGTTTATCTAAATCTAGCTTCCAAGGTTAGTACTAAAATGCCTCTAATACCACCTGTAACGCCCCGACCCTAGTTACCCAGAGTCGGGGCATTATTGTGTAACATTGGCATGATCAGAAAAGATCATGTCTCGAAAGACCGATTAGTTTAGTAGCCCTGGAAACACTAGATACATTCATAAATGTCACATTACATCATAATGTGAAAAATCACAATAACATAGTCTCCATTGTGCACACTTCTATCGCCTTCATACTATCCCTGTTGGTCAGTCATAAAATATTTCTTCACATCCTGGGAAAAATAAAACATTGAAAGGGTTGAGCTCAAGTGCTCAGTAAGGATAACAATATAGCGGAAGCTTTCATAAATAGACATAAACATTTAAGGCAATGTATAACTAAAAAAAAGCCTTTTAAACTTGAACATCAGCAGAATATGGTAAAAATAAAAAGAAATAATGCCATTTACTTATTCACATGGATATTCTACTAGTTGAATAATCAAATGCAATATTAATAACCAATTTCATAATAAAATAATGCAAAATGCCAGACTATCATAACCACGTAGCCATGGCCTCGTTCCAAGACTACAAATAAGATTTTTTCAAGGCCTCGTGCCAAGACACTAGTTTGTCTCATGAGATCTGCCGATGCATCGAGGAGATATATCGGGCTCCACCCGTCACTTATTAAGTCCAATGCATTCCTCATATTAATAGGTTTAAACATATCCTAAGCCATAACATAATCGTATCACATAAAACATGCACAAAGGAAACATAACATTTCCACATTTCAATCACAAGATATCAATACAACACATTGATATAATAAAAAAAATTTCAAAACCATTTTCAATACCAAAATAAAAGAAAATTAAAACTTTGTATTTATTTTTCATTTAATAAAAAGTTATGTCTTGTAGAGGAAGCTGAAACTCAAATAATGGTCACGGTGGCAGAGAAGTCATTGTCACCGCATACGTATAGAAAAAATAAACATTCCATTTTTTCATTTAGTAAAACGCATTGTATAAAAATGATTCTTTTTTAATAAACGTAAAAGTCAAAGGGGTTTATAAACCGTATAATAGAAAGTTGTGTATAAAATAAAATATGCCTCAATGAAAGGAGATTGAGACGAAGTCCTTACCAAGATCATTTTTTTATGTAAAATTGATCTATTATGTGTATTCAATATAAATACACATAAATAATGTACAAATACATGATAGGACATAATAATATCATGACATAATATTAAAGTAGGAGATTAACCAAAGAATGGAAATTGGGTTAAGAAGTTCCCTTACCTCATGTCCGACATGATTCGATCGTTCTTTAATCTCCAAAATGATAAACTAGAATTAATTTCTATTTTATTAAGAACCGTTTTCATGTTCATTCTTCCTTTTATATCACTTATTACCATGTTATTAAAATTATGTAATTTTTAATGTTAATAACGGTCATTTTGTCGATCTTTGGTACTTGAGTCAAAAATAAACTTCTTATAATTACAAGTTGTTCATGTGGTGAAATATCCACTATATCCATGATTATATTCATGATGTAGATATAATATATATCATATATATCAAGTGTATACATTAATTTATAATATTACATAACATTTAGAGGTAAGAAATGAAATGCACCGTTCATGGAGACGGTACGCCGTACGTACGCATGAACACTACTTTCTTTTCTATTTCATATCTAATGGAATGAAATTATAATTATATAAAGGTATACTATAATTCCAGTATTATATAATGTATTATACCATTTAATCCATACTTTATACATCCCACATATGGAATTAACGATTCAAATCACTTTGAGGGGGCGGTAGTCCGCACTTTCTAAAATGAAATTATCACGTTTACCCATAATGGAAATCATAAAGGAATTCAATAAATGAAAAATACAGAATAATAAGGAACAAAAAACCATAATATATATCATATATAAAAATAGTGTCATCATAATGGCCACCATTAGAGGTGTTAAAATAATATTGAACAATCATCGTTTCGTGAGGTAGTAATTCTCCAGCCACAGAAATAGTAAGTTCTTTAACCATTAGATGAAGGTTTGTGTAAGTGTAAATCAAATAATTATCATAAGAACATAATATTATATTGAGGATACTGGTGTTTTTACAAAATAAAGAAATAAAAACATTTTAAGGGGTTGGAGAAGCCAAATAAAACAAAATAACATAAGAGAAGACATTACCTTAAAATCGGGTAACACTTTGTGATTTGAGCCAAAGGCTTCTTTGGGAAGACTTCTTCCCAAAGTGAATCTTCTAGGAGTAAGATAGGATAGTTGAGAGAGTATTTGGGAAGAGGTTGGCCAAGAAAAATTTCTTTGAATTTGTGAATAAGGTGGTAGTGGTGGGGGCCTTTTATAAGAGGACATGAGGGGCACTCCTGGAATGATTTAAATGTTACATTATTATGAAATGCTTTTCGGATTCTAAAGGTCCCTCAATGATATATTTTGAGGATAAGGTGATAATGGTTCGAAATATGCTCCTAAAATAGGTTTTTGACAAGTGTATGCCATATATTTTACATTATCTTTCCATTTTATTTAAATCGTTAATTAATGAGGTAATCAGTGCATCATCATTGTGTCATAGAAAATTTAATTAATTTAATGTCTAAAAATTATAAAAAAATATCATGATTTAGGAAATAGTATTATCTTTCCAATTAATATTTATAGTCGAAATTTTAACTTATATAACCTCATGTAATAATTGTTTTAGTAAAACAAAACATGTTTGTGACAATTTTATTTTTACTTTAAATAAAACGTTATTAATGTCATTTTCTTTACCAAGTGGATCCATGGGGTCCCCATGTTGACCCATGGATTGTCTTGGTCTGCCATGACCCATAAAATAAGGGTAGGACAAGTGTGAGGGTATTTTCATATTTTTATAATATCATTTTCACCTTAAAATTCACTAATTACCTTTAATCGTGATTAATTAAACTTAAAAGTTACTATTCACCCAAAAAAAATTAATCCCATTGAACCACATTTTACATCTTAATGACAACCATGTGTGTCAGATTTTTAAAAATCATATCACAGACGTGGTAATGTTTCATTTAAAAAAAAAAATCAGTTTTTCAACTACCACTTAGTGGTTTCCCTATTTATAAAAAATTGAAGTTTTTCAGAACAATGCCAAAATTTCACCCTAAGCTATAATTGATATTCCAAATTCCAAAATGATTTATATTTTAAATAATTCCAAACATATAAGTTGCATTAATTAATTTTATAATTAATTCCCGCTGTCACAACAAATAGCGTGGTTTTAAGAAACAATATATATCAAAAGATTGACAATTGTTTATGTCCAATTTCAAAGTGAAATTAATTCTAATGAACACTATTGGACAAAATTATAAAAATATATTCTATTTATAATTTAAAACAACTCAATAGTATAATTTATCAGTATAAATTTTTTTGATTAAAAAATTTGTTTTTATGTATTTTTCACAATTCATAAAAAACATGATGTTCTTAGAAAAATACCAAAAATTCAACTTATGATAATTTCAATATTCCGAATCCAAAAAAGAAGTCCACTTTGAAATATAAAATATATATAATTTCAAAATTTGGGTATTACTATTCATAATGGCTATTTTGATTGGTCGCGGTGTGTTAGAATCTCGAACTTGCGTACAATGCAAGCTATTGCATTATTGAAAGAGAAGCGTATCATGGAAGCTCAAGGTGTTATAGTTTGGCTGAGCCAAATGGCTTTTGAGGTGTGAATTTTAGAGAAGGGAGAGTTCCCTTTTATAAGATGGGTGAGGAGTACCATAGGAAAAGATTGAAATATTATTTTATAATAAATTCACCTTTTGTTTATAATTTCTAAAAAATGATTTATTTATAGGCTTAGGTGGGGATGGATCTAAATAATCTCAACCAATAGGTTTTAGAAAAGGTTATGTTACCATTTTAACCATATCATTTAGATTTAAATCTCAGTTAAATAATTTAACTTTTACCGTGTCTTCTTGTATTCTTACACTATGTGGTTAATAATATTACTCAATGCTTCCAATAGAACCTCAAGTGGTTAATTAATGTCATATAAAATAATATTTAAGCCATTTCTAATAACCTTCGTTTTTTAGGAATATTATATCAATCAATAATAAAGTATTTTTTTAAAACTATTTTTTGTCAATTTTGACACTATTGGGCTATTGAATTTTTTTAAATTCCTAAAAATATTATTACGTTGAAATAAATTCATTTAATCAACCCTATCATGTCATTTTAATCTATAATTTTTTAAATTCATCAAAATTCTCAATTTAGATTTATTTTGGTATTTATTATATCAATTATTTTAATATGTCATTAATATGGTAATTAATGCATCATCACTATATCATAAGTAAATTAAAGTATTTAAAATCTAAAAATTATAAATAAACTACCATTATGAGGGAAATATATTTATATTTATTCGTAATATTTATAGTCGAATTTATCTTATGTAAAGCCCTATATTAAAAATGTTTTAGTTATTAACCATTGAATTTATCAATTTTAACTCTTTTTTAAATTTAATAATAATAAATGCCCTAAGATTATCCAATTGGACATAAAGGATCAAATCATATTCCTATGGTTGTTTTTGGTTGAATTACACATATCCAATAGAATTAGTACATGTTTTTGGGTAATTATAATATCATTTTACCCTTAATTACCCAATTTACTTTTAACCATGGTAAATATTATTAAAAAGTTATTATTCACCAAAAATTATTTTCATATTATTCAACCACATTTTACATACTGAGGCTAAAATATCCTCTTATATTTTTTATATTCAACTTATAGAAGTGGTAAAATTATGTTTTATGCAAATTTACAAATGTTCCTAGAAAGTGGGTAAAAGACGGTAAAAAGTTCAATAAAATTTGATATATCTAAATATATTATAAAATTACAAAAAATAATTACATAGAACATATATAGGTATTATGTATCTATTTTTACCTATAATAAGTTAAAATAAAATAACTAATTACTTAAATAAAGAAGCCGATTTTAAACTATAACGTAGTGTTTTCACTATTCATCAAAAATTGAATGTTTTCAAAAATATACAAAAAATTCACCCTAATGTAATATTGATATTCTGAATTCAAAAATGAAGTCTATCTTACCTATTTATAAATATAGAAGTTGAATTTATGAATTTAAAATTATTTCCCGTTTTCACAACCAAAAAGTCGTCTTTAAAAAAGTAAAAACTATCAAAAGATTAAAATGTGTTTATGTCAAATTTAAAGGTGAAATTACTAATAATGACCATAATTTTATTAAATTATAAAAATACAATCTAATTTAACATTGAAACAATTCAATTGTATAGCTGAACAATATTAATTATTTTTATTAAAAATGTTGTTTTCAGTTAAAATTTAGTATTTTTCACTATTCACCAAAATATTAAAGTTATTAGAAAAACACCAAAAATTTATCAAAACGAAGTTTTTATGCCCTAATTTTAAATAAGATGTTTATTTTGGTTATATTGAATATATAAAAGGGTCAAATATTGTATTTAAAAAGGGTTTTCCATTAAAAGGCTATAAATTTGAAATTTTTGAAAAATACTTTTTTATGTGAAAAAATTTAATTTGTTCTAATATTATGTCTAAGAAACACATAATATGGATTCTAAAATGTTATAGAGTATATAAAATTAAAAATTCAATTAACACTATTCATAACCGCTTTTTGAACGGCATGTTTGGTAAGTTGTGGTGCGCTCAAACTCGGTGTTGCGTTTTGCGCTAGTTATTGAATTACTTTTAATAGATAACATACTATTTAATCTTGAGGTGTTACATTATCCCATAATTCAATAAATTGTGTCCCCACAAATTCAATTTTTTTTGAAAATAAAAGGTTAAAATAGAAAATACCATTGTGGAAAACCCACATCAGAAATTGGGTTAATAAAATTAAGTCTTAATAAGATGGAAAGGGAAATGAAAATTCACCACCAAATTAGGGTTTCTAATAGGAGAACATTTATAGAAATTATAGACACAAAATTTGAGGAAAACCCTAAATATTTATAGGGAGTGATTCAGGAAATCAACCACAAACAAGTGTAAAATTTAGGGCCTCAAAGTCATCAATCTATAATGATTTAAAATATCATCTGTTCAAAAAAACATAAGGTATTAGGATAAAACATTTTTGGTTATAAGATCTCTTCCCTAAAGGTTAATAATTAATATCTTCATAGAAAAATAGGAAAAAAAGTATACTTGAAAACTAGAGTTACATCCTTTAACAAATTTCAACCACAAACTCATCTTTCAATCTTAAATATAATAGAACATAAAAATATTCAATTTATCCAAATCGTATAGGATTCCAAAAATGGAATTTATAATTCATATGTTAGACCTTTAAAAAACTACATTATGCAATCCTAAACATCACATAGACTAGTGGTAGGTGATGCACCCCTATCGCCCTTCAGTTGCAGGTTCTTGTCTCGCGGCCTTCCTGGACACGACAGGTTGTTTCCCGACCTCTGAGTTGTCCTTTTTATAACAATACAAAAATAATCTTCAGAAATTAATTAACACTGAAAATATCATCTAATATCAAGTATAATACATTACAACCTTTAGAATTATCCAATATTCTTCTATCAAAACTCATTGTCCAAAATTTATTAGGAAGGTAAACACAATGAAGATCTTTTCTACCACGTAATAACAGGTGAATACCATCATCACGTATTCTTTTAAAATACGGTAATACTTGGAATTACCATAAAACCTTATTGATTACATTAATACCCCTTTATCCCTTATATAAAACTGGATATACTACTTATATCCCAAAAATTTGTATACTCCATAAAAAATGGAATAAACAAACAATTAATTAGTTTGAAAGTAGTCAAGAATATCGAATACAATTTATCCAAATCAACCATCTATTATTCCAAAATTAATATCGCTATATCAAGACGATATTAAGGTTTATCTTTCCTCCAACCATGTATTTTTCAAAAACAATTTACTTGTTGTTGAGTCACGTTTCATAGTACTATATAATCTCAAATCCTCAATGAAATAGCACTGTAGTACAATCCTTATTTATTACATAATTAATTTAACTTATACATCATCAATACAACATTTAAATGACATAATTATTTAATAAAAACATAAGAAAACTAAAAATTTCTCTTAATCTGTGGTAGTATCATGACTTGATTATTATCCAATAGAATCATTTGGGGAATACTCTGATTATTTAGACATTTATTCACGTTGTTTTCCAACTCCTTGTAGGTGAGTTATTTTACATTTGAAACCTTTTTCTTACCATTGAAATCACTTAATTGGTTTCCTTTTTCTCCACACTAACAAACTCCCATTTACTTTAATCATTTAACAAGGTGATTCTTTCCACAGTTATCACATTTGGGAAAATCCTTCCATCCCCTCTTACCTTTATCTATGTTTCCCTCTTCCATTTTTGTCTTCTCTTGCTTCCCTTCTAAGACATATGACTTAATGAATTCATTACTTATCTTATTAACATGTTATTCTATTTCTTCATATGATGAGAATACATGGGAGACTATTTCCCTTCTAAATTCAAGCTTAATACAATGAAATATATATTTCTTCTTAGTCATTACATCATGTTTATTGATGGAGTTCTCATTCGTTATGCTAGGCTCTATTTCAAAACAATGACATACACTAAGTTAGTTTATAAATCAAAATTAATAATTCCAAACTTTTAAAATACGTAACATAAATTGAAAAGATTATGCATATAATATAGAATTATAAAAGGTTTTCTTTGACGAAGTATTTACTCAAAAATATTTCATAATGACTTTTAATGAAAATGTGAATTATCCTAAGCATATCCCCTGGGAGTGTCATAACCAAAAGTGAAGCAAGGCCTGTTGCCGTGCACCAGTTCCCATTGGTGTCTATATAAAAGTGGTGTTTTGGGTTTTACCCCTAGGTACATCTGTGACAGAGCTCCCTCTACCTGTTCGTATCCAGACAGGGATGTATTGATTAGAAACTCTCAAAATTTCTACATTACCAAAATTCTAATAATTTCTTCTATATTATTTCTCAAAGTCTATCTTATGATAATGTTCTCTAATCATAGTTTATCTAAATCTAGTTTCTAAGGTTATTGCTACAATTACTATGATACAAAATGTAATGCCCCAACCTTAGTTTTGCAGAGTCTGTGAATTATTGGAATTCATTGGCAGGATTACAAGGAATCATGTCAAAAAGGACCGATCAGTTTAGCAGTCTTGGAAAATATATTACATACATGAACGTTACATTACACTTTCTAAAATACGACACAAAATAACTAATCTTTTGAGAATTCCATTGTTCCCTTATATGAACCTGTAATATAAATCATAAAACACTTCATGGGATTTTAGAAACAAAACAGAAGAAAGGGGTGAGCTACGATGCTTAGTAACGGTAAGTAATACAGATGATGATGACATAAACATTAGGCATGATGAATAATTTAAAGAAAATTCCTTTAAAAATAATATACATGTACACTAAATGGAAGGAATATAAACTGGGTAAATAATTCCATAATAAAACATAGTCGTGGGTGTTCTACTTGTCAAATAACCACATGATCCATCAATGTTATTTTAATAATGATGGAATGCATAATGCTGGATATTATGAAACATTTTTTCAAGGCCTTGTCCAAGACGTCTAAAAATGATAATGGCATTAGCCAAAACCATATATAAAATTGGGAAAGGCCTTAGCAAATTCCATGTCTTATTGTCTCATGAGACCAACTGATGTATCAAGGAGCTATAGAGGGCTCCACATGTCACCTACTAAGTCCAATACATTCCTCATATGAAAATTATGAACCATAACATAAAATTTCGTATTAAAACTAGCATAAAAAATGTCAATACTTTATCCATAAACCATGAATGTTATTAAAATAACACATCCATAGTAAAAAATATCACAAAACCTTCAATACAATATGGAATATTTTTATCATAATAAATCAACATCAAACAATTTCAAAATCCATCAATGGATGTTGTCATAGATGAAAATGATCAGTAAAATGCTTTGAGAGAAATACCCCTTTTCATGAAATCGTTTAAAAGTATCACAATTTATAAAGAAAGTCATTTAAAGAGATTTTTTAATCAAAGTGTCCCATACCACTTTGAAACTTTTGTAAAGAATTATCATTTCCAAACATTCATTTCCATATAAATAAATCCTTAAAATTATTTTGAAAACATGGACAATAATCAAAAGGATTTAGAAAGGAAAATCTTTAAAAAATTTAAAATGATGATGTAGTTAAATAGAACCACCCATAAAACCATAAAATATTCTTTTTGAAAACATTTTATGAAATATGGTTATCGATGATATGTATGTCCTAGTAAATACTTACACATAAACAATCTCGGATAATAACGAGATTGAAGATATAACCCTTACCTACCACTTTCCTTTGGTCAAGGGTACGTTTAAACTCATGTATAATGGACATTGTATGTTATTAGGTTTTACAAGAACAATATTAATATTTATTATATCATACATTATGCATTTATGACTTTATACTACCTATTTAATAATGATATCGCTGTTAAATTTACATTTTAGATAATAATTGCATTCTTTATTGTACATATTATAACTTATTATTCTTGATCGTATCATTTAGATAATGATTTAAATACATACTAAATATAAAATATTATTTATATACCATATATATTTAGAATATAAATTTGTATAATAGATAGATATATGAATTGGAAGACACCGTTTATGGAGATTGTAGGTCGTACGTACGAATAAACGTTGTTTCTGTTTTCATATCGTATTGAATGGAAGTAATTCAATGAGATGAATGTAAATACGTACCAAAATTCACACACAAACACACACACACATATATTTCTAGTATAGTTATTATTTAATATATTACATACTTATTAATAATATATATTTTTATAATAATCTTTGAATGATGAACGTGATAATGAATCTCATCGCGTCGTGGAAACGGTAATCCGTATGTACGAACGAGCGAAAATATCATTATATTGAAGATGAAATCGTATAAAATTGTATGGTATATCATATATAAATAATAATTAACATTATTTATTTATTATTTACATTTGTTATACTCATTATTATACTCATCCAAATAATGAAGTGTTTGAATAACAAACAACACCACGATGTGGAGACGGTAAGTCGTACGTACACACGTATGGTGATTTTTTCATTTATAGGATGGATAGAATAACGAATATAATTGTACCATAATTATAATAAATTCATAGTATGTAGAAGGTACTGTAGTTTTTATTTTTTTATGGAAATAACAAATAAATAGGAAGTGGAAGAAGAAAATAACATGAAAGAGGGTGGTGAAATCATTACATTTTCTCCGGGTTCTTCCTTTTGATTTTATTAAAAGGGATCATTAGGTAAGATTTATGACCATAAAAATCAATATATGATGAATTTAGGATAGTTGGGAGGTTATTTTGAAAGGGGTTAACCTAGCCATGTGGATTTGGAGGGGTTAATTTGAGAGATGGGTGAGTTCCCTTTTATAAGAGGGGTGAGGGGTACCTTAAGAAAAGATTGAAATATTATTTTATAATAAATTCATATTTGGTTTATAATTACTAAAAATGATTTTTTTCTAGGAATGGTGTGGATGGGTCAATATCCTCTCATCCAATAGGTTTTGCACATGTTTTGGTTACCATTTTATCCTTATCTTTTAGATTTAACTCTAAGTTAAAAAATTTATCTTTTACTGAGTCTTCTTGTATTATTTCACTATATGGTTAATAAACATACTCTAAAATTCAAATATAACCTCAAGTGGTTACTTAATAAAATATAAAATAATATTTAAGACATTTGGCCAAACCTTAGATTTTTAGGAATATTATATCAACAAATAATATAGTATTTGTTTTAAAAACTATTTTATGTCAATTTTGACACTATTTGGTAGTTGATTTTATTAAAGCCCTAAAAAGTTATTACTTCAAAATAAATTAATTTAATCAACCCTAACATGTCATGTTATCCTATAAAATTAGTTTAATTCATCAAAAGTTTCAATTTACATTTATTTGGGTATTTATAATATCAGTTATTTTAATATTTCATTAATATGGTAATTACTGCATCATCATTGTGTCATAAATAAATTAAATTAAAAAATTTCTAAACATTATAAATAAAATACCATTATGTAGGAAATATTTTTATCTTTCTATTTAATATTTATAGTTTAATTTATCTTATTTATAACCCTATATTAAAAATGATTAAGTTATTAAACATTGAATTTAACACTTCTAACTCTTCTTAAAATTAAATAATAGTAAATGTCCTAATCTAATCCAAGTGGACCTAAGGGATCATATTTTATTCCTAAGGTTTTTTTGTTCTCATTAAACTTATTGAATAGAATTAGGACATGTTTTAGGATAATTAAAAAATCATTTTTACCCTTAATTTCTAAATAACTTTTAACCGTAGTAAATAAAATTAAAAAAATACTATTCACCAAAAAAATTTCATATTATTGAACCTTATTTTACATACTGAGGTTAACCGTGTCTCTTGTATTTTTAAAATTCAACTCATAGAAGTGGTAAAATTATATTTTATGCAAATTTTCAAATGCTCCTATAAGGTGGGTAAAAGACGGTAAAAAGTTATATACAATGTTATATATCTAAACTTTTTATAAAATGACTCCAATGGATTACATAAAACATATATAGGTATTATGTATCTATTTTTACCTATAATAAATTAAAATAAAATAACAAATTACATAAATAAAAAGTCGGTTCTAAACAATAACGCAGTGTTTTTCACTATTAATCAAAAAATTGAATGCTTTCACAAAAATACCAAAAATTCTCCCTAAGATAATTTTGATATTAAGAATTAAAAAATAAATCCTATTTTACCAAATTCATAAATAGATGTTGAATTTAGTAATTTAAAATTAATTACCATTCTCAAAACCAAAAATGGTGTTTTTAAAAAGTAATAATTATCAAAAGATTGTCATGTGTTTATTTCAAATTTAAATGTTAAATTACTTATAATGACCAACATTGTATTAAATGATAAAAATATAATATAATTATAATTAAAAACCATTCAAATGTATAATTGAACACTATAATTTATTTTGATTAAAAAGTTTGTTTTCAGATAAAATTTAGTACTTTTCACTATTCACCCAAATGTGAAAGTATAAATAATTTTTTTTATCAAAACTAAATTTTAATTTCTCTATTCTAAAGAATAAGTTTATTTTGTCAAATTGAATATATTAATGTTTCAAATATTAGATTTCAAAGGGTTTTTCCATTAAAAGGTTGTAAAATTACAATTTTTGAAAAATACTTATTTTATATAAAAAAATTAATTAGATATTATATAATGTCTATGAAACACATAATATAGATTCTAAAATTTTATAGAGTATATAAAATTCAAAATGAAGTTAACACTATTCATAACCTCTTTTTGAATGGCTAGTTTGGTATGTTGTGGTGCGCTCAAACTCGGTGTTGCGTGTTGCACAAGTTATTCAATTACATTGAAGTGATAATGTACTATGAAATAATGGGGTGTTACACCAAAAAACCATAATCCCTCAATCTGAAAAAACCCTATACCCTCAACAACAATAAAACCTAAACACTAGCTCCCACCAAACCCTTGACCCTCAAACATAAAAAAACCTAAACCCTAATCCCCTAATCCCCGAAACACAAAAACCCTAACCCAGGAAACCCCAAACCCATAGCCCCATAAATCTATAAATCGTTGGCTACAAAAAACAACTAACCCTCATCCAAAAAATACTGCAAACCCTCATTCACTATAAAAAACTAAACCCAAATACCTAAAAAACCCTAAACATTCAACCTGAATATAACCTAATAACATAGACAAAAAATCATAATCTTATAAACCCAAATAACCCTACACCATTAGCCAACAAATACCCAAACCCCAACCCCCAGAAAACCATAAACACTTAACCCAAAAAAATTCAAAACCCTCAACCCAAACAACAAAAAACCCCCAATTAAAAAGTCACAAAACCCTTATCTCCCCAAAAACACAAAACCTCTACAACCAAAAACCCCAAATCATTACTCCAAAAAAATAGTAAACCCACATCACCAAAAAAAATTAATCCCTCACATCGAAAAATCCATAATCCCTTGTCCCCAAATATCCCTAAAAAATTAGCCCCAAAATCCATAATCCATAAGATCCACAAAACCCAAAAATGTTATCCCCCACAATACCCAATCTCCCATTAGGAAATAATATTTTACCCTTAGCAAAAAAACCATAAAACCTCCACCCCACAAAATCATAAACCCCCTATCTAATAAAACATAAACTCAAAAATCCCAAACCCCAAAACTGTTATTCCGAATAACCTCAAACCCTCATCCCCAAAAAACCACAAATCATCAACCAAAAAACAACATTAACCGTCATCCTCAAATTTTCCAAAACCCTTTGTTCCAAAAAACCCATACCATCATCCCAAAAATACCAAAATCCATCGTCCCAAAAAAACCAAAACCCTCATCCCCAAAAACCTAATCCATCAACCCTTAACAACTCCAAACCCTCTTCCGGAAAAAACACGAAACACTCATACACAAAAACACCATTCCCCAACACCAAAAAACTCCAAACCCTAACCATGAAAAATATCTTGACCCCTAGCCCCAAAATAACACCATCCATCTAGCCTCAGAAACCCCCATACCCTCCCCCAAAAACCCATAATCATCAATTCAAAAAAAATCCCAGAAACCTCACCACTTGAAAAATCAAAAAACATATCCCAAAATAACCCCAATCCATCACACACAAAATAACCAAAATCTTATACATTTAAAACAGAAAACACTCAACCACAAAAACCCCAAACCCACAAACCCCAAAAAACCCAAACCCTGAGTCAAAAATATCCCAATACCTTATCCCATGAAATCAATAAACACATAGACCTAGAAAACACAAAACCCTCAGCCACAAAATCCAAAACGCAAATCCCTTAAAAAGTCATATACATTAATCATCATATCCAGAAACCCTTATCCCCAAAAACCCTAAACCCACAATCCCAAAAAAACATAACCGCCCTTAAGAAAAAACCCTAAAAACTCATCGCCAAAAAAATCATAAACCCTCATACCTAAAAATCCCTCAACCTTCAGTCTAGAAAACCATAAAACCTAGGACAAAAATAATAATTAATGTAACACCCTGATATTTTATGGAATTTTTCTTTTTAATTTATTTTATATCTTATGTTGTACACTTCACCAAGATTATCTTGTGCTATATGCAACTTTGTATTTGCTTATAGTATACGTAACACTATTCTTGGCTTGTTACGCACACAATTTCATGTTCTTTCGAATAAAATTCATTTTACACAACACCAAGAATAGAATTTGATCAATGTATAACTGAACTATATTTTGAGTATGTTATATGCAACACCAAAAGATACTTTCCCTAAACGCAACCCTGACTTGTCTTGCATTACACGCAAGAGTGGCCTTCCTCAATATCGTGTGCTGTACGCAATACCGAGTTTCACTAAACGACGATATATTGTTATAATATTATTATGAACTAGCTGTTATTAATATTATCAACAGAATTTTGTGTTTTATAACATTATAATTCATCTTACACATTTTCCGGAATATTTTATCAGAAAAAAAATCAAATTTTCAGATAACATAAGTATTTTTCAAAAAAATGAAAATTTGTCGCCTTTTAATGGGGCACCCATTTTAAAATTAAATTTTGACATGTTTATAAGTTCAATTTCACAAAATAAACTTATTATTTTGAATAAATATATAAAAATTTACATTGGATAATGTTTTGATATTTTTTTGACAAAGTTCGTATTTTTATGAATAGTAAAAACACGTTAAATTTTACTTAAAAACAACTTTATTCATCGAGATAATTTATATGGTAAAATTATAATTTTAAATTTTTTAAATTATAAATATAAAATATTTTTACCTTTTAATATAGTTTATGTCAAAAGCATTAATTTTACATTGAATTCATTGGTAAAAACATTTCAATCTTTGACAATGTTTTTACTTTTAAAACACTTTTATTAACAACGGGATTAATTTTAAATTAATTACTAAAACATATGTGTTTGGAATTTTTAAAAATGGATTCAATATTTGGATTCACTGGGTCCATATTATTTTAATAGGTTACTTTTTTTGATATTATAAATAGTAACTACGATAATTTTTATTTATTAATGTTAAAGGTAAATCGGGTAATTGATGGTAAATATAAGATTACAAAATTATCTTAAGACCTGCCAAAATTCTATTGGATGAATAAAAGTCGACCCATATCATTTAATGGTCGTAATAGTTTCATTTAATGTAATTTTGACCATGAAAATGATATATTTAATATTAAAACCAAAGAAAGCGACAACATTTCACTCTCTGATATCTTATAAGTGTAATAATATTAATTTAGTGATAAACCTCATAACAATTAGAATATAAATTTTCTCCAGAAATCAAATAAAACTATAAACATCATGATAATTTATTTATAATTTTTAGGGATTAATTAATTATCATTAATGATGACACAATAATGATGTAGAAATTATTTTATTGATTGAAATATCAAATAAATGGTATTACAAATAATAAAAAAAAATTATATGAACTAATTAATTTTCTAGGAAACGTTTATATATAAATATGACATGTAAGGAGCCTATTAAATATTTTTGTTCGAATATATCACCTATTTGGATTTTATTTAAATTCAAATAAATGAATAGTGTCAAAATTGACACTATTGTTATTTTATAAAAATAACATATTATAAAATTGTTTAAAAATCACAAAAATAATTATAAATTATAAATTGCAATTTATATGGTCTAAAATGTATTAAAATATTCAATTATGGACAATTCATGACACATAAGTCATTATTTATAACATTTTAAAATTGTTAATATTATTACCACAAATAAAATTGTATATACTAAATAATGATAAATCAAGTTGATAAGGTTTTAAATAAATTAAAAACATGTCTAAATTTTATTGTCTAATTCTATTACAAAACTATCTCATCTCATCATCATATTTGAGACATTTTTTGTGGTTTTTAAATCGGGTTTCAGTTTATTATTAATTAATATTTTAGAGGTTTCCAAAAGTGCCTCTCTTCTCTCTTATAAATGACACCTCCTCCATCTTCTCTTCACAACATTTTGATCCTTCATGTTCAGAAAAAACCTATGCATTTATCTTTACCACTTTCCTAAAAACATTCTAGTGGTCCTCGTCTTCTTCAATGACCAACTGTAGTGCCCTAAGTGGATGTTTCGAAAAGGCGTGTCGAAGTAGATGTAATATCCTTTACCAATTCTTTCAAGTTAATTTCTTCTTCTACTTACTCTACTTTTGTTGTATCATAATAAAGTAATAACATCAGTATCAATAATACAATGATATGTTATTATAAATATTAACCAACCCTATTCCACCTTCTATCCATCCAACGGAAAACAAAATCACTGCGTGTGCGTACGTACAAAATACCGTCTCCGCGCCGTGGTGTAATATATTTTTCCACCACCACCTTACATGGATGGGTATAATTGTGTAAATAATATCTATATAAGTTTATTATAACAGGATACTAATTCTATGATATTACATCATCAACTCTAATTCCATTCAATAATTATGGGAACGATATCATCACTCGTGCGTATGTACGGATTACCGTTTCCACGACGTGATGAGATTCATTCTCCAAGTTAACTATTCATGAATGATGATAAGGTATATATAATAAATAATCATTACATATATGACATATTAATGATAATAAATTTATTTATAAATCATTTACTTACTTCCATTCAATTTAATATGGAAACGAAAACAACATTCATCTATACGTACGACCAACCGTCTCTATGAACATTGTGTTTCTTTCCATTTATTGATCTATTGTATATATGTATATTCTGAATATATATTATACATAAATAATTTTTACATTCTAGATGTGTGTAATCATGATCTATGAAATTATATGAATAATTACATTCCGGGTGGAGGCATATTTCCGGGTAATGTAGCAGTACTGTCGTAGGCATTGTTCGGTACTGTAGCAGCTTGAACTATTCATCCATCTGGGCCTCCGGGCCACCGGTTTGGTCCTTGGGTTTTGAAAGGCTTACGAGCCACCCCAGGCCTTTAGGCCTGTTGATTCTCAAGGCCTTCAGGCCAACTTAACTCCTTAGGGCCACCCAAGGCTTTCAGGCCACATGAATGTTGGCCCCATACATACTACAAAAGAGGAGTAGCCCCGGAATACGATTCAGGGAAGGTGAACTCAACAGAGCAGAGCCAAATGGAATTTCAAAATGAGAGGGTATGGCTATGTCATCAGTACCAGCCTATGCTTGCACATGAAGCCAATCTAGATGGTCACGAAAAGGTGGAGAGCTACAGTCAAGATGCAGATGCTGGGGATGGGAAGTTCATTGTAGATAGTCTGGTAGAATTCCATAAGACCTTGAGGTCATGTAATCTCCTAAGCCTACAGGCCATGTAATCTCTGATCCTATGGGCCTTGTAAGGGTTCCCCCTCATCCCTTGAAAGGGGGGTTTTCAAAAATCAATAATAAATGACACCCTTCGGGCCAATCAAGTAGGTAAGTGAATCATATATGATATCATAAATATTATTATGGTTCTGTTGTAAGATAATAATATGATTAAACCCACTATACAGGAGTCTCGGACACATATGGATGAAACTGGACAAAAGTTAAGGTATTATTTCATCTCACTTTTATTTCTGTGAGTCATATGCCTTAATCAACAACTATTCCTTTTATATGATGTTTATGGTTACCGTGCATGTTTTAATATTATTATTATGAAGGATAATATATTTACATATTTATGTAATTTTCTTTATTTTATGACATATATGAGTCCACTGATTATTATTGGTACAGGATAATTATTCCAATCTCATTCATATCCTGGATTTCTTATACATATGAATTTACTGCGGTTTTATTTATCATCCATGACAATGTTTTATAAAAATGTATTCATAAATTTCTTACTATTCATCCATGTCTGTTAAAGTCATGTTTACCCCTTTTTGAGTTTTACTATGTGGTATGGAAGAAATATTTCTTTTTTTTAACATATGATGTAATTTTGACTTTTCTAACAAAAGTACGAGAAGAATGTTTTTTTAACTTATACAGCATGAACGAATTTTTAGGGGTTCATAACTCCTTATTTTCAAAATGATTCATGTACAATATTTCATGATTATTTTCATCAAATTCCCTTTCTATTAAAATTTCATGGCATTTTGAGAAAATAAAACGATTTTGAAGAAAAAAGGATATTTTCCTCAAGAATTTATTTCAAGTGTTTTATCAAAACTATTTTCCATAAAAGATGACATTATTTTGTATGTTTATGTTTCAAGTATAATATATCTATTATTTATATGGTTTTATTTTTTTATGATGAAATTATATCCATTTGTTTAATATGGATTATGTTATGATGGGTTGCTTTTTTTGAAACCCATTTTGTTCGTTGGGATATGATGAATGATTTATGTTTATTTTCTGGAACACGAATGAATGATTTAATTATGATATTGGTGGGACCTATATCTCCCTCCAATTCATTGGGTAAAAATTTATATCTCATGAGATAGACATGGATGGAATGGCATGTGATTGTGGTTCAGTAATACAGGGCTGGAACGACATGTAAACCTGATTCAGTAATGGACTTTTTCCACTATGATGGTCTTGGAAACAATGCTTTGGCTAATATGGAAATCATAACATGTGTTTAATGGATTTTCACAATTAAATATTTTTTCCCATGCTATTTTATCATGAATAATGTTCCTTTATAATATTTACCTTATGTACTACCATGATTTATTTCATTTCTCAAGAATTTTTTGTTTTATTTACATGTTTTTACGTTCAACTATTTATGGATTGTTTTTCAGTTCTCCATGATTACCATTATTGAGCATTTGAGCTCACATTTTTTATGTTTTATTTTACCGAGGATATAAAGAATGGTTTTAGGTAAGAAAACAAAAGGGGAAGATCATTATGGAAGATGTTGATGATATTTAACCATGATTAGAAGAATATGTTCCGAGTATCCAAAGAAACTAAATTAATATGGTCATTGGACGTTTGTTTTTTTCATTATTACGTATTCCACCAACGTAATTTAATGACCATGTACGTCATGCATTGGGTCTCTACAGCTGGTATCAGAGTGAAGGTTTAGTTAACCGTTGGAAACTAGGATGAGAAAACATTAGTGAAATCCCTAGAGATATTTCTATGGTATGTCTTGGGATGTCTCTAAGGATAAGTATAAGTATAGGTTGTAGTCTTATAATTATGGTAACTATCTTAGAATGAAACCTAAGATGTTATATATTGAAGTTACTCCCCCTTTATTATGTTGTTTTTCAAGAATGATTTTGGCCTCTCACAGAATTCTTTTTGGGTTTTAGACGATGGCTGTAACCAGAAGGAACATTGATGATCAATGTAATGGACAATGCAATGATTTGCCTCCTGAACAATCCAATGTTATGGGAGATGTAGTGAAAATATTATTTATATACTTACACAAGCTATGAATCATTCTGGACTTCCAAATGAGCATAGAAGGGAACAATATTCTATTGAGTCCTTCATGAGGCAACGTCCACCTTCTTCTAATGGGTATTCTTATCCACTTCTTACTGAACAATGGATTAGTACCATTGCAATGATATTTTCCATACTTCATTGTTGATAACATTAAAAATTAATTCTATCTATTTACCGTTTAGAAGGTGAAGTAGAATGTTGGTGGACTCTAATTAAGAATACGAGGCCCCAAGATGAAATTGAATCCATGGAATGGGATGAGTTCAAGAACTGATTTTTCAATAAGTACTTCCCTCATATTCTTTGATAAAATATTGAAAAGGAGTTCCTTGAGATTAAGAAAAAGGAAGATGAATCTGTTGGTCTATACGAGGAGAATTTTACAAGGCTTAAAGGAATGCATCTTCCATTATAATCCAACCTGAAAGTAAAGTTGATCAATTCTTCAGTGGCTTAAAACCAAGTCTTCGAAGAGAATTATATATAAGAGACTTCAGTGGATATGAAGAAATTGTGCATTGTGCTATCAAGGTAGAACTGGAAGTTTGTGTAACATATGAATCCCATGGTTTTGACAAAAAATGAAAGATGGAGTTCAAGGAAAAATCTCAGAACAATAGTGAAAAGAAGGTGAATGTTTCATTATTCTCAATGTGTGAAAATATGTTTAGTGGAGATTGTCTAAATGGTACTAGAAAACGTTTCAAGTGTGGAAAATAAGGACATCGAGTAGCTGATTACCCATGTAATGGGGAAAAGGTTTCTAATGATGTGAATAGAGAAAATACTGCAGAGAACGCTCCACCAACACTTCAATACTTCAAGTTCAAGGAAATGGGGAATTATTCTAATCAATGCCCTAATCCATGGGTTAACAATGATCAACGTGAGAAACCTCTTAAGGAAAAGGACAAAGGGAAGTCACATGTGATAACAATTTGTGATGTTGAGTATGACAATAAAGTTTTCGAATGATTATGTGTTTATGTAATGTGATTTCAAAATAGTACCATGGAATTTCATTTATTTTACATTGGAATTTTGGAATATCTTTGTATTGGTGTTCAATAATTGTATGGTACTGGTAACCATGAAAAGTGATTGAAATATTTTTCGAAAATAGATGATATGTGCATAATGAAGGGATAAGGAGAAAATAATATGTTTTATAGTATTCATGTGGTCATGACTGATTGATGGACAATGTGATATCGTGGTTTGAGTATATATAAATTTTGGGATTTTGGAATGTGGAAAGAGTTTACTTCTGACAAAATTCATGTTTTCACTAAGGTTCTATGGTAATTCATGTTATAAGATAATACATGATGTTGTTATTCACATGTTTGAAATGTGACCAAAAAGACATATCTTATGATATATGGGGGATAAATGATGGTATTCACATACTTGGTAGATGACCTTTCGAGAAATCGTTTACTTTATACCATGAGATTGGATAGAATTATTTTGGATAAGCTTAATGGTTGGAATTGATTAAGTTAGACATTAGATAGTATTGTTTAATGATATACCTTTTTTATATTATTTCTGAAATAATAGTATAGTTTTAGAAAACGTACTACCTGACAGAAAAGATACATCCCATTGCGTCTGACAAGGATGCGGGAATCGAACCCACAAACGAAGTCTCACATGCCTTTATCGCCTACCACTGGCCTACATGAAGTCCCTGGATAGTAGAAATTACTTTTATTGTATTAAGAGGTATGATATATGATTAATAAGTCCATTTTAGGAACCATATACCATTAATCTCACCATATATGGATTTATATATATTTAATAACTTTTCCTAAAATTATGTTTGAGAAAAATGTAATGAACTATCATTTTATCGCATGATCTTATCACACATCATGAATGAAAAATTATACTTAATTTTATTAAGAGAAGAAGTGTAAATTGTTCAAGGCACGAACAATGGTGAGATTGTACCAAAATCAAGTAAGTATTTCTTTTAATTCAAAAATTAATCAACATTAGGGAACTGATATTGAACACCAAATGTTTTTTCCTATTACCCTAATATCCAATGAATTAGATGGAGCCTAAGATCATCATAAATTTATGGCTTTGTGGATGCTGGATTTTTCATAGCCATGTTCTCTACCACTCTCCATCAGAACTTGGTGGTCAGATTTCTCGTCCATATCCATGTTTTCACCTACATTCTCATATGTGGAAACCTAGGGATGAGTTACTTTGGGTATCCATTATTTTTATAACGTTCCTTTTTAAAATTATGAATTTGTATTCCTTTTTTACGATGTGGGTTTCTTTGAATGAATCTTTCATGTAGAAACCCATTTATAACCCTGACGAATTTCGAGGGAAAAAATCATTTTAAGGGGGGTAGAATGTAACACCTCGAGATTTTATGAGAATTATTCTTCATAATTTCTTTGATGTCTTATATTGTATTCTTCACCTAGATTATCTTTCACTATATGCAACACCGTATTATCTTGTAGTATACACAACACTTTTCTTAGCTTCTGATGCACAAAATTTCAAGTTCTTTCAAATATAATTCATTTTACACAACACCATGTATAGATTTTGATCAATGTATAACTGAACTATATTTTTAGTATGTTATACGCAACACCAAAGGAATCATTACTTACACGGATCCCTGACATGGCTTGTAATACACACAAGAGCGACCCTCCTCAATAGCATGTGTTGTACGCAATGCAGAGTTTCACTAAACAATAAGATATTGTTTTAATATTTTTTAACTAGCCTATATGAATAGTATTAAAAACATTTTTAATTTTATAACATTGTAATTAATCTTAAACATTTTCTGGAATGAGGTATGAGAAAAAAATCATTTATTCGCATAAAAGAAGTATTTTTAAATTAATGCAGTTTTGCCGCCTTTTGATGGGGCACCCATATTAAATCTAATTTTTGACAAGTTTATAAGTTCAGTTTTACAATATAAACTTCTTATTTTGAATCAAGATATAAATATTTACATTGCATATGTTTTTGATATTTTTCTGACAACATTTTTATTTTGATGAATAGTAAAAACATGCTAAATTTTACTTAAAAAAACTTTTTTCATCGAGATAATTTATATGGTTGAATTATAATAGTAAATTGTTTTAAAGTATAAATAGAATATATTTTTACCTTTAATATAAGGAATTTCATTAGCATTAATTTTACATTGAAATCATAGATAAAAATTTTTAATCTTTGACAATGTTTTAACTTTTAAACCTATTTTCCTAAAAATGGGATTAATTTTATATTAATTACTATAACTTATGAGATTAGAATTTTCAAAAATGGATTACATATTTGGATTCAGTGGGTCAAAATTATTTTAATAGTTTTATTTTTTTATATTATGAATATTAAAAATGATAATTTTTATTTACTATAGTAAAAGGTAAATCAGGTAATTAAGGGTAACAATAAGATTATAAAATTTCCCTAAGACCTACCAATATTATATTGGATAAATAAAAGTATAAACATATGATTTAAAAGTCATAATAGATTCATTTCATCTACTTTTGACCATGAAAATGAAATAATT
The DNA here is from genome assembly GCA_963277665.1 of Viscum album. Lineage (NCBI taxonomy): Eukaryota > Viridiplantae > Streptophyta > Magnoliopsida > Santalales > Viscaceae > Viscum > Viscum album. Next base: position 4,933,629 of record CAUJRU010000012.1, on the reverse strand, counting down.
ATCATTAAAACCAAAGAAAGTGAATAAATGTCACTCTATTATATCTAATAAGTGTAATAATTTTATTTTAGTGATCAACCTCATAAAAAATCGAATATAAATAGTCTACATAAATAAAATAAAATTATATACATAATGAGAATTTATTTAGAATTTTTAGGGACTAAATAATTATCATTAATGATGACACAATAGTGATGTATAAATTATTTTATTGATTGAAAGATCAAATAAATGGTTTTAAAAATATTAAAATAAATATTATATGAACTAATTAATTTTCTCCAAAAAAATTCTAGATGCATATGACATGTTAGGATTCTATTAAATATTTTTTTTGAATATATTCTCTATTTGGATTTTATTTAAATTCAAATAAATGAATAGTGTCAAAATTGACACTTGTTATTTTATAAAAAAACATATTATAAAATTGTTTAAAAATCAAAAAAAAAATTAAAAATTGAAAATTGAAATTTATACTCTCTAAAATGTTCTAGAATATCCAATTATGGATAATTAAAAATATATAAGTAATTATTTATAATAATTTAAAATTTAGAAAATTATTACGACAAATAAAATTAAAAAGATAAAAAATGGTTAAATAAAGTTGATATGGTTTAAAATAAATTCCAAACATGTCTAAATTTAATTCTCTAATGCGATTAAAACCCTATCTCATCTCATATTCGGATTGGAGTCATTTTTGGAAGGTTATTAAGTGGGATTTGATTTTATTATAAATTAATATTTTAGAGGTTTCCAAAAGTGCCCCTCTCCTCTCTTATAAAAGGAAACCTCCTCCCTTTTCTCTTCACAACATTTTGAGCCTTCATGCTGGGAAAAAACCCACCATTTCTCTTCTCAACTTTCATAGAAACCAACTAGAGGTCCTGGACTTCTTCAAAGACAATCTTTAGTGCCCTAAGAGGAGGTTTAGAAGAGGTGCTTCGAAGTAGAGGTAATATCCTTTACCGATTCTTTGAAGTTCATTTCTTCTGATACATCATCATCATTTGTTTTTTCATAATAAATTAATGACATAAGTATCACTCATATACTGATATGTTATTATAAATAATAACCAACCCTATTTCACCTTATATCCATCCTATGGAAAATACAATCACTGCATGTGCGTACGTACAGAATATAGTCTCCACGCCATAGTGTAATCTGTTTTTCCACCACCACCATACATGGATGAGTATAATGGTGTAAATAATAACTATATATTGTTATTAAAACGTGATACTAATTCTGAGATATTATATCATCCACTCTAATTCCATTCAATAATTATGGAAACGATATCATCGCTCGTACGTATGTACGGATTACCGTCTCCATGACGTGATTAGATTCATTTCCCAAATTAACCATTAAAGAATGATTATAAAGTATATATAATAAATAATCAAAAAATATATGACATATTAATGTTACTGTATTTATGTATATGTTATTTACTTACTTCCATTCAATTAAATAAGGAAACTAAAACAATGTTCGTGCATACGTTCGGCCTACCGTCTCCATGAAAGGTGTATTTATTTCCCTTTATCTATCTATTAAATATATGTATATTCTGAATATATATTATATATAAATCATGTTTTACATTCTAGAAATAATAAATCATGATATATGTAATCATTTGAATAATTACAAGTCAAAACACGGACGATAAATGAAACGATTTTAGCCAAAACACTGCTTTAACATGGAATTGACAAATGAATGGGTAATAAAAAGTTGTAAGTGAATAATACATGGTATCATAAATATTATTATGGTTCTTTTACAAGTTAATAATATTTTTAAACCCACTATATAGGAGTCTCAGACACATACTGAAGAAATTTGACATAAGGTAAGGGATTATTTCGTCTCACTTTTATTTCTGTCAGAAATATGCCTTAATCACCAACAATTCCTTCTGTATGATGTGTATGATTACGATGCATGTTTTAGGATATTTATAATGAAGGATATTAAATTTAAATATTTATGTACCTTTCTTTTTTATTAAAAGTATGACTCCACGGATTATAATTGGTAAGGGATAATTATTCCAATCTCGTTCTATCTAGGATTTCTTATACGTACGTATTTACTTGGGTTTTATTTATCATCCATGTAAATGTTTTATAAATTTTTTTTCATAAAGTTCATACTATTCTTCCATATCTGTTAAATTCATGTTTACCCCTTTTTGACTTTTACTATATGGTATGGAAGGAATATCTCTTTTGGTTACCATACAAGGTACTTTTGACATTTTTGACAGAATTACGAGAAAAATGTTTTTTTAACATATACAACATGAAAGGATTTTTATGGTTTCATAACACATTATTTTCATAAAGCATCATGTACAAGATTTCATGATTATTTTCAACAAAATCCTTTTCTTTTTAAATTTAATTGAATTTTGAGAAATTAAAATTATTATTAAGAAGAAAGGATATTTTCCTCATGAATTCATTTCAATTTTTTTTTGAAAACTATTTCTCATCTTAGATGACATTATTTAGTATGTTTATGTATCAATTATTATGTATCTATTATTTACATGATTTTATTTTTCTTATGATGAAATGATATCCATTTGTTTTATATATATTATTTTATGATGCGATGATGTTTATGAAACCCATTTTATTCATTGGGTTATGATGAATGATTTATGTTTATTTTGTGGCACACGAAAGAATGATTTCATTATGAGATGGGGGGACCTATATATCTCTCCTATTAAATGGGTAATGATTTATATCTCGTGAGATAGACATGGATAGAACAAAAAGTGAATCTGGTTTAGTAATACAGGGATGGAATGGCAAGTATACCCGGTATAGTAGTGGACTTTCTCCATTATTATGGTCTTCGCAACAATGCCTTTGCTATTATGGAAATCATAACATGTGCTTAATGGTTTTACAGAATTACATATTTTTTCCCATGCTATTTAATCATGATTAATGTTCCTTTATTATATATGCCTTATGTACTACCAAGATTTATGTAATTGCTTAAGATTTTGATGTTTTATGTTCATGTTTTTACGTTCAAATGTTTATGGGTTGTTTTTATGTTCTCCATGTTTACACTTACTTTGAATTTGAGCTCACATTTTTTAAGTTTTCATTTCCCCAGGATATAAAGAATGGTTTTAGGTAAGAAAACCAAAGGGGTAGATATTTATGGGATATGTTGATGATCTTACACCACGATTAGAAGTTTATGTTCGGAGTTTCAAAAGACACTAAACTAATACGGTCATTGGGCGTCTATTTTTTGTCATGTATTATGTATTCCTCAAAATTAATTTAATTTCCATGTATGTCATGCTTTGGGTCTCTACAATTGGTATCCGAGCGAATGTTTAGTTAACCATTGGAAACTAGGAAGCAAAAACATTAGTGAAATCCCTAAAGAAATTTCTATGGTATGTCTGGGTATGTCTCTAAGGTTATGTAAAAGTATAGGTTATAATCCTAGAATTATGGCAACGATCATAGAATTAAACCAAATATGTTATATAATGAAGGTACCCCCCTTTATTATATTGTTTTCCAAGCATGATTTTTTCCTCTCAAACTATTCCTTTTGTGTTTTAGAAGATGGCTAGAACCTGAAGGAATAGTGTTGACCAATGTTATAGGAGATTCAGTGAAAAATCTTACTTTTATACATAAACAAGCTATGAAGCATTCTGGACTTCCAAATGAGCAGATAAGGGAACAATATTCTATTGAGTCCTTCATGTGGGAACATCCGCCTTCTTTCAGTGGGTCTTCTGATCCACTGGTTGTCGAACGATGGATCAGTACAATTGAAAAGATATTTTCCATACATTGCTATTCGGAACATGAAAAATTCATTATGGCTATTTACCATTTAAAAGGTGAGGAAGACCATTAGTGGACTATAATTAAGATTACGAGGCCACAAGATGAAATTGAATCCATGTAATGGGATGTGTTCAAGAAGTTATTTTTCAATGATTACATCCCTCGTAATCATCGAAAAAAGTTGGAAAAGATGTTCCTTAAGATTAAGCAAAATGATGTTGAATCTGTTGGTATATACCAGGAAAATTTTACAAGGCTTTCAAGGTATGAAACTTTCTTTATCATCCAACCTGAAAGTAATGTTGATCAATTTTTCAGTGGCTTAAAATGAAGTCTTCGAAGGGAATTAGCTATAAGATACTTTAGTAGATATGAAGAAATTGCGTGTTGTTCTATAAAGGTAGAACTGGAAGTTGGTGTTACATATCCATCTCAAGGTTTTGACCAAAAATGAAATATGGTGTTCAAGGGAAAATCTACGATCAATTGTGAAAATAAGGTGATTGTTTCTTTATGCAGAATGTGTAGAATGAAGCATGGTGAATATTTTATAAAAGGTACTAGAAAATGTTTCATGTTTCGAAAAAAGGTCATTGAGAAGCTCAGTTTCGATGTAATGGGAAATAGGTTTCTAATGATTTGAATAGAGAAAATACTACTTAGAACGCTCCACCAACACATCAATGCTTCAAGTGCAATGAAATGGGGAATTATGCTAATCAATTCCCTAATCCAAGGGTTAATGATGATCTACGTGAGCAACCTCATAAGGAAAAGGACAAAGAGATGTCACATGCGTTCACAATTTGTGATGTTGAGTATGATAATGATGTTGTGGAATGATTAAGTGTTTATGTAATTGGATTTCAAAATAGTATCCTGGAATCTCATTTATAGTATCATTGAATTTTGGAGTATCTATGTATTGGTTTTCAATAATTGTATGGTACTGGTAACCATGAAAAGTGATTGTAATATTTTTGGAAAGAAGATGATATGCGCATAATGATGGGATAAGGAGAAAATAATATCTTTGATAGTATTCATGATCTCATGACTGATAAAAGGACAAAGTGATATCATGGTTTGAGCATATAGAAATTTTGGGATATTTGTTATGTAGGAAGAGTTAACTTTTGATAGAATTCATGATTTCAATAAGGTTATATGGTAATTCATGTTTCAATAGAATACCTGACTATGTTATTCACATGTTAGGAAGCTGACCAAAAATATATATCTTAGGATATATGGGGGATAAATGATGGTATTCACATACTTGGTAGATGAACATTCTAGAAATCGTTTACATTATACCATGAGATAGGATTAAAGTATATTGGATAAGCCTAATTTTTGGAATGGATTAAGTTGGACATCATATAGTATTGTTGAGGGCTAGAACTTTTTCTCGATATTATTTATGAAATAATAGTATAGTTTTAGAAAAAGGGCAACCTGATGGACATGTGACAACCCATCGTGTCAGAAAAGGTTGCGTGAATCGAACCCACAAACAAAGTGTGAGAGGCCTTTATCACCCACGACTGGCCTGCAAGAAGTCCTTGGTTAGTAGAAAATTGTTTTATTTTATTATGAGTTATGATTGATGAGGTATAAGTCCATTTTAGGAACCATATATGATCAATCTCACCATAGATGGACTTATGTATATTTAATAACTTTTTCTAACCTTAGGTTTGTGACTAATGGAATAACCTATCATTTTATCACATGATCTTCTCACACTTCAATAATGACAAATTCAACTTCATTTTATTAAGAGATGAAGTGGAAATTGTTTAAAACACGAACAATTGTTTGATTGTACCAAAATCAAGTAAGTGTTTCTTTTAATTCAAAAATTATTCAAAATTAGGGAAAGGATCTTGAAAACAAAAAATGTTTTCCTAGTACCCTCATATCTGATGAATCAGATGTTACCTTAGATCATCACAAATTTATGGCTTTGTGATTGTTGGATTTTTCATAGCCATGGTCTCTACCACTCTCCATCAGAACATGATTGTCATATTTCTCTTCCATATCCATGTTTTCCCCTATATTCTATTATATGGAAACCCAATGATTAGTTACTTTGGGTATCCATTAAGTTTATAACATTCCTTTTTAAAATGAGGATTTAGTATTCATTATTACAATGTGGGTTTCTATGAAGGAAACTTTTTAGTAGAAAACCATTTATAACCCTGCCAAATTTCAAGGGAGAAATTCATTTTAAGGGGGGTAGAATGTAAAATCCCACGATTTTATGAGAATTATTATTTTATATTTATTTAATGTATTTTGTTGTACACTTTAACTAGATTAGCTTTTACTAGACTCAACACCGTATAAGCATGTATTATACGCAACACTATTCATGGCTAGTGATGCAAAAAAATCAAGTTATTTCGAATAATATTCATTTTACACAACACTAAGTATAGATTTTGATCAATGTATAACTGGACTATATTTTGTATATGTTATATGCAAAAAAAAATCTTTCCCTACATGAAACCCTGACTTGGCATGCATTACACGCAAGAGGGACCTTCCTCAATAGAGTGTGTTGTACGAAATACTAAGTTTCACTAAACAAAAATATATTGTAATATTATTATTATGAACTAGCCGTTATGAGTAGTATTAACCACATTTTGAATTTTATAACATTATAATTCATCTTACACATTTTCTGAAATGAGGTATGAGAACAAAATCAATTTTTCGGATAAAAGAAGTATTTTTCAAAAAATGTTGTTTTGCCGCATATTGATCGAACACCGATTTTAAATATAATTTTTGACAAAATTTTAAGTTAAAAGTTACAAAAGAAACTTCTTCTTTTGAATTATGATATAAAAATTTACATTGGATATTTTTTTGATATTGTTCTGGCAACGTTCTTATTTTGATGAATAGTAAAAACACGCCAATGTTTACTGAAAAACAACCTTTTCATCAAGATAATTTATATGGTTAAATTATAATAGTAAATTTTATTAAATTATAAATAGAATATATTTTTAAAATTTAATATAATTAATTTCATTAGAAATAATCTTACATTAAATTCATATGAAAAAACATTTCAATCCTTGACAATGTTTTAACTTTTAAAACCCGTTTTCTTAACCACGGGATTAATTTTTAATTAATTACAGAAACTTCATAGTATTGAATTTTGAAAAATGGATTCCATATTTGGATTCAGTTGTTCCAAATTATGTTAATAGGTTACATTTTTTTATTATAATATTATGAATAGTAAATACAGTAATTTGTTTTCTACAGTTAAAGGTAAAGCGGGTAATTAAGGGTAAAAATAAGATTATAAAATTACCCTAAGACCTGACAAAATTCTATTAGAAATATAAAAGTTGACTAATATTATTTAAGGGTCGGAATAGATTTGTTTCATGGTCTTTTGACCATGAAAATGATATAATTATTTTTAAAACCAAAGAAAGTGACAACATGTCACTCTCTTATATCTTATATGTGTAATAATTTTAATTTAGTGATAATCCACATTAAACATGGAATATAAATAGTTTACAGAAATATAGTTAAATTATCTACATCATTAGAATTTATTTAGAATTTTTATGGATTAAATAATTATCATTAATGATGACACAATAGTGATGTAGAAATTATTTTATGGATTGAAATATAAAATAAATGGATTTAAAAATAGTAAAATAAATATTATATGAACTAATTAATGTTCTCCACAAATTTTCTAAATGAATATCACATTTTAAGAGTCTATTAAATATTTTGGTTCGAATATATCCCTTCGGGTATTTTATTTAAATTCAAATAAATGAATAGTGTCAAAATTGATACTATTGTTATTTTATAAAAATAACATATTATAAAATTGTTTAAAAATCACAAAAATATTTAAAAATTATAAATTTAAATTTACATGGTCTAAAATGTATTAAAATATCCAATTATGGACAATTCACAACACATAAGATATTATTTATAACAATTTAAAATTTAGAATATTATTAACACAAAATAAATTAAATAGAATAAATAATGATAAATCATGTTGATAAGGTTTAAAATAAATTCCAAATAAGTCTAAATTTTATTTTCTAATTCGATTACAACCCTATATCATCTAATATTTTGATTTGAGTCATTTATGAAGGATTTTATGTGGGTTTTGAGTTTATAGTAAATTAATATTTTAGAGGTTTCCAAAAGTGCCCCTCTTCTCTCTTATAAATGAACACCTCCTCCCTCTTCTCTTCACAACATTTTCAGCCTTCATGCTCCACCAAAACATACCCATTTCTCTTCTACACTTTTATATAAACATACTAGAGGTCTCGGTCTTCTTCAAAGACCAACTTTATTGCCCTAAGTGGAGGTTTAGAAGAGGCACGTCGAAGTAGAGGTAATATCCTTTACAGATTCATTCAAGTTCATTTCTTCTTCTACTTCTTATTATTTTTTTGTTTCCAAATAAATTAATAGAATCAGTATCACTCATATACTAAAATTTTATTATAAATATGAACCAAACCTATTTAACCTTTTATCCATCCTATGGAAAACAAAATCACCGTGCCTGCGTACGTATAGAATACCATCTCCACGCCATGGTGTAATCTATTTTTCCACCACCACCTTACTTTTATGGGTATAATGGTGTAAATGATAAATATATATGGTTATTATAACATGATATTATTTCTGTGATATTATATCATCCCCTCTAATTCCATTGAATAATTATGGGAACAATATCATCGCACGTGCGTATGTACGGATTACCGTCTCGACGACGTGATTAGATTCATCTTCCATGTTAACCATTCAAGAATGATTATAAAATATACATAATAAATAATCAAGAAATATATGACATATTAATGATACTGGATTTATGTATATGTTATTTAATAACTTTCATTCAATTTAATAAGGAAACTAAAACAATGTTCATGCATACGTACGGCCTACCGTCCCCATGAAAGGTGTACTTATTTCCATTTATCAATCTATTATATATATGTATATTCTGAATATATATTATAAATAAATAATGTGTTAAATTCTGGAAGTATGTAATCATGATCTATGTAAGCATATGAATAATTAAAAGACAAAACACGGATGATAAATGAAACTATTTTACCCAAAACGCTACTTTAACATGGAATTGACTAATGAACGGGTAATATAAAGTCGTAAGTGAATCATATATAATGTCATAAATATTATTATGGTTCTGTTACAAGTTAATAATATGTTTAAACACACTATACATGAGTCTTGGACACATATTGATGAAATTGGACATAAGGTAAGGGATTATTTCGCCTAACTTTTATTTTTGTGAGACATATGCCTTAATCACCAACTATTCCTTTTGTATGATGTGTATGATTACCATGCATGTTTTATGATTTTTATTATTAAGGATGTTATATTTAAATATTTATGAAATTTTCTTTATTTTATGAATTGTATGATTTCACTAATTTAATTGGTAAGGGATAATTATTTCGATCGAGTTCTTATCTAGGATTTCTTGTACGTTCGTTTTTACTAGGGTTTTATTTATCATCCATGACAATGTTTTATAAAAATGTTTTCATAAAGTTCTTACTATTCTTCCATGTATGATAAAGTCATGTTTGTCCCTTTTTTACTATTACTATATGGTATGGATGTAATATTTATTTTGTTTACCATACGTGGTAATTTTAACTTTTCCGACAAAAGTTCGAGAAAAATGTTTTTTTTCAACTTATACAGCATGAACATATTTTTACAGTTTCATATGTCCTAATTTTTATAAAGCATCCTGTACAAGATTTCATGATTATTTTCCAAAAAATCCTTTTATTTTAAAATTTCATGTCATTTTGAGAAAAGAAATCGATTTTGAAGAAGAAAGGATATTTTCCTCAAGAATCAATTGAAGTGTTTTATCAACACAATTTTCAATCAAAGATGACATTATTTAGTATGTTTATGTTTCAAGTATAATGTCTCTATTATTTAGATGGTTTGATTTTTGTTATGATGAAATGATAAACATTTGTTTTATATGGTTTATGTTATGATGGTATGTTGTTTATGAAACCCATTTTATTCATTGGGTTATGGAGAATGATTAATGTTTATTTTGAGGAAGATGAAAGAATGATTTCATTATGATATGGGTAGGACCTATATCTCCATCCAATGCTTTGGGAAAAGATTTATATCAGATGAGATAGACATGGCTGGAACGACAAGTGAATCTGGAGTAGTAATACAGGTCTGGAACGACAAGTAAACCCGGTTCAGTAATGGACTTTGTCCACTATGATGGTCTTGGAAACATTGCCTTGGCTACTATAGAAATCATAACATGTTATTAATTGTTTTACAAAATTACATATTTTTTTCCAATGATATTTTTTCACGAATAATTTTCTTTTATGATATATCCCTTATGTATTTCTATGATTTATGCGATTTCTCTAAATTTTTCTGTTTTGTGTTCATGTTTTTACATTCAAATGTTTATGGATTGTTTTTATGTTATCCATGTTTAACCTTACTGAGAATTTGAGCTCAACCATTTTATGTTTTCTATTCCCTAGGATATAAATTAATGTTTTTGGTAACAAAACAAAAGGGGAAGATCTTTATGGGATATGTTAAAGACCCTTCACCATGATTAGAATTTTATGTTCTGAGTATCCAAATACACAAAACTAATACGATCATTGGGCGTCTTTTTTCATCATGTATTATGTATTACTCAAAATTAATGTAATGTCCATGTACGTCATTCTTTGGTTCTCTATAGTTGGTATCATATCGAAGGTTTAGTTAACCTTTCAAAACTAAAATGTGAATATTATTGTGAAATAACTAGAGCTATTTCTAAGGTATGTCTAGGAATGTCTATAAGGTTATGTATAAGTATAGGTAATAGTCCAAGAATTACGGTAACGATCATAAAATTAAACCTATGATGTTATATATTGAGGGCACTCCCCATTTATTATGTTTTTTTTCCTAGCATGATTTTTTCCTCTCACACAATTATTTTTGGATTTTAGACGATGACTGGAACCCGAAGGAACCATGTTGATCAATGTAATGGATAGTGAAATGATTTTACACTTGAATAAACTAATTTTATGGGAGATGGAGTGAAAAATATTATTTCTATACTTACACATGCTCTGAATCATTCTGGACTTCCAAATGAACAGAGAAAGGAACATTATTCTATTGAGACCTTCATGAGGAAACATCCACCTTCATTGAGTGGGTCTTCTGATCCACATGTTGCTGAACAATGAATCAGTACCATTGAAAAGATATTTTCCATACTTCATTGTTCGGAACATAAAAAATTCATTCTTGCTATTTACCATTTAGAAGGTGAAGTAGACCATTGGTGGAATAAATTCAGAATACGTGGCACGAAGATGAAAATTGAATCCATGTAAATGGATGTGTTCAAGAACTTATTTTTCAATAAGTACTTCCCTCGTATTCTTTGAACAAAGATGGAAAATAAGTTCTTTGTGATTAATCAAAATGATGATGAATCTATTGGAATATACGAGGCGAATTTTACAAGGCTTGAAAGGTATGCATCTGTCTTTATCATCCAATTGTGGAAAATTCACCACACATAAGTAATAATTTATGACAATTTAAAATTTAGAATCTTATTAACCAAAATTAAATTAAATAGAATAAATAATGATAAATCATGTTGATTAGGTTTAAAATAAATTCCACATATGTCGAAATTTTATTTTCTAATGCGATTACAACCCTATCTCATCTCATATTCAGATTTGATTCATTTATGAATGTGTTTAAGTTGGATTTGAGTTTATTATAAATTAATAGTTTAGAGGTTTCCAAAAGTGCCCCTCTCCTCTCTTATAAAAGAGCACCTCCTCCCTCTTCTCTTCACAACATTTTGAGCCTTCAATCTATACCAAACCATACCCATTTCTCTTCTCTACATTTCTATAAACATACTAGAGGTCTTGGTTTTCTACATAGACCAACTTATTTCCCTAAGAAGTGGTTAAGAAGAGGTGCGTCGAAGTAGAGGTAATATCCTTTACCGATTCATTCAAGTTCACATCTTCTTCTACATCCTATTCTTTTGTTGTTTCGTAATAAATTAATTGAAATAGTATGACTAATATATTAATATGTTATTATAAATATGAACCAACCCTATTTCACCTCCTATCCATCCTACGGAAAACCAAATCACCATGCATGCGTACATATAGAATTCCATCTCCACGCCATGGTGTAATCGGTTTTTCCACCACCACATTACTTTTAGGGGTACAATGGTGTAAATAATAAATATATATGGTTATTATAACATGATATTATTTCTGAGATATTATATCATCCACTCTAATTCAATTAAATAATTATGGGAACAATATCATCAATCGTGCGTACGTACGGATTACCGTCTCCACAACGCGATTAAATTCATTCTCAAGTTAACCATTCAAGAATGATTATAAAATATATATAATAAATAATAACGAAATATATGACATATTAATGATACTTTATTTATGTATATGTTATTTACTAATATCCATTCAATTTAATAAGGAAAGGAAAACAACATTCATGCATACGTACGGCCTACCGTCCCCATGAAAGTTGTATTTCTTTCCATTTATCAATCTATTATATATATGTATATTCTGAATATATATTATATATAAATCATGTGTTACATTCTAGAAGTATGTTACCGTGATCTATGTAATCATATGAATAATTAAAAGTCAAAACACGGATGATAAATGAAACAATTTTACCCAAAATGCTACTTTAACATGGAATTGACAAATGAACGGGTAATATAAAGTCTTAAGTGAATCATATATAATGTCATAAATATTATTATGGTTCTGTTACAAGTTTATAATATGTTTAAACCCACTATACATTAGTCATGGATATATACAGATGAAATTGGACGAAATGTAAGGGTTTATTTCATCTCACTTTTATTTTTGTGAGACACATGCCTTAATCACCAACTATTACTTATGTATGATGTGTATGATTACCATGCATGTTTTAATATTTTTAATATGAAGGATATTATATTTAAATTTTTATGTAATTTTCTTTATTTTATGACATGTATGATTCCACAAATTTAATTGGTAAGGGGTAATTTTCCAATCTCGTTCTTATCCGGGATTGCTTATATGTTCGTTTATACTGGAGTTTTATTTATCATCCATGTAAATGTTTTATAAAAATGTTTTCATAATGTTATTACCATTATTCCATGTAAGTTAAAGTCATGTTTACCCTTTTTTTACTTTTACTGTATGGTATGGAAGTAATATTATTTTGTTTACCATATGAGGTACTTTTGACTTTTCCGACAAAAGTTTGAGAATAATGTTTTTTTCAACTTATACAACATGAACGTATTTTTACAGTTTCATAAGTCCTAATTTTTCTAAAGCATCCTGTACAATATTTCATCATTATTTTCAACAAAATCATTTTATTTTAAAATATCATGGCATTTTGAGAAAAGAAATCGATTTTGAAGAAGAAAGGATATTTTCCTCAAGAATCATTTCAGGTGTTTTATCAACACAATTTTCTATCCATGATGACATTATTTAGTATGTTTATGTTTCAAGTATTATGTCTCTATTATTTATATGGTTTTCCTTTTCTTATGATGAAATGATATCCATTTGTTTTATATGGATTATGTTATGATGATATGATGTTTATGAAACCCATTTTATTCATTGGGTTATGGGGAATGATTTATGTTTATTTTGTGGCACATGAATGAATGATTTAATTATGATATGGGTGGGACCTATATCTCCATCCAATTCATTGGGAAAAGATTTATATTAGATGAGATAGACATGGCTGGAATGGTAAGTGAATCTGGTGCAATAATACAGGTCTGGAATGACATGTAAACCTGGTTCAGTAATGGACTTTGTCCACTATGATGGTCTTGGAAACAATGCCCTGGCTACTTTGGAAATCATAACATGTTATTAATTGTTTTCCAAAATTACAAAAAATTTTCCTTTGTAATTTTTTTCACGATTAATGTTCCTTTATGATATATGCCTTATGTACTGCTATGATTTATGCCATTGCAATTGATTTTTAGGTTTTCTGTTCATGTTTTTACGTTCAAATGTTTATGGATTGTTTTTAAGTTCTCCATGTTAAACCATACTGAGCATTTGAGCTCATCCTTTTTATGTTTTCTTTTCCCAAGGATATAAATGAATGTTTTAGGTAACAAAACAAAAGGGGTGATCTTTTTGGGAGATGTTGAAGATCTTTCACCATGATTAGAATTTTTTGTTATGAGTATCCAAATACACTAAACTAATACAGTCATTGGGAATATTGTTTTTTCATGTATGATGTATTCCACAAAATTAATCTAATTTCGATGTACTTCATGCTTTGGGTCTCTATAGTTGGTATCATAACGAAGGTTTAGTTAACCTTTTGAAACAAGGATGCGAAAATTTTAGTGAAATTACTAGAGATATTTCTAAGGTATGTCTAGGAATGTCTCTGAGGCTAAGTATAAGTATAGGTTATAGTCCTAGAATTATGGTAATGATCATAGAATTAAACCGAAGATTTTATATATTGAGTTCACTCCCCCATTATCATCTTGTTTACCGAGCATGATTTTTGCCTCTCACACTATTCATTTTTTATTTTAGATGATGGCTGGAACCCGAAGGAACCGTGTTGATCAATGTAATGGATAGTGCAATGATTTTCCTCCTTAATAAACCAATGTTATTGGATATGGAGTGAAAAATTTTATTTCTATACTTACACAAGCTTTGAATCATTCTAGACATCCAAATGAGCATAGTAAGGATCAATATTCTATTGAGACCTTCATGAGGAAACACCCACCTTCTTTTAGTGGGTCGTCTGATCCACTTGTTGCTGAACAATGGATCAGTACCATTGAAAATATATTTTCCATACTTCACTGTTCGGAACATGAAAAATTATTTCTGGATATTTACCGTTTAGAAGGTGAAGCAGACCATTGGGGGACTCTAATTAAGAATACAAGGCCCGAAAATGAATATTGAATCAATGTAAATGGATGTCTTCAAGAACATATTTTTCAATAAGTACTTCTATCATATTCTTTGAACAATGATGGAAAAGAGTTATTTGTGATTAATCAAAAGGATGATGAATCTATTGGTATATACGAGGTGAATTTTACAAGGCTTGAATGGTATGCATCTGTCTTTATCGTCCAACCTGAAAGTAAAGTTGATCGATTCTTCGGTGGCTTAAAACCATGTGTTAGAAGGGAATTAGCTATAAGAGACTTCAGTAGCTATGAAGAAATTGTGTGTTATGCTATCAAGTTAGAACTGGAAGTTGGGGTAACATAACCAAGGGTTAATGATGATCGATGTGAGAAACCTCTTATGAAAATGGACAAAAAAGAGTCACATGCGATCACAATTTTTGATGTTGAGTATGAAAATGATGTCGTGGAATGATTAAGTGTTTATGTAATGGGATTTCAAAATAGTATCGTGGAATCTCATTTATAGTATCGTGGAATTTTGGAATATCTATGTATTGGTTTTCAATAATTGTATGGTACCGGTAACCATGAAAAGTGATTGAAATATTTTTAGAATGAAAATGATATGCGCATAATGAAGGGATAAGAAGAAAATAATATATTCGATAGTATTCATTTGCTCATGACTTATAAAAGGACAAAGTGATATCATTGTTTGAGTATATAGAAATTTTGGGATTTTGGTATGTGGAAAGAGTTAACTTTTGACAGCATTCATGTTTTCACTAAGGTTCTCTGGTAATTCATGTTTCAAGAGAATACATGATTAAGTTATTCACATGTTTGGAATGTGACCAACAAGATATATCTTTTGATATATGGGGGATAAATGATGGTATTCACATGCTTGGTAGATGACCTTTCTAGAAATCATTTACTATATACCATGAGATTGGATAGAAGTATTTTAGACATGCCTAAAGATTGGAATGAATTATGTTGGACATCAGATGGTATTTTTTAAGGATAGAACTTTTTCTAGATATTATTACTTAAATAATAGTATAGTTTTATAAAACTGACAACCTAAAGGATATGCGACAACCCATCACGTTGGAAAAGGTTGCGGGAATCGAACCCAAAAATGAAGTGCGACAAGCCTTTATCGCCTACCACTGGCCGACAAGAAGTCCCTGGTTAGTAGAAAATAGTTATATTTTATTAAGAGGTATGATAGATGATGTATAAGTCCATTTTTGGAACCATATACGATTAATCTCACTATAGATGGACTTATGTATAATTAATAACTTTTTCTAACCTTATGTTTGAGACAAATTGAATGACCTATAATTTTATCACATGATATGCTCACACTTCATGAATGACAAATTCTACTTCATTTTATTAAGATATGAAGTGGAAATTGTCCAAGGCACAAACAATGGTGAGATTGTACCAAAATCAAGTAAGTATTTCTTTTAAATAAAAAATTCTTCAGCATTAGGGAAATGATCTTGAAACCCAAAAATGTTGTCCTAGTACCCTCATATCTGATGAATCAAATTTTACCTTATATTATCACAAATTTATGGATTTATGATTGTTGTATTTTTCATACCCATGTTCTCTACCACTCTCTATCCGAACATGATTTTTAGATTTCTTTTCTATATCCATGTTTTCATGGATATTCTCCTATGTGGAAAACCGGTGACGAATTAAATTTGGTATCAATTATTTTTCTTTACATTCCTTTCTAAAATTAGAATTTAGTATTCCTTTTTACTATGTGGGTTTCTATGAAAGAAACTTTCAAGTAGAAAACCATTAATAACCTTGACAAATTTCGAGCGTGAAATTCATTTTAAGCGGGGTAGAATGTAACACCCTGATATTTTATGAGAATAATTTCTTTTAATTTCATTGATGTATTTTGTTTTATGCTTCACCTATATTAACTTACACTATACACAACACCGTATTACCTTGTAGTATATGAAACACTATTCTTGGCTTGTGACGCACACAATTTCAAGTTCTTTCAAATAAAAGTCATTTAACACAACACAAAGTATAGATTTTTATCAATGTATAACTGAACTATATTTTGAGAATGTTATACGCAATAGAAAAGGAATCTTTCCCTACATGCAACCCTGACATGGCCTACATTACATGCAAGAGAGACCTTCCTCAATTGCGTGTGTTCTACGCAAAACCGAGTTTCACGAAACAACAATACATTGTTATAATATTATTATGAACTTTCCGTTATAAATAGTTTTAATTGAATTTTGAATTTTATAAAATTATAATAAATCTTACACATTTTCTGGAATGAGGTATGAGAACAAAATCAATGTTTTAGATAAAAGGAGAATTTATCAGAAAATGCAGTTTTACCACCTTTTGGTGGTAGACACATTTTAAATATAATTTTTGACAACATTATAAGTTCAATTTACAGAAAAACGTATTATTTTGAATAAAGATATAAAAATTTATATTGGATAAAGTTTTGATATTTTTCTGATAACGTTCTTATTTTGATGAATAGTAATAACATGCTAAATTTTACTAAAAAATAACTTTTTTCATCAAGATAAATTATATTGTTAAATTATAATAGTAAATAGTTTTAAAGTATAAATAGAATATATTTTTACCATTTAATATAGTTTATTTCATTATCATTAATTTTACATTATATTCATTGGTAAAAACATTTCAATCTTTGACAATGTTTTAACATTTAAAACCTGTTTTTTTTACAAAGAGATTAATATTAAATTAATTACTACAACATCTGTGTATTGAATTTTGAAAAATGGATTCCAAATTTGGATTCAGTGGGTCCAAATTATGTAAATAGGTTACTTGTAATTTTTTTTGATATTATGAATAGAAACAACGACAATTTTTATTTACTATAGTTAAAGTTAAATCGGGTAATTAATTGTAAAAATAAGATTTTAAAATTACACTAATACCTTCCAAAATTCTATTGGATTAATGAAAGATGAAACATATCATTTTAGGGTTGTAATAGAATCATTTTATGGACTTTGGACATTGAAAATGATATAATTATTATTAAAACCAAAGAAAGTGACAACATGTCACTCTCTTATATCTTTTAAGTGTAATAATTTTAATTTACTGATAAACCTCATTAAAACTATAATATAAATAGTCTCCAGAAATCTAATAAAATTATATACATCATGATAATTTATTTATAATTTTTACTGATTAAATAATTTTCATTAATGATGACAAAATAGTGATGTAGAAATTATTTTATTGATTGAAATATCAAATAAATGGTTTTACAAATATTAAAATAAATATTATATGAACTAATTAATGTTCTCCACAAATTTTCTAGATTAATATGTCATGTTAGGAATCTATTATATATTTTTATTTGGATATATCCTCTATGTGGATTTTATTAAAATTCAAATAAATAAATAGTGTCAAAATTGACACTATTGTAATTTTATAAAAATAACATATTATAAAATTGCATAAAAATATAAAAAAAATTAAAAAAAAAATTATATTTATATTTTATAAAATGTAATAAAATATCCAACTATAGACTAATCACAACACATAAGTAATTATTTATAACAATTTAAAACTTAGAATATTATTACCACAAATAAAATTAAATAGAATAAATAAAGATAAATCATGTTGATAATGTTTAAAATAAAATCCAAATATGTCTAAATATTATTGGATAATGCGATTACAGCCCTATCCCATCTCATCTTCAGATTTGACTCCTTTTTGGAGGTTTTATGTGGGGTTTGAGTTTATTATAAAATAATATTTTAGAGGTTCCCAAAAGTGCCCCTCTCCTCTCTTATAAATGGGCACCTCCTCCCTATTCTCTTCAAAACATTTGAGCCTTCATCCTCGACCAAAACCTGCCCATTTCTCCTCTCCACTTTCCTAGAAATATTTTAGAGGTCTTGGTCTTCTTCAAAGACCATCTTTAGTGCCCTAAGAGGAGGTTTAGAAGAGGCGCGTTGAAGTAGGGGTAATATCCTTTACCGATTCTTTCAAGTTCATTTCTTCTTCTACTTCCTCTTATTTTTTTGTTTCATAATAAATTATTAACATCAGTATCAATCATATACTGAGATGTTATTATAAATGTGAAACAACAATATTTCACCTTCTATCCATCATACAAAAAACAAAATCACTGCGTGTGCTTACGTATGGAATACAGTCTCTATGCCGTGGTGTAATCTTTTTTTTCCACAACCACCATAATTGGATGGGTATAATGATGTAAAGAATAACTATATATGGTTATTATAACATGATACTAATTCTGAGATATTATACCATCCACTCTAATTACATTCAATGATTATGGGAATGATATCATAGCTCGTGTCTACGTACGGATTACCGTCTCCACGACGCGATGAGATTCATTCTTCATGTTAACCATTCAAGAATGATTATAAATTATATATAATAAATAATAATGAAATATATGAAATATTAATGATACTATATTTATGTATATGTTATTTACTTACATCTATTCAATTTAATAAGGAAATGAAAACAAAGTTCACGCATACGTACGACCTACTATCTCCATGAACGGTGTATTTATTTCCATTTATCGATCTATTATATATATATATATATATTATCAATATATATTATATATAAATCATGTTTTACATTATGGAAGTATGTAATCTTGATATATGTAATCATATAAATAATTAAAAGTCAAAACATGGATGATAAATGAAATGATTTTACCCAAAACGCAGCTTTAACATTGAATTGACAAATGAATGGGTAATATAATGTCATAAGTGAATCATATATGATATAATAAATATTATTACAGTTCTATTACATGTTAATAATATGTTTAACCCCACAATATAGGAGTATCAGACATATACAAACGAAATTTGATATAAGGTAAGGGATTATTTCGTCTCACTTTTATTTCTGTGAGATATATGCCTTAATAACCAACAATTCATTTTATATGATGTGTATTATTATGAAGCATGTTTTAAGATTTTTATTATGAAGGATATTATATTTACATATTTATGTTTCATTCTTTATGTTATGAAATGTATGATTCCACTGATTATTATTGGTATGAGATAATTATTCCAATATCGTTCTTATCCAGGATTGCTTATATGTACATTTTTACTGGGGTATTATTTATCATCCATGTAAATGTTTTATAAAAATATTCTCATAAATTTCATACTATTTATCCATTTCTGTTAAATTAATGTTTACCCCTTTTTGATTTTTACTATATGGTATGGAAGGAATATTTCTTTTTTTACAATACGAGTTACTTTTGACTTTTCTGAAAAAAGTACGAGAAGAATGTTTTTTGACTTATACAGATTGGACGGATTTTTACAGTTTCATAAATCCATATTTTCATAAAGTGTCCTGTATAATATTTCAGGATAATTTTCAACAAAATTATTTTCTTTTAAAATTTCAAGGAATTTTGAGAAAAGGAAATTATTTTTAAGAAGAAAGGATATTTTCCTCAAAAATTCATTTCAAGTGTTTTATCAAAACTATTTTCCATCTAAGATGACATTATTTAGTATGTTTATGTTTCGAGTATAATGTATCTATTATTTACATGGTTTCATTTTTCTTATGATGAAATGATATCCATTTTTTTATATGGATTATGTTATGATGGGATGATGTTTATGAAACCCATTTTATTAGTTGGGTTATGATTAATGATTTATGTTTATTTTGTGGCAAAGAAAAGACTGATTTCATTAGGAGATGGGTGGGACCTATATCTCTATCCAATTTCATTGGGCATAGATTTATAACTCATGATATATAAATGTCTGGAACGAAAATTGAATCTAGTTTAGTAGTATAGGGTTGGAATGGAAAGTAAAACCGGTTCAGCAATGGAGTCTGTCCACTATGATTGTCTTGGCAATAATTCCATGGAAACTATGGAAATCATAACATGTTCTTAATGGTTTTCCATAATTACATAATTTTACCCAAGCTATTTTATCATGATTAATATTACTTTATGATATATGACTTATGTACTACCATTATTTATATCATTGCTCTAGATTTGGATGTTTTATGTTCATGTTTTTACATTTAAATGTTTTTGGATTGTTTTTAAGTTCTCCATGATTAACCTTACTGAGCATTTGAGCTCACCATTTTTATGTTTTCTTTTCCCCAAGATATTAAGAAAGGATTTAGGTATGAAAAAAGGGGATGATATTTATGGGAGATGTTGAAGATCTTTCACCATTATTAGAAGTTTATGTTCCGAGTTTCCAAAGACACTAAACTAATACGGCCATTGGGCATCTGTTTTTGTCATTTATTTAGTATTCCACAAATATAATGTAATTTACATGTACATCACGCTTTGGGTCTCTACAATTAACCCTTAGATTCAAAAAAAAAACTAATAACTCGGCCCCATTAATCACTATACAATCATCCCCAAAAAACCCCCATACCTCTAGCCCCAAATTCCTAAAATCATAATCCCCAAAAAACCATTAACCCACATCCTCAAAAAACCGTAAACCTACATGACCAAATATTTAAACACCTATATCCCCAAAAAATTATAATCCAATAGCAACAAGAAACCCTAATCCCTTGCCCATAAAAATCTCAGAGTCCTCAACCCATTAAAACTGTAATCACTCAGCCCCAAAAAACCAAAACCCTCATCCCCCAAAAAACCCCCATCCACAAAAGAACCATAAAAAATTATCCAAAAAAACCATAAACCCTCATCCCCCAAAAAACCAAAACCCCCAAGAATCCAATTTACTATAACCAGAATCCAATAAAATCATAAAACATAATCAAGCCAAAACCCGAAAACCTACGCCAAAAAATAATTCTAAACACAAATCCACCAAAAACCTAAAACCCTAGCCTAAAAAAACATAAACCCTCATACCCAATAAACCTTAAACCCAAATACCATAAAATAATAAACCATGAGCATGGAAAATTACATAAATATTTAGTACCTAAAAACCCTAAACCTGTAGCACTTAAAACCCTATACCATTAACCCCAAAAATCCCTAATCCCTGATCCAAAAAATACCATAAACCATCTTCCCAATAAATCTATAATCCATCAGACCCAAAACCCGCTAAACACTCAACACCCAAAAACCCAAAATCATCATTCCCAAAAATCCCAAAGTCTCAACCCCAAAATATCCTAAACCCTCAACGCAAAATATTCTAAAAACTCATACCCCTAAAATTATATACACCTATCCCTAAAAAAACTATACCCTCTGGCACAATCAAACCTAAACAATCATCCCTAATCACACATATACCCTCAGTCCCAATGCCCCTAAATCTTCTACCCTAAAACATTTTAAAACCCCGTCCCACAAAAACATTAATCCCTTATATCATAAAACCATAACCCATGAACACCAAAATATCTAGACCCACAACCAAAAAACATCATAAACCCATATCCCTAAAAAATTGAAAACCATAAACACTAAAAAACCAACACTAGAATACCTGAAAGCCTCATTCCAAAAAAAATTGAGACCCATAGTCCAAAAAATACAACACCCTCCACACTGAGAAATACTAATCCTTCAGCACCTAAAACACAAACTCCTCACCCCCAATAAACCCAAAACCATTATCCCCCAAACATCAAATATCCTCATACCCAAAAAATCCCCAAACACTCAGACAAAAAAACGACCAATCCCTTATCCAAAAAAACCAAATAACACATCCCAAAAATACCAGAAACCATCAACCACAAAATACCCCAAACCGCACAGCCCCAAAATACCAGAACCCATAAGCCTAAAAAAACCAAACACTAATCCTCAATAAAGGCTAATCACGTATACCAAAAAAACCCCAAATTCAGATCGATAAAAACTACTAAACATCACCACCAAAATACACCAACTCCTCATTCCCAAAAAATAGTAAAACCATATCCCCAAAAAAACATCATGCATCATACCAAAAAACAACAAACCATTCGCCCGAAAAACACCAAATACCTTATAAAAAAATACCTTATTCCCACAAAAACTCTAGACCCTCAGCCCAAAAAATCCTAAAAACTCATCCCCATAAATCCTTTACCCATAGTCTGAGAAAACTCTAACCCCACAGCCCCAGATAAACCTAAACCCTTAGATCAAAAACACCATTAACCATAAGTTCTAGAAAACTAAAATCCATCAACCTATGAAAACCCTAAGCCCTCAACTCAGAATACCCTAAACACTACGACCTATAAATCCATATATCGTCATCCCTTGAAAACTATAAATCTTAAACCTAAGAAAACCCTAAACCCTCATACCTAGAAAACCATTAACCCTCAGACCTGGAAAACCATAAACCCTCATATCAAGATAATGTTAAACCATCACCCCATAAAATCCCAAAAATCTAATCTCCAAAAAACCGTAATTCCTAATCCTGAGAAAAAGAGAAATCCTATTAGTGGGAAAACCCTATACCATCTTCACCAAAAAACCCAAAACCATCCACCCTAAGAAACCATAAACACAAAAGCCAAAAAAAACTCTTAACCCATTGAACCAAAAAACCATATACCCCAATCCTCAAAAAACCAGAAACACATAGCCATGAAAATATAAAAAACCCTAAACCATCAGGTCCAAAAAAACCGAATACCATTATACACAAAAAAAACTAAAACCCTCATCCAAAAAAAAACTCTAAACCATCATCATAAAAAACTAAAAACCATCATCCCCAGAAAACTATAAAACCACATCCTCAAAATTCTGAAAACTCCCATCACAAAGAACCCAAAACCCTCCACCCCAAAAATCAATAAAATCACATCCCCAAAAATAAATAAGCAGTTAGGCCTAAAATATCCTAAACCTAAAGCCCTTAGAAACCCAAAACAATCATCCCAAAAAATGCGTTAAACCCTCAACCCTAGATATCCCATAAAATTTATCCCCAAAAAACCCAACACCCACAAGGAAAAAACCCTCAACACTAGAATGAAATAATCCTCAACCCTCATCATAAAAAACCCCTAAACCCGTAGAAAAAAATCGTAAACCCTTAGTCGTCGAAAAACATAAATCCTTTGCCCCCAAAACCCAAAAACACTAAACCCAAAATACTCAAAATACTATTCCCCCAAAAAACATAAACTCTCCCCCACAAAAAAACCGTATTCACCCAAAAAACTAAACCATTAGTCCCTAAAACCTAATTCATCAAAACAAAAAACACAAAACCCCGAGACAAAAAAAATCAAATGCCGTATCCCTAAAAACCATAAACTATTATCCCCAAAATACACTTATACCAGATCCCAATAAAACAGTAATTCATAATCCCTAAAATATCAAAAAACTCAATACAAATAAATAAAAAAATTATCATCCTATAAAAACCAAAAACCCCACAACCAAAAAACCCTAACACTCAGATAAAAAACCATAAATCCCCATCTCGCAGGCCCAAAAACCATAAAACCTAATCCACACAAAACAAAAAACCCATAGCCACAACAAACCATAATCCCCCAATCCTAAAAAACCCTAACCCCTAAGTCCCAAAAAGAGAAACCCTTAGTCCAAAAAAATTGATAAAACATTGGGCCCAAAATAACTAAATCCATATCCCAAAAAACCCTATAACATCATCCCCCAAAATCCATGAACACCCAACCCCAAAAATAATTAATCCTTCAGACCTAAAAAAACCTGAATCCCCCAGCCCCAAAAAACTAGAATCACTCATCCCCAAAAAATCCAAAACCCTGACCCCTAAAAAAACTAAACCATTTTCCACAAAAAACGTCAACATTCAATATATAAAACATAAAACCCTCACCCCTAGAAAACCTTTCAACCCTTAGGCCACAAAAAACTGCAACCGTTAGCATAAAAAAACTAAGTACCCTAATCCCCCCAAAACCCTCAAACCTCACAAAAAGTTCCCTAAACCCTAACAAAACATCAACCCTTGTCAATTAAAAACGATCATAAATCAGAACAAAAAACCATCAACATTCATCCAAAACAATCCCCAACCCTCCCAACCACATGATAATGAAACATTAACCCTTGAAACAACCTCAACAATATTTCCAAAAAAAACCATAAACCCACATCACTAAAAAACCATAGTCCTCCGCCAAACCCCACACACCCACCCATCAATTTTCCACCCTGAAAAAACCCTCATCCCTCATCACTAAAAAACCATTAAAACTCATCAAGAAAAAACCCTCAACCCATAGCACCAAAAATCCCTCCACTCTCAACACAAAAAAACCCCAACCCTCAGACCCAAAATTTCCTAAACCCTCTGTCCATAAAAACCAAATACCATCATCCCCCAAAAAACCTAAACTACATGCCACAAAAAAAAATATAACCTCTACCCCAAAAAATCTAAACAATTATCCACCAAAAACCAAAAACCATCATCCCCAGAAATACCTAAACCATCTTCGACAAAAAACAAAAATCCCATAAAACTGAAAACACCTAAAACTTCTTCCCTAATAAATACGACACCATTATCCCCATAATACTATCAACCCTTATCAGTAACAAACCCAAACCCATTATACCCCAAAAGAAACATGAACCCTTATACATGAAATACACTCAAACCTAATCCCTAAAAACACTCAACCCTCAATTCAAACAAAACCATCAAAATATAACCCTAAAATCATGAAACCCTAAACCCAAAAAACCATTCACAATAATACCTAGAAGACAATAAACCCTCATCCCCCCAAAAAAACTCAAAAACCTCATCCCCAAAAAAACCAAAACCCTCATCCCTAAAAAACCATAATTCCTTAGCCCCAAAAAATCTAAACCTTAATGAATCTAAACCCTTATCCCCAAAAAAACCTAATCTATTATGCCAAAAAACCTAATCAATATGCCCCAAAATCCATATAACCTTATAAGAAAAAACATAATCATTGATCATCAAATGAAATTAGACCCTCATCCACAAAAATCTAAACAATCAGCCCATAAAACATTAAATCCACATCCCAAAACATCCCGAAAACCTCAACCACCAAAAACCTCATCCCCAATGACCTCTTAAAAGTCATACCCAAAAAATTAAACCAATGGCCCCAAAAAAACCTAAACCCTCATCCTCAAATAACACAAAACCCTCATCACCATAAAACCAAAAATTCACATTACCAAATAACATTGCACCACTATCCCCCAAAACCCCAAAACCCACAGACCGAAAAAACCATAAACCCAAATCCCCAAATGAACCATAAAACCTCATCCCCAAAAAACATAATCCTTCATACCCAAATAACCCTCAATCCTAGGAAATAAAAAATAAAATGCGATACCAAAAAAACCATAAACTCCTAACCTGAGAAAACACACAATCATTAGCCTCAATAAAACTATAAACCATAAGACAGAAAAATACTTAAGCACATATATTGAAAAATCCCTAATACCCAACATGAAAAATAACTAATCTCACTAACCTAAAAAACAGAAAATATTGAGAGAGAAAAAACCCTAAATCCCCAGGCCTAAAAACCGCTAAACCCATAGCCCCAAGAAACACAAAAAACAATGACGCAAAAAACTATAAACCCTCAACCCCAGAAAACCTAACCCTCAACAACAGTAAATCCTAAACCCCAAACCATCATCCCTAATTAACACTAAAACCACAAAACAAAAAAACCCTAAACCCTCAATCCCAAAAAACCGTTAAAATTCAACAAAAAAAATTAAACCCTGATACCCCAAAATCCCAAAACCCTATGCCATACAATATCCATAAACAATAAGCCTTAGAAGAACCAATACACTTATCCCTAAAAACCCTAAACCCAATGCCATAGAAAACCAAAACACACACACCAAAAACCCATAACCCTTAGTCAAAGAAAATTTTATCCCTTATCCCCCAAAACCGTAAACCTTCACCCAGAAAAAAATCTAAATCCTCAACCCTAAAAAACCCGATATCCGCTGCAAAAAAAAACAAAATCCTCATACCCAAAAAATTCTATACCCTTAGCCTAAAACCCAAATCTCTATGCAACAAAAACCCTAAAATCTCATCCCTAAAACATTAAAACCTCATATTCCCAAAAAACCATAAACACTCTTCTACCAAAAACTCTAGACCTTCATCCTTAAAAAACTCTCAACCCTATTCCCCATGTAATCCCTCAATCATCAGCACAAAAAATACACCACCCCTAATTCCAAAAGAACCTCAACACTAAGCCCCCAAAACCATCATCTATAACCCCCAAAATACACTCAACCATCATCCCCAATAACCCATAGAAACTTCTCCTAAAAACCTCATCACATATCCCTAAAAACACCAAACATTCAGCACACAAAATATCCAAACCCTCATAAAAAATCCTAATCCCATGACCGACCAAAAATCCAAAACCATTATCCCAAAAAAACCTTTAACTCGTAGTCGCATAACTCCGTCAACCCTCATCCCCAAAAAATACTCAACCCATAGTGCAAGAAAACCCTAAACCATATTCCCCAAAAACCCCAACACAATCTATTGTGAAAAAACCATAAACCCTCATCCCAAAATGTCCCTAATCCCTAAACCCAAAAAATTCTCAAACCTATATTCCATGAAATCTTCAACCATAAGCCCTGAAAGTCCATAAACACTCAGAACCAAATATCCCTAAACCCATAGGCCCAGAAATACCCCTATACCCTCCACCCCAAAAAACCCAAAACCTTCAGCCCAAAAGAAACTAGATCCCATAGGTCCAAATAACACTAAACTCTCTGACCCATAAAACCCAAATTATAAAACCCAAAAGACCCTCAAACCTCATAAAACCCCGTAAACACTCATACCCAAAAACCCAAATCCATCAGTCCCAAAAAAACACCTAAACCTCAGCCCTAGATTACCCTAAACCTCCATAACTAAATAACCCATAAACCAAATAACCAGAAAAACCTAAACCCTATGACAAAAATATTCCATAATCTTCATCCTCGGAAACCCCAAAACCCTCATTCCCCAAAATGATAATTATTTAAACAAAAAAAATATAAACCCCAAAAAACCCTAAACCCTAAACCCCAAATCACCATTAACACTTTGAAAACAAAAACACACGACCCTCATCCAATAATAATTAAACCCTTGTCCCCAAAAAACAGAACACATTGGGTCCTAAAAAACCCTAAAAACTCTTCCCCAAAAACCACAAAACCTAAAACCCTAAACTCAAGACCCAAATCCCTAAAAATACATACACTCTCATTCTAAAGGAACTCTAATTAATCAGCCACAAAAATTAATAAATCCAAATTGAAAAAAAACCCTAAACCCTCAACTACAAAAAACCATAAACCTCATGCCCCAAAATAACTTAAACCCATAGCTAAAAAAACATGAAACCTTCAGTACCAAAATACCCTAAACCCTCATCCTCAGAAAAAAAAACCCACATCCCAAAAACCCCAAATAATAAACCACCAAAACCTTAAACCATCATCCCCAAACAACCCTAAACCCTAATCCTCAAGAAAACCGCAACCATAAGTTAAAAAAACCATAATCACCATCATTGAAAAACCCTAACACCCACACTCAAAAAACCCTCAAACGTCATCCCTAAAAAACCGTCAACCATCAACCACAAAACCCCTCAAACCTCACCCCACCTAGAACCTCAACCCGCATCCCCAAAAAACCATGATCCCATAGCCCCCAAAATCCATAAACCATAGAACCAAAACCAATGAACATTGATTTTAAAAAAATATCAACCCCAAAAAACTGAACCCTTATCCCCCAAAAATCATCAACATTCAGACCTAAAATCCCATAATTTTCAGCACCAAAAAATCCATCAATAAATAAACCAAAAAAACCACAACCCTCATACACAAAATACCCTAACCCCAATCCCAAAAAAATCTTGACTCCCATAAAAAACCCTAAACCCACATCCCCAAAAGAAACTCAACCCTCATTCCTAAAAAACCCTCAACCATGAGTACCAAAATACACCCAAACCTCATCCCCAAAAAACCTCAACACTCAGCACAAAAAATCATAAAACCCCCAACACTATAACCCCTCAAATTTCATTCACAAATTTCAAAAACCTCCACCTAAGAAAAAAACCCCCACTCCAAAGAAAAACCATTAACCCTCATGCTAAAAAAATTGAAACATATCTCAACAAAACCACAATCTATTATCCCCAAAAAATGTAAAACCCTTCCCCCCAAAACTAACAATCCACACTCCCAAAATGTTCTGAACACTAATCCCCCAAATCCCCAAACCCTCAAACCCATAAACCTTCAGCCATAAACTCTAGAAAACCTAAACCCTTTACCAAAAAAATAATAAAACTTATCCTCAGAAAACCCTATACCCTAAATCTATAAAATCCATAAAACATCAGCATAAAAAGCATAAACCCTAAACTCTAAAAAATATAAACACTCAGGAAAAAAATGCTCAACCATAATCTGCAAAAATATCTCAACCCTCAGCCCCAAAATACTTATACCCTCAACCCTAAAACCCTTAACCCTCTGTCTCAAAAAAATCAACCATCATCCCAAAAAAATACTCAACTTTCATCCCCCAAAAACCCTAAATCCTTATCCCATAAAACCATCTCCTTTCAACTCAAGAATCCATGAACACTCTTCCACAAAAAATCCTCAAACCACTTACACAAAACAACCACAACCATCAACCCCAAAACAATGTAATACCTCATCCAAAACTAACCCTTAACCGTGAAAACCAAAAAACCAAAAACCGTCTCCCCTAAAAAACCATAAACCACCTCCCTAAAATCCTCCTAAACACATAGTGTGAAAAAACCCCAGAACCATTATCCAAAAAAAAACACAACACCCTCATTCCCAAATATATCTAAATACATGAGACCCAATAAAACCTCAACTCTAGTCCCAAAAATACCTCAACTTTCAGTTCAATGAATCCACCACATATATCCACCATTAAACCCTCAACTATCATCACTAAAAAACACTAAAACTACTACCCCAAAAAACTATTGACCCTCATCCAAAAATAACACTAAACCCTCATCACCAAAAATCCCTAAACCCACATCACACAAAAATTGTGAACACTAAACCACAAAAACTGATCAACCCCAAAAATCCCTATAACCTATTCAAAAAAACCATCAACCCTCATCACCAAAAAACCAAAAAACCTCATCCAAATCCCCATAAAACCCTCACCTTAAAAAACCCATCAACGATATGTCCCAAAAAATGTTGAACCCCAAAATCCACACACCATAAAACCTCAACAATGAAAAACCGAAAAACACAAGTAAAAAAAACTCTAAATCCTCTGCCCTAGAAAACCCTAATACCTCATCCCCCAAAAAAATCTCAACCCACTTCCCTAAATAAACCCAATACCCTCATCCGCAAATTACCCTCAACCCCTATCCCAAACAAATCCAAAACCCATAGTCAAAAAAAAACTTATTACTAATCCGAAAAAATCGTAATCACTCAGCCGCAAAAAAACAAAACCAGCACTCCTAGAAAACCCTAAATCCTCATACATAAAATAAATAAATTTAAATTCCCTAAAAATACGATGAATTTATACCCAAAACCCGTAGTCCAAAGAAACCTAGACTCTTAACTCCATAGAAATAAAACCCTCATCCAAAAAAACCCTAAACCCTCATCCCCAATAAACTAAAAACCTTCAACCCCAAAAAACAATATACTCTCAGCCCAAAAAAATCATAATCTTTGAGTCTCAAAAGTAACCTCCCCCTTAGTCCCAAAAAATCTTATACCCTAATTCAATAAACCGCCCAAATCCTCAACACTAAAACCCCAAATTTTTACCCCCTAAAATCTCGAAACACTCATCCCTAAATAACTGAAAACCCTCAAACCCAAAAAAACCTCATTACCTCATAAAAATAAAACCCCAAAATCACTACACTTTGAAACTCCTAATCCTCACCCCAATGAACCCCAAACCATCATCCCCAAAATACCACAATCCATTATCACAAAAAACCACAAATCGTCATCCCAATATACCACCAAACCATCTTCCCCAGAAAACACCAAAACCCTATTTGAAAAAAAACCCAAAACCCTTCGCCCAAAAAAACTCCAAACAATTTTCCTCAAAAACACACAAAACCTCATCCATACGCAAAACCACCACCACATAATACCCAATTCGTCTGCGCCAAAAAAACCCAAGCTCGTAGCCCCAAAAATCCATAATCCTTCCGCCCAATAATTCCCCAATCCCTTATCCTCGACACACCAAAACCCATCTTCCCTAAAACCCTCATACGTTCCTCGACAAAACATCCCATACAATCATCCGCAAAATGTACCAAACACGAAACGAAAAAACCAAAAACCCTCAACCATTAAAAAATCCAAACCTTCATAACCAAAAAATCCAACACCCACATAACAAAAAAATCCAAAATATTTATCCCCCCCAAAAAACAAAGTCCATCATCCCTAAAAAACTCCGAGACATCATAAAAAAAATAATTCCCTCATCCAAACAAACCCCCAAACCCCATCCTAAAAAATATTATTAACCAATAGCTAAAAACCCCATACCCTCATCTCCTTGAAAATACCAAACACTCATACCTAAAAAACACCAAATAATCATCTGAAAATCCCCTTGACCCACTACCTGAAAAAAAAATAGTCTCTTATCCCCAAAACCCTACACCATCACCCCCAAGACATTAAACCCAAGATCCTAATGCACAAAAAAGTAAACCATCAACCCTAAAAACATTAAATCCTTATCGAAAAAACCCAAAACATTCATCCCCATGAAAACCCTATACCCTAATCCTAAATAATCCTAAGGCCCAATACATAGAAGTGAAAAAATATATGGTCTACAAAAACCAATACATTTTTCCAATAAAACAAAAAATACACAGCCTGAGACTACCCAAAATCCTTATCAACAATAACCTAGAAAACCTCATCTCTAAAAACCCATATACCCTTATCCCTAAAAAACCAGAGTAACTAATCCCAAAAAATGCCAAAACTAACTACCTTGAAAAACCTAGTATGACCCCCAAAAACAATCACACACCCTCATACCTAAAATTACTCAAAATATCACCCCAAAAACCCTAAACCCACATCCAAAAATAAACTAAACCCTCAGTTATAAAAAACATCAAACCCTCGTCACTAGAAAACCCCAAACCCTCTCCTCCAAAAAAATTTCAAATACTCATCCCCAATTAATATGAGGGCTCATCACCCCAAAAACCTACCAATACTCCCTAAAAATCTTCAAGGCCTATGTTGAAAAATACAAAACCCTTGGCCTAAAAACACCACAAGCACTCATCCCCCCCAAAACTAATCCCTTAGCCCCCCAAACCCCAAAAACATATCCCCCAAAACCACATAAACATTAGCAAAAAAATACTAAAATTTCTCATCCCCAAAAAACCCCAAACACATATACCCAAAAAACCCCAAACCCTCAGCCATAAAAATCTTGAGAACCTTATCTCTAAAAAATTTCCAAACCCTCAATTTCAAAAGATGTCAAATCCTTATCCCCAAAACCCCAATACATTATCTCCCAAAACCCCATGCCCTCATCCCAAAAAACTGACCCCTTATCCCCTAAAAACTGAACACCTCATCCCCACCAAAATAAAATCCCCCAACTACAAATAACCCAGAGAACATATCCCAAAATAACCACATTACCTCATCCAAAAAAACACCATGAATAAATCCCAGGCCTAAAAAACCCCGAACCCTCTGCCCTGAAAACACAAAATAGTCATTTATAATAAATCCCACATCACTCAGCCCCAATAAACCGTAATCCCATTTACCTAAATACATAAACTCTCAAGACATGAAAAAATGAACCCTATACCCTCAATCCACAAAAACATAAACCATAATCCCCCAAAAACATTAATTCCTCATTCCAAAAAACCCCAAAACCCTCATATGAAAAAAACCAAACCCTTAGACCATAAAATTCCTCATCCCTAAGTTTCCAAATACCCAAATTACCTTTTCCTAAAACCTCAAAACAATATTAAAAAAATCAAAATGGATTAGCCATAATAAACGAAAATATATATCCCCCAATACCCCCAAACCCTCATCCCCAAAAAACACAAAACCCTCAGCCCCAGAAATCCACAATCCCTCGTACAAAAAAACCCAAACCCACTACCCAAAAAAAACCAAACCCTCACCACAAATAACCCCACACCCTTAGCATCAAAATTTTACAAAACCTCATAAAAAAACCAAACCCTAATCCCTAAAAACCTCTAAACCGTCATCCCAAAAAAACCCAAACTCTTATCCTAAAAATTTATTCAAAGCATCATCCACAAAATAACCCAAAACCCTCAGCCCCAAAAAACTAAAACACTAGGCCCAAAAAAACTCAGACCCTCATCCCTAAAAACCACACGACCTTAGTTGCAAAAAAACCCCAATAACTCGTCCTTAAAAACCCAAAAACCTTTTTCCCAAAAAACCCCCCAACACTCATATGACAAAAAACCCAAACCATCATCCCTAAATCCCCAAACCCAAATCCTAAAAAAACATGAGTCTAATGAACCCCTAACCATGATCCACAAAAAATAAAAAACTACCATAAACAAAAAAACAACAAACCTTTATCACCAAAAAAACTCTATGCACTCAACCCCCAAAAAATCCAAATCCCTTCTCCATATAAATACCCCAATCATTTAGCCTAAAAAACCCATTCCATAATCCAAAAAACTGAAGAACTCAGCTCCAAATAACCCCAATCCCCCATTCCCAAATAACTCAATCCCTCATCCCCCAAAAAAAATATACCTATTCCAAAATACCCAAATACACTCATCCTCCGAAAAATACAAAACCCACACCCATTAAAACACCAAACAATCTCCCAAAAAAACCAGAAACCATCATCCCTAATAAACCTCAAATCCCAAAACCCCAAAAACCTATAATGTTGGAACCAAAAACAATAATAGTAATCCTCACAAAACAAAAAATCATAATTCCAAAAAAACCCCAAACTCTCAGAAAACCCAAAACCCAAAACCAAAACCCAAAAAAACCCAAAAACACATCCCAAAAAACCCCAAACACTCATGCCAAAATGCCCAAAACCCTGAACCCCAAGAAACATAAATCCTCAAAAAAAATCCCTGATAACAATAGCCTCTAAAGAACCAATAACGCATCCCCAAATAAAACCCAAACTCGAATTCAAAAAAAATCACAAATCCATCATCCATAAATAAACAGTTAACATATTCGAAAAAACCCATTAACTTATTCATAATTTACACAAAACACTCAGCAAAAAAACCAGACACTCGACTCCAAAAACACAAATCCCTAATCCACTAAAACACAAATCATTCATCCCAAAAATCCGTAGAACCTATTCCCCTAAAAACACCAATCCCTTAGTACCATAAAAACAAAAAAAATCTTCCCCAAAAAACGAAAAACATAGAGTACAATAAAACAGAGAGCCCTCAGGCACAAAAGAACCCATGCATGAAGCCCCAAAAATTCCCATGTAGTTATTCAAAATAAATACCATGACATCATGCACAAAAAAACAGGACCTCATCCTTAACAAACCCATGTTACCCACACAAATAAAACCTCAAACCCTCTTCCCCAAAAAAACTTAGAACCATACACAAAAGAAAACACCAATCCATCAGCCCAAAAACCCAAAACCCTCAACATTAAAAAACCTAAAACCCCAATCCCTAAAATACCCCAAACCATCATCCTATAAATGCTTCAAACCCTCATCCCCCAAAAAACAAAATACAATATAACTTGAAAAAATAAAAGTCCTTAGCCCCAAAAAACCATATTCCCTTATCCAAAAAAAACCCATGTTCTTATCTCTCAAAATTTACAAATTCATATCGATAAAAACAGAGATCCTCATAGGGAAAAATGTAATCTCTTATCCCCCAAACCACAATAATTTTTCCCCCTAAAACCCTAATTCCATTGATCTAGAAAATCCAAATCCCTCAGCCTAAAAATACCCCTTTACCAAAACCCAAAAATTCCCCAATCCCACATCCCTAAAAACAACCATTGTCCAAGCACTAATATTACTGAATCCCACATCCCCAAAAAATCCAAACCACATTCCCCATTCCCAAAAATAACCCTAAGTCCCCTGCCAAAAATTCCACAATCCCCCATCCAATAAATCACCAAACACTAATAAAAAAAACAACACCCTCTTCCCCAAAATTACCCCAAACCTAAACCACCATAAATTCTCAATCCCAGAATTCCTAAAATCCCCAATCCCTCTGCTTAAAAAATACTAACCCCTCATTTAGAAAAAAAATCCATCAGTCGAAAAATCCCCAAACCACATCACCAAAAAACCCAAAGCCCTCATTAAAACAAAATCCCAAACACGATCCCAGAAAAACAATACTGATGCCCACAAATTCCCAAATAACAACAAACCCTATATTCTAAAATCCCTAAACCCTCATCCCAAAAATCCAAAGACCTTATACCCCCAAAAAAAACTTTTTACACCCAACCCCCAAAAATTCTATACCCTCAGCCCAAAAATACCTAAAACCCTAATCTCCAATAAACCTTAAACCCTCATCCCAAAAAACTCTAACACCCCAATCCCCATAAAATATTCACCACTCAAACCCCCACTAATGTAAACCCTCAAACCCAAAAAACCAAAAACCATATACTATATTAGTACCCAAATAATTTACCCAAAATACCTTAATACATCTTCCCAAAGAATCCTAAATCCCACAGCACAAAAAAATACATAATCCTTAACCTAAATAAACCATAAACCCTCATCCCCAAAAATAAATTAAATACATAGCCAAAAAAACCATAAAACAATTTATTCAAAAAAAACCCTTATCGCAAAAATAACTATAAACCCCATCCACCAAAACTACAATTACTAATCATAAATAAACATATATCCATAGACCCAAAACCCAAAATACTTAGAACCAATAACCATTTACTATAATATTAAAAAATAACTAAACCCCTATCCAGAAAAAACCAATAAACCCTAAATTCCCCAAAAACATTAAATCCCTAAACCCAATGAATCCGTAAATCGTACAATAAAAAACCCATAACCTTCATCACTAAAAAAACTTGAAACATCATACCTAGATAAAAAGAAACCCTCTTCTCGAAGAAAACTAAACCATTATCGCTAAAAAATCCTCTACACTCTTCCCCAAACTAATGTAAACAATTTTTCTTAAACACCCTAACTTCTCTTCCCCAAATAACCCTAAACCCACAAACCCAAAAAAACTTTAACCATAATTCCCCAAATACCCTAAACCCTCCTCTCCAAGAAGTCAAAAACTATAATCCCTAAAAGATAATAACCATTATCCAAAAACCCCTAAACACTCAGCCTACATAAATGCTAAAACATCATCCAAAAAACCCTAAACCCACATCCAAACCCCCTAAAAACTCATCCCTGAGATCTCCTAAACCACAATCCCAAATATCCCTTAAAAATGATCCTAAAAAAACCTAAAACCCAATCCCCTAAAAAAACTAAAACCCATAGTATCAAAAAACCAAAAACCATCATACCCCAAAATACTCTAACCACTTAACACACAAAAAAACTAAAACCTCGTCCCCAAAAAACCATAATCACTTATCCCTTTTAAACCACTGAATGCTCAACCCCAAAAAAACCAAAACTCTCTATATCAAATAAAACTTAAACAATCATCCAAAATTAACCCTAAGTCCTCATTCTAAAAAACAATAAATCGTCATCCCCAAAACCCTAAAACCATTATCCATAAAAAAACTCTAATCCCTAAGCCCCAAAAAACCTATATCCTCATCCACAGTAAACCCTAAACTCTCATCATCAAAAAACACAATACCCTCATTCCTAAAAAACCCTAATAACTACTTACAAAAAAACTCTAAAACCTCATCACAAAAATATCTAAACCCTCTTCAATAAAAAACTTAAAACCCTCATCGCCAAAAAACCAAAAACCCTTATACCTGAAAAATCAATAAAAAATGTATCTTAAAAAAACAAAAATCAACATTCATGAAATAACATAAACCTTAATCCTAAAAAACAACACTAAACCCCAATAACAAAAAAATAATCCCACATCCAAATAAAATGCTAAACCCTCAACCCCAAAAAACAATTAGCCCTGTAACCCCATAAACCCTAAACCATGTTCCCTAAAAAACCAATAACCCTCTGCCCCAAAAAACACTAAACCAAAATCCGCAAAAACCCCTAAATGATTTTGCACAGAAAACTATAAACCCTCATTCCTAGAAAACCCTATATCCATATCCCCTAGATACCATTAACGATTATACATTGAAAACCCTAAAATATCAGCCCCAGAGAACCCTAAAACATATTCCCCAATAAACAATAAAACATCCTCCCACCACTAATCCCTCATTCCAAAAATTCCCAAAACATTATACCCCAAAATATATAAACCCTTAGACCCTGGAAAATAATAAACTCCAAACCCTAGAGAACACTAAACCCATGGCCTCAAAAAACCTTACACCCTTAGCCTCAAAATATCCAACACCATTAGACCAAGAAACCCATAAAACCAAATCTAAAGAAACTCTAAATACTCATTCCTTGAAAATGGAAAACCCACATCCCCCCCAAAACCCTAACCCTCTACCCTAGAAAATTCTAATCCATCTTCCACTAAAAACCCAAAAACATCATCCCATTAAAACTATAGATCGTTGAACACGAAAATACCTATATCATTATCCATGGAATTAGGATACCCTCATCCATAAAAAACACTATAACCTCAGGACAATAAAAACATTGATCATCTACCTCAGAAACCATAGACACACAGCTTTAGAATACCCATCTCCATGATCCCTTGAATAATGAAAACACTCAAATCTAGAAAATCATAAACTATAACCCCTTGATACTATTTAACACAAATACATATAACACCCAACAAACTATACATCTAATAACCCAAAATCCTCATCCTAGAAAAACCCTAAATCATCATCCCCAAAAAACCATAAACCCTATTCCTTAATAATTTTAAAACCTCGCCCATTGAAAACAGAAAAACTCATCCCTAGAAAACCATAAACCCACATCCCCCAAAAATACTAAACCCTTATCCACATAAAATCATAAAACCTCAACCCCAAAAAACCATACCACCTTTCCCCATAATGGAATAATCCACCAATCCATGAAATCACCAAACCCACCACCCTATAATATTTTAAACCCGAAACTCCGAAACTCCGAAAACCCCTAAACACCCATCCCTAAAAAAACCAAAAACCGTAATCCCCAAAAATCCAAATAACCAAAAAATAAAAACATAAAAACCTTATTAAGAAACTTAATCCATTATCCAAAAAACCCTAAACCCTCAACCACAAATAACCATAAACCATTAGCCATGAAAAACTAAACCCCCATCCCCATAAAAACAAAACACCCCCACTCTTGAAAACCCTAAACCCCAAGCCCTGGAAAACCCTAAACCCCATGATCTAGAAAAACAAAAAACAATTGAAAAAAAAGATAAATTTTTAGCACTAAGAAACCCTAATCCCTAAATTCAAAAAATGCTAAAACATCATCCTGAAGAAATCATAGACCATAATACCCCAAAGAAAACCTAAAATATCACCCCCAAATAACTGTAAACACGTAGTCCCGATAACCCTAAACACTCATCCCTAAAAAACCATAACCCTCAACCACAAAAATATCTAAAATTCCATCCCATTAATACCTAAAACCTTAAGTTCAATAAAAACATAAACCCTCATCCGCAGAAATCCCTAAACACTATGAACATGAAAACCCAAAATCAACAGACCCAAAAAACCCTAAAAACGAATCCATATAATACCCTGAACCATATACCCATTAAATCCCTAAAACAACAACCTCAAAAATCCAAAATCCCTAGCCATAGATTACATTGAACCCCTTTCCCCCGAAAATCCTAAACCACCATCTGCATAAAATATTAAACAAACAACCCTAGAAAACCCTAATTGCTTATCCCCATAACATTTTAAATCCTTAACCCTAGAGAACCCTAAACCATCAACCCTAAAAAACCCCAAGTCAACATCGCCAAAAAACACTACAACCTCATTCCCAAAGTCTTGAAAACCTCAACTGTAAACAACATTTATCCCTCATTCCAAAAAAAAATGTTAAACCCTGAGCTCAAAAAATTCCTAAACCCTCACCCCAGAAATTCAAAACCCCAAGAACAAAATAAACACTAAAATATCTTCACGAAAAAGGCTAATCCCTCATCCACAATAAGACCTAAGCCCTAATCCCCGAAAATCCATCAACCCTCATCCAAAAAACCCTAAACCCACAACCTAAAAATTATAAATTCCTTCAGCTCGAAAAAATAATAAACCTTTATCCCTAAAAACACTAAACTGTCACCACCCATAATCGCTAAACCCTTATAACCAACAAAACAAAATACTATAATAACTAAATAAATTGAAATCCTCATTCCGAGAAAACCATAAATCCTCATAAAAAAACAATAAACCCTCATCCCACAAAACCCTAAATCCACATCCCCAAAATACACCAAAACCACATCTAACAAATCTCTAAACCCTAATCCCCAAAAAAACATAAACCCTCATCTAACAAAAAATATAAACTGCAAGGCAAAAAATCAAAAACAGTCATGCCCAGAAAATAATAAATCCTTATCCTAAACAAATGAACACATAGGAATAAAAAGTCCAAACCTATCTGCCCTAGAAATCCCTAGACCCTAAGCCCCC
This sequence comes from Viscum album, assembly GCA_963277665.1. NCBI lineage: Eukaryota > Viridiplantae > Streptophyta > Magnoliopsida > Santalales > Viscaceae > Viscum > Viscum album. Next base: position 4,893,644 of record CAUJRU010000012.1, on the reverse strand, counting down.
AAAAAACCCTAAATCGTCATACAAATATATTCCAAACTATCATCCCCAATAAACACTAAAACCTCATAAGAACACCTATAACCTCATCCAAAAAAACTTAAATCCTCTGCCCCAAAAAATCCTAATCCCTCATAAGCAAAAATCCCAAAAACCTATTCCCCAAGGAACTGTGAACCTTTATCCCCCATAAAAACCCTAAACCCTCAATCCTTGAAAACTATAAACCCCCATACATAGAAAATGATAAACCCTCAGCCCTATAAATCCAATTAAACTCTCCCCTATAGAAATATTTAGACCACCATCCATAGAAACCCCTCATCCCCAGAAAACAAAAACCCCAAATCCCTAGAAAACACTAAACAATTTACCCCCCAAAATCCAAAACCCCAAAATTATAAAACCATAAATCCTCATACTTGCATCGATAAACCTTTTCCCCAATAAAAAATAAACCCCCAATCCCAAAAAACCATAAACACAGATCTCTAAAAAATGATAATCACATAGGCCCCAAAATACCGAAACCCCCATCCTCAGATAACCCAAAACACTCAACCCAAAAAATAAATAATCCTGAGATCAAAAAAACACTAAAATCTCAGTCACATAATACCCTAAACACTAAACCCAAAAAATCCATATACCATCAAACCCTAAATACCATAAAACTTCCTCCACAAAATACTTTAAACCATCATCTACAAAATCCGTAAATCCTCATCCCCAAAATACCCTAAACACTCATCTCCAAAAAACCGTAAACCCACATACCCAAAAAAACATAAAACATCATTGCCCCAAAACCCAGAACCTTCATCCCAAATAAACCAAAACCCTCATCCCCATAAATCCCTAATCCTAGTGTCCCTAAAAAACCACACCCCATATCCACAAAAAATTATAATACCCAGCCTCAATGAAACCTAGACCATCATACCAAAAAAAACTAAACCCTCAACCACGAAAATAACACCCCTCATCCACATAAACCTAGAAAACCTCACCCAAAAAAATCATACACAGTAAGTCCCAAAAAATAATAAACCCACATCCACAAAAAACGCCAAAATGTCATCCTGAAAATTTAGTAAACCGAATGCCTAAAAAACTCTAATCCATTACCCCAAAAAAAAACCTTAAACACTTATCCCCAAAAACCCAAAACTGTTAAAAACCCCCAAATATTAATCCATATTCCCAAAACACATTATTTAATTAACCCCAATAATCCCTAATATCATATCCCAAACCCACCTAAATCCACAAAAACCCTAATCCCTCAGCCCCAAATCCACATAACCACCATCGCAAAAAATCACCAAATGATGAGCCCAAAAACCCCTAACCAATAATCCCCAAAACAACCTAATTCCCCATAACCAAAAACCTCTAAATCCTTTGAACCAAAATCCCCTAATAACTTATCCCAAAAAACACTAATACTTCATACCCATGATACCCTAAAAAAAATTACACAAGAAAACTTATTCTCCCATACATAGAAAACCCTATACCAAAAACAATTGAAAAGCCAATACAATATAACTAGAAATATCTAAACCATTAGATAAATAATACCCCAAACCATATACCATAGAAAAAACTAAACCTTAATCCACATAAAACGGTAAAATATTAGTCCTAGATACCCCTTGACCCCCATTCCAAGAAAACACTTGAATCAGTTCCCCATAAAACCCTAGACCATCTTACCTATAAACCCCAGGACCTTCAGACCCAGAAAACCATAGACCCTCAACTCCATGAAACCCTAAAAAATATTCCCTAAAAAACCCAAAACCATATCCATATAAAATCCAATACATCCATCCACATGAAAGACTAATCCCTCAGTCCTAGAAAATTCTAAACCCTCATCCCTTGAATAGCCAACACCAAAAGTCCTAGAAAATCATATAACCTCATCCCTAGTAATATCAAAAACTATATAGCTAGAAAACCATAATCTCATAACCCCATAAAGGCAAAATCCACCATCCTTAGCAAAACCTAGACCCCCAACCCCAAAAGAAACTAAGTTGATATCCCTATATAATCCTAAACACACTTTCCTAGAAAACCCTTTAACATCACCCCAGAAAAACCCAAAACCTCATCCATAAAAAACACTAAACCATCTGTATGAAAAATACATAAACCCATCTCTCTATAAAAACGAAGACCTTTATAACTAGAAAAACCTAAACCATTTTCACTTGAGAAACCAAAACCATCAGCTCCAAAATATCCAAAACCCAAAACACCAAAATACAATAAACCCCATCACTAAAAATTCATAAACCTGCTACCCTAAAATAATATAATCCATCATCCCCAAAATTCCAAAAACAATCATTCCCAAATAATATCTACACCCAAGGCTCTATAAAAAGATAATAATTCATCCAAAATAACATATAATCTCTCAGTTGGAAAAACCCTATACCATCATCCACAAAAAATGATAAACCATATTCCCCAGAAAACCCTAATATTAAACCCTAAATAACATTAAACTCTCATCAATAATAACCAATAATACATCATCCCTTAAATTTCAGAAACCCACACCCCAAAAAATCCTAAACTATCAGCCCCAAAAAATCATTAACCCTCATCCCTATAAACACCTAAACACTCTTCAACAAAAAACACCAAACAAATATCAATAAAAATATCAACCCTCATACCGAAAATACAAAAACCACATCCCTAGAAAACCCAAAATCCTCACCCAAGAAACCCTAACACCTCAGCACCAAAAACAATCAACCCAAAATATCCATTATCCCTCATCCCAAGAAACATACATGCTCCTCTATGTAAACCAATTACCACATTACCTAAAAAACTATAAACCCTTATCCTCATAATAAAAAAATGTGCATCCTAAAAAACCCTAAACCAGAAACCCTAAACAATCATACACATAAAATCCTAAAACCTTATACCAAAATAACTAGAAAATAATGAGAAATACTATCCATTCACCATTAAACAACCTTAAACCCTCATCACTAAACATTAAAAACACACACACATCATTGATAAACAGTAAATACATAGCTATAAAAAAACCATAAGACTTACACCAAAACCTTATCTCCTCAACCCCAAAAAATATCTAAAATCCCTCACTCTAACAAAAAATCCCTAAACCCTCTGCTGAAAAATCCCTAACCCCTTATCCCCAAAAATCACTAAACCCACAGCCCCAAAAAACCATAAATCCTCTACCCCTAAAACACTAAACCCTCATCCCTAAAATACCCCTAATTCGTTATCCCAAAAAACCTAAAACCCTTTTCCCCAAAAAGACATTTACCAACATACCTAAAACCCATAAACCCTCATCTAAGAAAACCCTAATCCATCATCCCTAGAAAACCCTAAATATGATCAATAGAAAGTCATATACCATCACCCTTAAAATATCTAAACCATATTTACTAAAAACCCATATACCCTCAACCCCCATTCACTATAAAATCATAATACGTCAACCCAAAAACACCCTGAACCCTGACACAAAATAATCCTTGAACCATCAACCCCAAATATTCTAGAACCCATAGTCCAAAAAAATATAAACCCAAAAAACTACATCCCTAAAAACCATCATCCCCCACCCCACTAAAAAAACCATAAACCCTTATCCCCCAATACCCTTAACCATCATCCCCAAAAAATATAAAACAACAGCCCTAAAAAAACCTAATGTCTTATAAATAATTCCCTTCAAACCCTCATCCCCCAACAAATCTAAAACATCTGAACCAAAAACCCTTATACCAAAACACTCAAAAAATTAAAAACCGTCAACCCAAAAAATAATCTAATCACTCATCCCCAAATAACCCTAAACAATTGCTCTAGAAAAACATAATCATTCACCACAAAACAGTCGTAACTCATCAACACCACAAATACCTAAACCCCCAACCCCTAAATCCATAAACCATTATCCCAAAAATCACCAATCCTTCATCTGAATGAAACCCCTCAGCCCCACAAAACCATAATCACTCAGCGCAATCTCAAAAACCTTACCCCAAAACCAATAAAACATAAAATCTAAAAAACCATAAACCCCATTCCAAAAAAACCCACAACGTTGATCCCTAGTAAACATTAAAAACTCATCCACATAAACCCTTAATCCCTTATTAAAAAAATCCACAAAATCTAAACACTTAAGTACCCTAAACCCTCGGCCCAAAAAAAGCCTAAACACTATGAACCAATAATGCACTAAAACCTCAACCCCAAGACACCCGGAACCATCACCCAAAAAACAATTACATCCCTTCCCCAAAAAATCCTAATCACATAGCCTCAAAAAACCAAGAACCCTTATACCCAAAAAAACCACTATAATCATACCAAGAAACCCCTCAACCCTCACCTCCAAAACCAAAAAACCATCATCCCAAAAAAACACTATACCATCATCTCCAGAAAACCTTATTCCCTCAGCAAAAAATCCCTTAGACAAAAAAAACCCCTAATCTATCAACCCCAAAAAATCTTAAACCCTCATACTGGAAAAACCCTAAACTGCTAGCCCAACTAAACCTTAAACCCTTAACCCCCCTAAAAAGCATAAATCCTTAACCCCAAAAAATGCTAATACCTCATTAAAAAATACCATAAACCCACATACCAAATAATTCCTAACCCCTCATCCCCAAAATACCCTAAAACCTCATCCATAAAATAAATCAAACACTCATCCATTACAAAACATAAACCATCATCACCAAAAAAAATCTAACCCATTAGCCTGAAAACATACTAACTTATAAGCCCGAAAAGATCCTATAATGATAGCAGTTGAATCCTATAAATAGTCAACCCCGAAAAAATAAATAATCCTAAGACCCTAATAAATCTAAACCCCTAGCCTTAAAAACACATAAACCTTCTGAAAAAAACCATAAACCCTCGACACATAGAAAACCATAAATCGCAATCATCAAAATACCATAAACCATTAGACAAAGAATCCCCCAACTCTTCAACCCATAAAGCCATAAAAAAATATCCAAAAAACTAAATCATCATCCCAATAAAACAAAAACAAACATATCCCAAAAAAACCCTAAACCCTCATCCCCCTAACCGTTAATACATCATCCCCAAAGAACCCTAAATCCTCATCCATAAGAAACCCTAAATAGTAATCCATAAAACTCATAAACCCTGAGCCCTAAAAAACAGTACAAACTCACTCCCAAAAAACTGTAAACACTCCGGCCCAAAAGGAACATAATACATGAGAAAAAATACATTGAATCCTCTTCGACATAAAACCCAAAACCCTTATCCCAAAAAAACACAAAGCCCTTATCCATAAAAAACTAAACACTATGTTCAAGAAAACCAATATCCCCTTTCCCCAAAAAATTTGAATCTGTCATAAATAATAGTCTTCCCAGAAAACCCTAAACTGTCAATGCTAAAAAAACCATTAAACATCATCCCTAATAATACTAAAACCTTAGAATAATACCCCCAAAACCCTATACCCAAAAACCTTAAACCTTCAGCCCAAAAAAATCCTAAACCCTCATCATAAACAAACCCTAAACCTTCATCCTCAAAAAACCCAAAATCCTCACCCCCATGATTTCCTAAGACGTTGGCCCAAAAAGGACCTAAATCATCACCACCAATAAAACCCCACACCTTCACCCCCCAAACCTAAAAACTCTTCCTTGAAAATCTATAACCACATAGATCTAAATAACAATAAACCATGAGACTTAAAACCATAACTCTTCAGACTCATATTTACCTAAACAACAATTCCCAAAGAGACCTACACCCTCAACCCAAAAAAATACTAGACCCTAATCACCAAAAAAACTCTATACCCTCCCCCCAGTAACCCCAAATCTGTTATCCCAAAAAAACCAAAACACTAATCCCCATGAAAACTAAACCCTACATCGAAAAAACTCCAAAAACCTCGTCAATATGAAACACTAATCTCTATTCCATATGAAACCCAAAACACTCATCCAAAATCCCTAAAACCACATACCAAAAAACCCAATTTCCTTCACCCCCTAAACCCCAAAAACCCGTATTAACAAAAAAACAAAAAATCCTCATCCCAAAATAACCTAAATAATACAAATAAAATCCCCTATACACACATCCCATAATAAATTAACCCTTGTCCCCAAAAACCAAGAACCCTCCACCCAAAAAATAACTCAACCCTCAACACCAAAAAAAACCTCACCATAAAAAATCCCTACACTGTTATCCCCATAAACTACTAAACCATCATCCCCAAAAATTCCGAAATCCACTGTCCCAAAAAACCCTTAAACCACCAGCACCCAAAACCATAATGCCTCATCCCCAAAAAACCCAAAACCCTCAACCCAAAAAACATCAAAACACATCCCCCATAAAACATAATGCCACAATGCCTAAAAAAACCCAAATCCACCAACCCCAAATTACCCTAAACCCTTATAAAATAACTACAACCTTATCAGTAAAAACATAAATTATCATCCATATAAAACATGAAACCCTAATCCACAAAAAACCCTAAACCTACATATGAAAAAAAACCTAACCAACATAAAATAACCATAAACACTCAACCCTAGAAAATATTAATTCATAATTCTAAAATAACACTAAAACTGTATCCCAAAAAACAAATATGTCGTCAGTCAAAAAATACCATAAACCCTTAATATGAAAGAAACATAAAACCATAGACAACAATACCATAAACCATTGTCACTAAAAAACCCCAAATCCCATCCCCCAAAATCCATTAACACTCATCCCAAAAAATCCATACACCCTAACCCCAAAACACAAAAATCTCATCCCAGAAAAACCTCAACCAACAACCATTAAAACCCTAAACCCTCTACCCAAAAAATCATAAGCTCTTAACCCCATTAAATCCTAAAAAAATCATCCCAAGGAACCCCTAAGTCCTCTACCCAATAATTTCCATGACCCTTAGTCTAAAAAACCCATGAAACGTATGAATGAAAACCCCTAAACACTTAGCATCAAAAATCCCGAAACCGTCAGCCCGAAAGTACTCTAAATCTAAAGCCCTAAATATCCATAAACACTGAACCAAAAAAACCATGAACACTCATCCCAAAAAGACCTCATCCCAACACCAATAAAAACAGTCATCTATAAGAAAAAACTACAAAAACCGCACACCCAAATCCTGAAAATCCTCATCCCAAAACCCCCAAAACCTCACCCTGATTAAATATTAAATCCTCATGCTTAAAAAAATAAAAAACCCTCATCTATAAAAAAACCAAAACCCTTAGACCAAAAATACCATAAAACCACCTCACAAAAATCCTAAACCCATATCCCCCTATAACCTTAATGACTTATCCATAATGAACCCAAAAAACTCATTGCCAAAAAACCCTAAACACTAAACCCAATAAAAAACACTAAACACTTAGCCCTAGAATCCTTAAATCTGCATCAACAAAAAACACTAAACCATGATGAAAAAAAAACACTAAACCCCAAACCCAAATAATCATAAATTTCCTCAGGTAAAAATATCCATAATACCTCGACCCCATAAAACCCTAACCATTATTACCCTTAAAAATCTAAAGCCTAATCCCACAAAAAACTAATCCCAATCCCTAAAAACCCTAATACCTTATCCCCAAAACAAAATAAACCCTCAACCAAAAATAATAATAAACCCTAAGGCCCAAATAATTCTACGATATATCCCCAAAAAACCAAAATCTCACAGACAAAAAAAACCCAGAACCATCATCTGAAAAAAACCATAACTCCCATACCAAAAAAACATATAAATTAAATTCCACAAAACATTAAATAATCATAGACAATAACCCTAAATCATAAGTCTCAATAAACTCTAATTCATCATCCTAAAAAAATAGAACCACCACCCTAAAACAACAACATTCCCTCATCCCCATAATACCCTAGTCCATCATACACAAAAAACCTAAATCCCTAATTACCAAAAAACCTGAACCCCATGGCCTATAAAAATCAAAAGCCTCATATCCATAAAACCATGAACACAAATCTCCATAAAAACAAAAACACTCAATCCCAAAAAAACTTATAGCCTCTACATAGAAAACCCTAAAACCTTAGACATGGAAAATCATAAACCAGATAAGTCCTTGATCCCTAATCCTTAGATAATCCTAAACCCTCAACCATAGTAAAACCTTGACCCCAAATCAATGAAGGTACTCAACCAACATCCCTAAAAACCACTAGACCCACTATCGTAGAAAACTATTACCCTCGGCCCTATAAAATCATAGACCCTTTACCCTAGAAAATCAAAAACCCTGTTCCAAAGAAAACCATAATATACTATTCCTATATAACCCTAATACCACATCCCCATAAAACCCTAAAAAATCATTCTGATAATTCCTTAAATAATCAACCCTAGAAAATACTAAAACCAGAGTGCCAAAAAACCCTAAACCCTAAACCCTAGTAAAACCTAAACATGTATCAAAATAATCCCCTAAACATGCATCCCTAAAAAACCATTAACCATTATCCCTAGAAAAAAAACCCCTTTCCATATAAACCCTTAATCCCCTATCACCAGGAAACCATAAATCCTAATCCTTAGAAGACCCTAATCCCTCAAAAAATGAATCCCTCATACGAAGAAAAACCAAAACGAATAACACAAGAAAAAACAAAACACACAAATTAAGAAAACTGAAAACCCTCATCGCTAAAAAACTACAAATCCACAACCCTATAGAAGATTAAACCCTCATTTTCAAAAAAAATAATCCCTCATCCCCCAAAAAAACAATCAATCCCAAAAAACCAACACAATCATCCCAAAAAAACCCAAAATCTTCTGCCCTAAATACTGTAATCCCTCCTCCCAAAAAACCATCATAAAATATCTCAAAAAAATATCCCTAGCCCAAAATACAATAAATCCTAATAAAAAAATCCCAAAATATGTTGCTTCAAAAAATCCAAAACCCTCATCCCCAAAAAAACCCTATAACCACTTCCCTTGAAAACAAAAAACCCTCACCCCTAAAAAAACATAAATTGTGAACCATAAAAACCCATAATCACTAACACATAATAAACAAAAAACCAAAAACCCAATATAACCCATAACCCTCATCCAAAATACCCTAAAACCACATTCAAAAAAACACCGTAAACAAACTTCCCCAAAAAAAACTCAAAATACACATCCCTAAAAAATAAAAAATCTTTCAAATAAAAACCCTAAACACTAAAACCTGGAAAACCCTAAACCCACACCCCCCAAAACACCAAACAAATATTCAAAAAAACCTTAATCCCACTTCTCCTGAAAACCCTAAACAAAAATACCCAACAATCCCTAAACCCTTATCCCAAAAATAACCTCATCCCAAAAATAACCTCAACCCCAAAAACACTAAACCCTCGGCCCTAAAATCAGTATGCCTTCTTCCATATAAAATATTAAACACCTATCCACTCGAAAAACATAATCCATCATCCAAAAAAAAGTAAACACTTAATTCCTAAAAAACCCTAAACCATCACTCGCAAAAACCCTAAAACTACATCCCTCAAATAACATAAAACATATGCCCCAAAAAATTCATAACCCTTATCCCAAAATTTGATAAACCCTCATCCCCAAAAAAGTGTAAACACTTATCCTTGAAAAAAGATAAAATCCTAACTAAAACCCCCCCTAAAATTTCTGCCACCCCAAAAAAAACACTAACTCCTCATCCCCATAAATTCCAAAACCCTCAGGCCCCAATATAACAAAACAATAATCCCCAAAGTCCCTAAGAGTATAGTCCCATAAAACCCCAAACCCTTGAACTTAAAACCCTAAACCATATAACACAAAAACATTAAAACCCCTTCCTTAAAGAAATTATTTTCCACAATAAAACATAAAATCTCATCCCAAAACAACCCTAATCTCACATATAAATCAAACCCTCATCCATAAAATATAGTAATCTATTAGCCATAGATTACCCTAAATCCTCTTCATTAAACACCATAACCCATAATCCCTTAAAAGACCTGACACCTCATTCCTAAAAACCCCTAAACCTTTTTTTATTATAAAACCCAAAACCATCATCCGATAAAAACACTATATCGTCAAAAATAATAACCTTGAACCCTCAACCCCCAAAAACACCTGAACACTCATCCCCAAAAAACTAGATCCCTTAGTCCCAAAAATCCCACAACCCTTATCCCCAAATCGCTAATCCTTCTCCCCATTCCCCTAATCCATCATCCCCATAAACAGTAAACCATGATCCCCATAACCCCTACAACCTTATCCCCCAAAGAACCTAAACTATGAGTCATGAAGAACATAATCCCTTTTTCCTAAGAAATCCTAAACCCTCACCCATAGAAAACCCTAAACCCTTATCCCTAAAAATTCACTAACCCTAATCCCAAATAACCTAAAACCTCAACCTGAAAAAGTCCTAATCACTTTTCCCACAAATACCCTATACTTTGAGCCAAAAGACCAAAATCCTCACCCTGCAAAATAACTAAACCCACATCCCTAAAAAACGTGAAACCATCATACCCAAAAATCCAAAAAACCATAGATACAAAAAAAACTAAACCATCAGAAACCAAAAAATATAAAATATCATAATAAAATATTTATGTTTTCACTTTTCAAAACTACAAACCACCAAAACCAAAAACCTAAAATCCCGATTCACAGAAAACCATAATCCCATTGACCTAAAATACCATAAAACCTCATCTACAACAAAATCAAATACCATGAGCACTAAAAAATTTCATCACCCTTAACTATACAATACACTAAACCATTATACCAATAAATCTCCAAAACCCCATCCCCAAAAAACCCTAATCTCTAATCCATAAAAAAATCTAAAACCCATCCCAAAAAACCCATAAACCCCATCCCTAAAAAATGATCAAACAATATCCCCAAAAATCCCTCAACCATCATCCCTAAAATAACAAAAACAATCATCCCCAAAATCCCTATGAATAGAACCTCAACATAATGGGTTGAAATTGATAATTATATTAAAAAGACATGATTAATGTGTTGAAAATAAAACGATGGGTTTATGGGGGTATGAAATAATGAAGAATGACAGAATCATTTTTAATAATATAAATACACTAACCCAAAAACCAACTCCCCTCTACACAAAAAAACTATCAACCCTCATCTCCAAAAAAACCCTCAATATTAATCCCATTGAAAGCATGATCTATAATCCCAAAAAACCATAAACCCACATCCTAGAAAAACTTAATACATCAATGTAAAAACCCCCAATCCCGCACCATAAAAAAACAATAAAACCTCACTACAAAACACCATAAACACTATTACCCAAAAAAACCTTAACTTGAAGCCCTAAAATACCCTAAACCCTCATCCCCCAAAACCCACAACCCAAATACCCAATAAACCCCCAAAAATCACCTTAAATAACCCTAAATTTTCATCCCCAAATAAGTCTAATGACATAGTCCAATGAAAACCTAATCCTTCATACCCATTAAAACTAAACCCACTTCCCTAGAAACTTCTAAACCCTTAACACAAAAATCCATATACCCACTATCGAGAAAACTATAAACCCTCAGACCTAGAAAACCCTAAACCCTAAACACTAGAAACCCCTGAATCCTAATTCCAAAAAATCCCTAATTCTCAATCTCAAAATACCCTTGAAAAACAAGCCCAAAATTCCCTTGACCACCATCCCTAAAAAACAATAGACGGTCTTCCCCAAATAACCCAAGAATGTCCTCCCTAGAAAACCTAAGACCCACATCTCTAGAAAACACTAAACCCTTTAACTTGGAAAACCCAAATCCATAATCTCCATAAATAACTAAAACCTCAACCAAGAAAACCCTAAACCCTCATCCCAAAAAAACCATACACCCCCAGCCCAAGAAAACTCCAAAACCCCAGTGTAAGAAAACATTAAACCCTTAGCCCCAATAAACCCAAAACACATAACCCTTGAAATCCCTAAATCTAAAACCATAGAAAACCCTAAATCTAAAACCATTGAAAACCCTAAATCCTCTTTCCTTAAAATACTGGAACACCCATGCCTATAAAAAACTGAACCAACATCCCTAAAAAACCGGAAACCCTCATCCCTAGAAAACCGTAAACTCTTATCCCTAGAAAAACCCAAACCCTCATCCCCCAAAAACACCAAAACCTCATCACCATGAAAACATAAAACCACTTCTCTAGAAAACCCAAAACCCACATCCCAAGAAATCCCTAAACAATCTGACCCATAAATACCTAAACAATCATCCTTAGAAAGCACTGAACCATCATCTGAGGAAAACCCAAAACCCTCATCTCCAAAAAACCCTGAAGCTGTAATATAAAAAAAACCCTATGCACTTAGACTAAACATTCCAAAACCATCAGTAATAGAAAACCCAAAACCCGTAGTACCAAAAAACCCTACCAACCATAATTTGAAGTCTTAGAAACCTCATCCATAGAAATCACTAGACCCCAATTCAAAAAAAAACTATAACTCTCACCCCAAAAATATTGAAAGCACTCATATATATATCCCCCTAAAACATAAAACCCAAAAAAATAAACCCATATAAAAAAACCCTAAACCCCCAATGCCAAATAAACCTCAACCAACATCACAAAAAACATGAACACTCACCCCAAAAAACCATAAACCCTCATCCCCCCAAAACAATAAACCCTAAGACTAAAAAACCTAAAGAGTTGGCTCCAAAAATCTATAAACCCTCATCCCTAGAAAAAAATAAACACTCATCCCCAGAAAAATATGAACCCATATCCTTGGAGGATCCTAAAACCTCTTCCATAGGAAACCCAAAAATCTCATCCCCATAAAACCTTACACACTCAACCGAAGAATAGCCTAAAAACATAACCCTAGAAAACTATATAGGCCTAACCACAGAAATTTCTAAACCCATGGAACCTAAAAACTGAAACCCCACAACCCTAGAAACCCCTAAACAACTGTAAATAGAAATCCCTAAACCCACAGGCCATGAAATCCATAATCACTTATCTGTAGAAAACCAAACACACTCATCACCAAAAAAATTCTAAACACTATGCCCTGGAAAACCTAAAACCTCCAAAAAAACACTAAACACATAGGCCCAAAAAACACTGAAACCAATCCATAGATAAACATAATCCTTTATCCTAGTAATAAACATAACCATTTTCATTATAAAACAATAATCCCCCATCCCAAAAAAACAAACATTTGTTCACATAAACCCCTAAACACTTAGCCCAAAAGACGACCAAATACCTTATCCCATTTTCTTAATTCCCCAAAAAAACCGAAACACATAGTCCAAAAAAATCCTAAATTGTCATCCTAAAAAACCTAAATATCATCCTCAAAAAACCATAAACCATCCTAAAATAACCCAACCCACCACCCCCAAAAAAATCCTCAAAACCACTACACCTAAAAACCATAAAAACATATCCCCACATAAATAAAAATGGCCAAACCCTAAAAACCACAATACTCGTAGCAATAAAAAACCCTGAAATCTCAGGTCACCAAAAATCTAAACCCCCATCTCAAAAAACCAAAATCCATCTACACCATAAGAAACTAAACACTCATCCTCAAAAAATGCTACACCCTAATCCCTAAAAAAACACTCATCCCCAAAAAACCCGAAACACTTTTCCCAAAAAAATCCAAAACCCTAAGTGAAAAAATTCCATAAACCTTATCCCCAAATAATGCTGATCCCACAACACCACAATTCCCTAATCCCTCAACCCCTAAAAACCAAAAACCCTCATCCCCCCAAAACCCTAAACCATCAGCACAAAAACTACCCTAAATCCTTATCCCACATAAAACACTAAACCATTATCCCCAAAAAACCCCTAAACACTTTTCTCCAAAAAAACAGTAAAACATCATTCCCAAAAAAACCCTAAAAATCATCACTAAATAACCTTCATCACTCATCAAAAAAAAACCTAAAACCTCATCTCCAAAACACCATAACACCTAAGTCAAAAAAACTGTAACCCGTAATCATCAAAAGACCCTAAAATCTCAGTCCCAAAAAATTCATAAACCCTCAACCTGAATAAGACTAAACCCTCTACATTAGAAAATCCTATAACCACTTCCCCAGAAAACAGTAAACCTGCAGCCCCAGAAAATCCAAAAAATAATACCATAGAAAACAGAAAACCATGAACCCATGAAATCTATAATCCCTTATCCCCATAAAACCCTAAAAACTCATCCCACAAAACACTAAATTGTTATCCCCAAAACAAATGAACCCTCTTTCCATGAAACCCTAAACCCTCACCTCCCAAAACCCTAAACCACTATCATCAACAAAACCTAATTCCTCAACTCCCAAAACCCTAAACCCTCAACCCTAAAACACCTAAAACTGAATCCAAATAAAGTGCTTAATCCCCATAAGCAAAAAACTATCAACCCCCATAAAAAAAACTAAACACTCAATCCAGAAAAACACAAAACCTGTAACACCCCGAGATTTTATGAAAAATATTCTTTTTAATTTCATTAATGTCTTGTGTTATACGCTACACCAAAAGAAGCTTTCACAACACACATCTTTGACCTGGCTTGAATTACACGCAATCGCGACCTTCCACGATAGCGTGTGTTGTACACAACACCAAGTTTCGCTAAACAACGATATGCTATTAAGATATTATTAAAACTAGCCGTTATGAATAGTAATAACCACTTTTTGAAATTTTGTAAATTTTATTTTTCAAAATGGACTTCATTTATGGATTAGGAGTATCAAATTTAGCCTAAGGTGAAATTTTGGTAATTTTCGGATAACTTTCATATTTTGATGAATAGTGGAAATTACTAAATTTTAATTAAAAACAAGTTTTTCAATCGAAATAATTAATAGTTATAAATTTTTAATTTGAGTGGTTTTAAAGTATATTTAGAATATATTTTTACAATTTAATACAATATTGGACATTGGATGTAATTTCACATTTAAACCAGTTATAAACAAGTGTCAATCTTTTGATAGTTATTATCTCTTAAAAACACGCTATTTGTTGTGACAGCGGAAATTAATTATAAAATTAATTAATGCAACTTATATGTTGGGAATTTTGTAAAATAGAAATCATTTATGAATTCGGAATATCAATTATAGCCTAGGGTGAAATTTTGGTACTTTTCTGAAAACTTTCAATTTTTGATGAATAGTGAAACCACTAAATGGTAGGTTAAAAACTGAATTTTGCATAAAACTTAATTTTACCGCTTCTGTGAATGGAATTTCGAAAATCCGACAGACACGGTTAATATCAAGGACTAAAATGTGGTTCAATGAGATGAAAATAATTTTTGG
This sequence comes from Viscum album, assembly GCA_963277665.1. Classification (NCBI taxonomy): domain Eukaryota; kingdom Viridiplantae; phylum Streptophyta; class Magnoliopsida; order Santalales; family Viscaceae; genus Viscum; species Viscum album. The sequence continues at coordinate 4,878,179 of CAUJRU010000012.1, read as the reverse complement.
TGAATAGTAACTTTTTACTTTTTTTACCATGATTAATAGTAAATAGGGTAACTAAGGGTAAATATGATATTACTATTACCCTAACACATGTCCTAATTCTATTGGATAAGTGTAATTCGACCAAAAACAACCTTATGATTATAATATGACCAATTAGGTCCACTTGGATTAGATTATGACATTTAATATTATTTTATTTAATGAATAGTTAAAATAGTTAAAATCAAAGTTTAATAAATAAAACATTTTCAATATGGGGTTATACATAAGATAAATTCGACTATAAATATTCATTAGAAAGATAAAAAGATTTCCTACATAATGATATTTTATTTATAATTTTTTAGACTTTAAATAAATTAGTTTATTTATGACACAACGATGATGCAGTAATTATCCTTTTAAGGAAATGTTAACATAATTGATGTTATAAATGCTCAAATAAATGTAATTTGAGACTTTTTATGAATTCCACTAATTTTATAGGTTACTATGATATATTAGTGTTGATTTAATTAACTTGGTTCGAACATATAATTCTGTTATTACTTTCATAAAAATCATATATCAAATAGAGTCAAAATTGACACAAAATAGTTTTTAAATCAAATATTATATTATTAATTGTTATTTTATTCCTAAAAATCTAAGGTTCGGCCAAATGACTTATATAAGGATATATATATTAATAATAAACAATTTGGGATTCGTTTGGCATGTTATAGTAAGTGTATTAACCATATAGTGAAAGAAAACAAAAAGACACGGTAAAAGTTAAATTATTTAACTTAGAGTTAAATCTAATTGATAAGGTTAAAATAATACCCTAAACATGTCTAAATCTTATTGGTTGATAGGATTTCGACCCATCTCCACTTTAGCTTCGAAATAAGACCCTTTGGAACCATTATAAACCGATTTTGACTTTAATATAAAATAATATTTTGAGATATTCCTAAGGTGCCCCTCTCCTCCCTTATAAAAGGACACCTCCTACCCCTCCTCCACACACCAATTTGAGCACTCAAGCTCGGCCAACCCCTGCCATTTTCTCCTCTCCACTTCCCTAGAATAATCCTAGAGGTCCTGGTCTTCTCCAAAGACAAATATTAGTTCCTTAAGTGGAGGATTCAAAGAGGTGTTCCAAAGAAGAGGTAATATCCATTACCGATCTTTTCAATTTCTTTCTTCTTCCACTTCTTCATCTTATGTTGTTTCATTATGAAGTAATAACATCAGTATCACTAATATACTGATATGTTATTATAAGTATGAAACAACCCTATTTCACCATCTATCCATCCTACGGAAAAATGAAATCACCGCGCGTGCGTACGTACGGAATACCGTCTCCACGCCGTGGTGTAATCTATTTTCCACCACCACCTTACATGGATGGGTATAATGGTGTAAAGAATAACTATACATAGTTATTAAAACATCATATTGATTCTGATATATTGTATAATCCACTCCAATTCAATTCAATATTTATGGAAATGATATCATCGCTCGTGCGTACGTACGGACTACCGTCTCCACGACGCAATGAGATTCATTCTCCATGTTAACCATTTAAGAATGATTATAAAGTATATATAAGAAATAATAATGAAATATATGACATTATAAAGCTACTGGATTTATGTATATATATATGTATGTCATCTACTTACTTCCATTTCAAGACAATAAGGAAAGGAAAACAGCGTTCATGCGTACGTACGGACTACCGTCTCCATGAACGGTGTTTTTTTTTCATTTTATTTATCTACCTATTATATATATATATATAATGAATATATATGATATATAAATAATATTTTATATTCTGGAAGTAAGTAAATCATGATATAAGTAATAATGATGTCAAGAACAACAAGTCAAAACACCTACGATAAATGAAACGATTTTACCCAAAACGCTTCTTTAACATGGAATTTACAAAAGAAAGGGTAATATAAAGTCATAAGTGAACCATATATGATATCATAACAATGAATATGATTCTTTAATAAGTCAATAACATTATTTAAACCATTATACAGGAGCTTCGGACACGTACAAAGCAAATCGGACCTAAGGTAAGGGAAATATCACAATCTCATTTTTATCCGAGATTGTTTATGCTTTGATATTTACTGGGGTGTATTTTATCATCCACATCCATGTTTCATAAATATGTAGTATTATTTCCATTCTCCTATAGTTTTTTTAAATCCTATTTTACACTTCGATGAGTTTTTTTGTAAAAGATATGAAAGGAATTTTTTGTCGTTTTTCGTACGAGGTACTTTTTGACTTTTCCGACAAAAGTACGAAGAATGTTTTTTAAACTTATACAGCATGAATGGATTTTTAGAAAATTATTTCTAAGATGCTTCCTTTACAAGTTTTCAAGTTTATTTTTAATCAAATTCTTTTAGTTTAAAATTTTATGACATGTTAAGAAAGGAAAAATGTTTTTAAGGTAGAAAGGAAATTTTCCTCAAGAATGGAGTTCAAGTGTTTTATCAAAACTATTTTCCATCTAAGATAATAAAGGGTTCTGTTTTTATACCTATTATTAAATTGATTTGATTATGTTGTGATGGAATTATTTTTATGAATTCCTTTATCTTATATGAATTGTTTTATGATGTCATGTTGTTTAAGATTCCCACTTTTATTACATGGGTTATGCAATGATGTATGATTTATGATTTTGTGGCACACATAATAATGGTATCATTATGAGATGGGTGGGACCTATATATCCCTCCAATGCATTGGGTAAAGATTTTATATCTCATGAGATAGACATGGCTGGAATGGTAGGTTATACCGGTTCAGTGAAACAGGACTGAAACGAGGGTTACTCGATTCAGAAAGGGACTTTGTCCACTAAGATAGTCTTGGCAATGAGTCTTGACTAACAAGAAATGATTCTCTATGATTATGTGTGAATGCCACAAAGTTTCATGTTTTAGGTTATGATTATTGTGATTACATTTCACTTCCATGATTTATCCCATGTTATGAAATTATGCTCTCTTTTGCAGGTTAAGATTTCAAAAATGTTATGTTCTTTTGAATATGATGTGATTGATATTTCTGTTGTTTACCCTTACTGAGCATTTGAGCTCACCCTTTTATGTTTTCTTTTCCCCAGGATATAAATAAAGGTTTTAGGTAAAAAAAGTAAGATCTTTATGGGAGATGTTGAAGATATTTTACCGGGATTAGAAGATTACGTTCCGAGTTTCCAAAGACACTAAACTATTACGATCCTTGTGTGTGTGTTTTTGTTATGTACTGAGTATTCCGCAAATGTAATGTCAATGTACGTCAAGTTTCGGGTCTCTACAAAACCATTATCCCAAGAAACATAAATCCTATGAACCAAAAAACAATAAATCCTTAGCACAAAAAAAACCAACCCCTCAAAACCTAATCTACCTAAAAACATTTTCCCACAAAAAAACCCTACACCCAGAGGCATAATAAATTCTAAACCCCCCCCCTCCCTCAATCCCACAAAATGTTACACCCTCACCCATAAAAACCCTATACCATCAATAGTAAAAAACCATGAACCCTCATCCCCATTAACACAAAAATATTAACCAAAAAAATGAATAAAACCTAAGAACCAAAAAACCCTAAATTGAAAACCAAAAAATATGCTAAAACAACAACCCCTATAAATATTAATCCCTAAGCCCAAAAAAACCAAAACTAGCGTAACCCTAATACCATAAATCCTCATTCCCAAAAACCCATAACCCTTATCTGCAAAAAAACCTAATCCACTTCACTAAAAATCCAAACACCCATTTCCACAAAAAACTATAAACCATCATCCCCAAAAATCCATAAAAATAGTAAATCCTCAATCCCAATAAACCCTAATCCATCACCCAATAAAACCCCTAAACACTCAGACCTAAAAAACACTAAACCAAAATCTCCAAAGACCCTAATACCTCAGCATTGAAAAACACTAGAACATCATCGACAAAAAACCATAAGCACTCATCACCAAAAAACACTATTCAAATTTTCCCAAAAAACACAATACCCTTAGGCCCAAAATACCCTAATCCCTCATCCCTAGAAAAACAGAAATGCTCAGCCATAGAAAACCATAAACCCTTACCCTCAAAAACCAATACCCTCATCCACAAAAACACTAAACCATCATCATAAACACCCAAAAACACTTATCTAGGAAAATCCAAAATCCTCAGCTCCAAAAAACCCAACTCCCTCATCCCCCTAAAACCCTAAACCCTCAGCTCAAAAAAAATATAAACCCTTAGGCCCAAAAGGCCATAATACCTCATATCCTAAAACTATTTAGCCACCAACGCAAAAAAATCCTACCCCACATATTCAAAAATCCATAATCCATCAACCCCTTAATAACCGCATGTATATTATCAAATGAAGCTAAACCCTTATCCAATGAATCCAAAAACCCTCACTCAAAAAAAAACTAAACACCAAACCCCAAATATAGTGAACTCTAATTAGAAAAATTCCTGAAACCCTAACCTCTAAAAACCCTAAAAAATCATCCCTAAAAAAACCTAAATGCTTAGCTTAAAACATTAAAACATAATCCCTAAAAAAACCTAAATCCATCCAAAAGAAACTATAAAAACGTATTCTTAATTAAACCTAATCCATAAACCATAAAAATATATAATCCCTCATTCCAATAAAATCCCAAAACCATTATTCCCTGAAAACCCTCAACCTCAACAAAAACCTCAAAACACTCACCCTGATATAACCATAAACTCTTTACGCCAAAAAACACTAAACCCTTATCCCCAAAATATCTCTTAATCTATAGGCCTATAAAAAGCCCTAAAACCCCATACCTAGAAAACATAAATCCTTATCCCCAAAAAACCTAACATGTGCCCCAAAAAAAATTCAAAACCATTAACCCCAAATATCCCTAAATGCATAGCCTAATGTTTCCAAGACCCCTATCCCCAAGAAACCCTAATCACCCATCCCTAGAAAACCCAAAACTCTTACCTCCAAAAAAACCCTAAACTATCAAAACCAAAAACCCTAAACCCTCATCCAAAAAAACCCAAATCCCACAAATCCGAAAAACCCTAAATGATGGTCCTCAATAACCCTAAACTACTATCCCCAAAAAAATGTCATCTCTAAAAAATGATAGTTTCCCATCCCATAAAATACCTAAACCCTCAGACCTAAAATCTCCTAAACTCTCATCACAAAATACCATAAACCTCCATCCACCAAAACCCTTAAATCTCACTTCAAAAAAATTACCTTCCCCTAAAAACCCTAAACACTCATACCTATGAAAACATATACCCTTGTCCTTAAAAAAAATTAAAACTCATCCCTAAAAATATGAAAACCCTCAGAACCAAAAATACATAATCCATAATCCCCCAAACCCCTAAAACCTATGCCCCAAATAACAGTTAAACCAATAACTCGAAAAAAAAAATTTCATCCAAAAAAATCTAAACATATAATCCAAAAAATACTTTACACGATACCAAAAAATCATAAACATTATGCCCCAAAAAACCGTTATCCATAAGCCCAAAACAACCATAACCACTAAACTATAGAAAACCCCATACCCTCATAAAAACACTAAAACCTCACCCAAATATTATCTTAAACCATTAGCTCAAAATATTCCTAAATCCTCATCACCAGAAAACCAAAAACCCATTGGCCTAAAAAACAATATTACCCAAAAAATCCTAAACCATAATCCCCAAAAATTCCTAAACCCTCATCAAATAAATAAACATGCTGCATCATCCCAAAAAAAAACCTAAACTCTAGGCCCAAAAATACCATCATCCCTCATCCTCCTAAAAACCAAAAACATCAACCCAAATAAACCCTAATCAATCATCCCCTAAATTACACCAAACACGCTGTCATAAAAATACATACACACCCATCCCAGAAAAAAACCTAAACCCTTAGAAAAAAACCCTAATCAATCATCCCCAATAAAATAAAAATCTGTTGCCCCATAAATATCTACACGCTTATCCACAAAAAATCCCTTTACCCTCACCCCCAATAGCTCCAAAAATTTATCCCCAAAAAATAGAAACCCTAATCCCAAAAAAACCTGTAAGCCCTCATCCCTAAAAAAACTAAAACCTGAGCTACAAAATCCCCAATCCCTTATCCCCCAAAAAACCTTCCACCCATATACTTAAAAAACACCAACCCTTATTCACTATACAAACCCGAAACCCTCATCCCTATAAAACCCTAAACTCCCAGCCAATGAAAACCATAAAACGGCATCCCCAAATTACCCAAAAGATCACCACTAAAAACAAATATACCCTCATCTAAAAAAACCCATAATCCCTTACACAAAAAACCCTAATCACTCATCCCCAAAAAAAACCTACACAATCAACCCCACAAAACCTTGAACACTCACCCAAAACAACCAATGATCCCTCATCACATGAAAACCTAGATACCTCATCTCAAAAAAACCCATATAACAAAAATTAGCTAAAAAATTAAACTTAATAAAACCCAAAACCCACATCAACAAAATACCAAAAACACTCATCCCCAAAAACAACTAAACAATATATCATAAAAAAACCCCAAACCCTCATCCATAAACACACAGTTATAGGGAAATACTAAACACTCATAAAAAAACCATAAACCACATTCCACCCAAAAACCAAGAACATTAGTGCCCAAAAACCTAAAATACCATCCCCAGAAAAACGTAAAACCAAATAAAAAAAATACTAAAACACCATCCCTATGGAAACTGAATCCCTCTACCACCAAAATCCCCAAAACACTTAACACCAAAAAACCTAAACACTAAGCCCTAAAAAAACCTAAACCCTAAAATCTAAAAATTCGTATTCATTTTATGATATAAAACACTACTTCACCATCATTATAAATATATAAACTCTCATCCTCAAAAATCTCAAAAATCTCATCCCAAAAATCCTTAATCCATTATCCAAAAAACACTAAACACTCAGCCCCAAAAATACAGATAACCTAATCCCTAAAAAAATCTAAACCCTCGACCCCCAAAAACCAAAACACATTGCACAAAATACCCAAAAACATATACCCTAAGAAACCCTAAAACCATTATTGAAAAAATAAAGAGCCTCAGACCTAGAATATTATAAACTCTTAGCCATAGAGAACCCAAACCCTCAACCCTGAAACTACATAACCCCATCACTAAAAAACACCTAAACCATCATCCCCAAAACCTGATAAACTCTAATCTCCAAATAACACTAAACCCTTGTTCTCTAAAATAAAATATACCATTATCCCCATAATACCTAGATCCAACACCCAAAAAAGACAATGGAGACATGAACTACTAATATCCCAGAAACCATTGCCACAAAAAACTATCAACCCCTAACCCCCAAAACACTGAAACCATCACCCAGAATAGCCCTAAACCCTTATCCCCAAAAACCCTAAAACCATCATCCAAAAAAACTATAGGCCCTCTACCCCAATAAAATCCTAAACTCCTGATTGCCAAAATACCCAAAACCCACCTACCCAAAAAACCCTAAACCACCATTCCAAAAATATTCTAAACCCAAATCCATAAATACCAGAAAATCATATAGAAAACATAATCCTTGGACACCCAAAAAGCCCTAGTCCCTCAATCCAAAATTATCCTAAACCATATTCCCGCAAAACGCTACTCCATCACCCATTAGAAACCTAAAACCCTCATCCCTAAAAGTCCTAAAACCATTTTCCCAAAAAATTTAAATATTTGGAATTAAAAAACGGTAAACCCTAATCCCTAGAAAGTTCTTAAATTTCATCCCCAAAACCTCCATTCTATAATCCCAAACAACCATAAACCCTCATCCCTAGAAAATCATTAAAACAACATGCCCAAAAAATAAAAAAACCCAGCCAAAATGAACTATTAATCACTCAACAAAAAAAACAATAAACCCTAAACACTAATAAATCTCTAATAGCTTATCCCCAAAATACCGTGAACCCTAATCAACAAAAAAAAGAAAAAACCCTCAGTCCTAGAAAACCCTAAACCCTTACCACAAACAAACCCTATACCCTGGGCCTAAAGATACACTAAAACATTAGCCACCAACAAACCTAAACCCTCTTCCCCAAATCCCATAAAATTTCATCGCCAATGTACCATAAAAAATCATCCACAAAAACATTAAACACTCATCCCTAAAAACCTAAACCATCATCCCTAGAAAAATCCAAAAACTCTCCACTAAAGAACCCTAAACACTCACCCCAAAAAAGAATGTATGCCCTCTTCCATAAAACAAATCTTAAATTAATAATGAAAAAAAATCTAAACCCACATCCATAGAAACCATAAAAGCCTTATACATAAAAAAACCTAATTTATCTACTAAAAAACACTAATTCCTTTAAACAAAAAACCCTCAACCATTAGAAAAAGAAAAACCACATCTCCGAAAAACCTAAACCCTCGATTTTGAATGAATCTAAAATTCTCAGCCCCAAAAACCCATAAAACCTCATACCCAAATAAAATAAACACCAAAAACCAAAAATCTAAAATATGTCAATCTTAAAAAACTCAAAACCCTCATCCCAAAAAAACCTAAACCCTCAGCCCCAATAAAACAAAATACCTTAATCTAAAAAAAACCTAAAACATCATCCCCTAGAAAAACCTTAATACTCATCCCCAAGAAATCCTTAAAAAAAAATACTTTTCCTTATATAACCATAAATTCTTTTCCCCATAAAAACCCTATACATTATTCACTAGAAAACCCCAACTCCTCATCCAAATAGATCCCTAAACCCTCATCCCCAAAAACTACAAAATCTCATCCCCAAAATCCATGAACCATTAACATGAATAATCCCTAAACACTAATCCATAAAAATTATTAAAACCTAAAACCCAAAAAACCATAATCCCACAGACCAAAAATAACAAGTATACCCAAAATACCATAAACCATAATCCCTAAAAACCATAACCCAAAGCCCCAAAAACCCTTAAACCTTATCACCAGAAAACCCAAAATCTCATCCAAAAAATCCTTTAACACGTATCCCCAAAATAACTAAAACTTCATTCCCAAAATCCCAAAAAACATCATCCCCTAAGCCCCTAAACACTAAGAAATAAACTTTAACACTCATCTACAAAAAACACAAACTATAAATCTAAAAAAACCTGAATCTCACCCCAAAAACCTCATGAACCCTCATCCAAAACAATACTAGAACCCTCAACCATAAAAAACAGTCAACCATCATCCCTAAAACTCATAAACCCTCACCACCAATAATTATTATCCCATAATCACTAAAACACCTAAACCATTATCCCCCAACACAACTATACCCTCATCAGCAAAAAACCATGAAGCCTCATCCCCAAATAAAACTAAGCACTCATTCCCAAAATCCAAAAATATGTCAGTCCCTAAAAAACCTAAAACCTCATACCTAAAAAATTTACCCTAAACCCCTAAAACTGCCAAACCCTTATCATAAATATACCATAAACCCACCTCCCTAGAAAACCATAAACCCTCATACCAAAAATCCTGAAACGCTCAGAACTAAAAAATGGCATGACCTCGGTTGAAAAAAACATCAAAACATCATCCAAAAAAATAAAACCACTAATTTGAAGAAAACAAAACCAAACCCACCACCCCCAAAATACCAAACCATCATCCCAAAAAAACCAGAAACACCCAAACCCTAATAAAATACCAATCCCTAGTTTCTAAATATTACCTAACCCACATCCCTAAAAACCCTGAAAGCATCAAATTCAAAACAAAACCTCAAACCCAAATCCAATAAAACCAAAAACACTAAACCATAAAAAATCCAAAACCCATGGGACCAAAAAAACCCAAAACCCTATCCCCCAAAATTCGAAAATACTCAAATCCAAAAAATCATAATCCATCATCACTAAAAAACCACAAACCATCATCCCCAAAACACTCCAAACTATCAGCCCTATAAATATACAAATGCTAAACCATAAAAACCCTTAATCAATCAGCCCCAAAAAACATTATTCACATGCCAAAAAACACCATAAGACACATCAACCAAAACCCCAAATGCTCATCCCGAAAATAAAATATGATGAACCCACAAAAAACCCAAACTCTAAACCAGAAAACCGTAAAACCTAGGCCCCAATAAAACTCTAAAAATTGATCCCCCCCAAAATTCCTAGCACCTCAATCAAAAAAACAAAAAACCCACAGCCTCAAAGAACCCTAAAACCTCAATCCAAATAAACTAAATCATAAAACCAGAAAAATATATAAATCCTCAGCCACAAAAATCTATAAACAATAAATCCCAAAAATTCCTTTGATTATCATCCCCCATAAAAACATAAACCCTCTCCCCAACAGACACTAAAACCTTAGCCCTAAAATTCTAAACCATCCACCAAAAAAAGACTTCCCTCCTAATACCCCTAAACCCTAATATACAAAAATCCTAGACCATATACCCTAGAAAATTCATGAACCTCATCCCCTGAAAACAACCAATCCTAATCCCCAATAACATTCAATACTGTTCCCAAAAATTAACCATCACTGTCATACCTAAAAACTATCACCCCTTTTCCCAGAAAATCCCAGAACACTCTACCCTAAAAAAATATCAAACCTTTTCCACAAAAATAATCATTAATTGTCTAAAAAAACCCTCAAACCTCATCCCCAAAAATTGTAATCATTGACAAGAAAAAATATCTTAAATCCAAAATATCAAAAAAATGACAAACCTCATCCCCCAAATATGCTAAATACTGACACTAAAAAATCCATAAAACATCATCCCCAAGAAACAATAATCCCTCCATCCCATAAATCCCTCAACCCTCAACATAAAAAATCCCTAAACACTCAGTCCTAAAAAACCCTTAACTCTTATCCATAAAAAAACTAAACTCTAATCCCAAAAAAAACTCAACCCTCATACACAAAAATCCCAAAACCCTTAGTCCCAAATAACCCATAACCCTCTACACAAAAAAAACCCTATTCCCCAAAAATCCCAAAACTCTCAATGCAAAAATTCCCTAAAGCCTCTTAAAAATAATACCCTAATCTCTCATCTTAAAAAACCCAATATCCTCATCCGTAAAAGTCCATAAATCATAAGTCTCTTGAAACCCTAAACACTTATCCCCAAAAAATCATAAATCCTCTATCCCAAAAAACCCAAAACTATCATCCCATAAAAACTTATACCTCATCCCAGAAAATCCAAAGCCCTCTTCCAAAAATTGACCTCAACCCTCTCCACTAAAAAATCCTAAAACTTCTTCCTCAAAATTCCCAAAACCCTCAGCCACCATGAAACATAAACCCTCACCCACAAAAATCTATAAAACAAAATCCCAAAAAAAACAAAAACCCTCAGCCCCAAAAATCTGTTAACCTATAGCCACAAAACCCCATAACCCTTAGCCATAAAAACCCTCATCCCTCATCCTCAAAAAACAACAAACCCATACACATAAAAACCCAACACCCTTACCCCCGAAAATAAAATTATCCATCAACATTAGAAAATTATCAAAATAAAACCCCAAAATAACCTCAACCCTCATCCATAAAAAAACCAAAAATATAGGCCCTCAAAACCCTCAACCATTATCCCGAAAAAATGAACTACTCATAGAACTGGAAACCATCAACCTAAGACACAAAAAATTATACCTCATCTCAGAAAAAACTAAACCCACAAGCACAAAAACAATAAACAATCATTCCCAAAAAAACCCTAAATCCCCATCCCTAAAAAATGATAGTCATTATCCACACAAAAACCATCATCCCTCAGTCCTTAAATCATCAACCCATAACCCCAAAATCCACCACCATCAGCCCCCAAAACACCCTCAACCCTCATCCTTAAAAAAACTAGATATCCTCATACCCAAGAAACACTAAAACCAAATCCCCCCCCCCCCCCGCAAAAAATATTAATCTCTCATCCACAAAATCCAAATACCCTCATTATCAAAAAATCCAAAACCCTCAAAAGAAAAAAATCAAAAATCTACAGCCCCAAAAAAACCAAAACCCTCATCCCAAAATCAACTAAACCTTATTCTCAAAATAAATCAAACCCTAGGACCCATGTAATACTAAACCCTCATCACCAAGAAATCCTAAACCATATTTGCAAGACAAAACCTCTATCCACTCCCCCAAAAATCCCTAACTCGGTGATGCAAAGAACATAAATCGATCAACCCCCCAAAAAATTAACCCTCAGCCCCAAAAAACCAATAAAATGCATACCATAAAACCCTCAACTCCTTGCCGAAAAAATAATCAATCCACAACGTAAAAAACCCAAAAAATGCATTCCTAAAAAATCTAAATCACTCGACACAAAAAATCCAAAATCTTTCTTACCTAAAACCCTAAAACTGTATCCCAAAACCCCTATACCCATAGGAAAAAAATAGTAAAACCTTATACCTAAAACCCATGAACATCAACCCAGAATAACTTAATCCATTAGAAAAAACTATCCTAATCTCTTTTCACTATTAACCTGAAAACCCTAAGTCGTAAATGACCATAAAGCCATATCCACAAAAAAACTCAATATTGAGAAAGAAAAATACATAAAAAATTAAGAACAAATTACCTTACCACTCATCTTAAAGAAAATTCAACACATAGACCCAAAAACCACACCACCATTAGACCCGAAAACACCATTCAGCCACTACCATAAAAAAAACCACATTCTTTATCAACAAAAAACCAACAACATATATCCCAAAAAACCCTCAATAATCAGTACCATAAAACTGCCAACCATCAAACATAAAAAACCCCATCTATCATCCCCCATAATGCAAATCAACATCACCAACAAACCTCTAACACTAAGTGCCAAAAAACACCAATGCTTCATCCTTAATAAAACCATCTCTCATCCCCCAAAAAACACAGAACTCATTCCCAATTAAACCCCACCCTCATCTATAAAAATCCACCAACCACCAGAATTAAATGCCCATAACCTTAGCCCCAAAAAACCAATAACCATCCACCCCAAAAAAAACCCTTAACCATGATCCCTAGAAAAATCATCATCCCTCATCACCAAAATCCCCCAACCCTCAACCCCTAAAATCCCCAACCCCAAAACCATAAAATCACTATACCTTCTACAAAAAAACCCAATAAAAACACATTCTAGAAATACCATAAATCAACATCCCAAAAAAATAAACCTTCATCCCCCAAAAAACCCTAATCCCCCATCCCCAAAATACAATAAAAAATCACGATGAAAAATCTCCCAACCATCAACCCTCAGAAACCCCCAACACACATAAAAAAACAGGAAACCTCATTATGAAAAATACATCAAAACACGTCCCCATGAAACACTTAACCCTCATCCCCAAAACCCCTAAAACCTCAACTGTAAAAAAAATAAACCATCAGTCCCAAATCAACCATACACTGCCTACCACAAAAAAATAAAACGAATAATCCCAAAAAACTCAAAACCCAATGTCCTTTAAAACCAAATAAACAAAGCCCCTAAAAACCCAAATTCCTCACCCTAAAAGTATATATACAACCTTTCCCATGAAATAAAAAACCATAAACCCCAAAAAAACATAAAACCTCAGCCCAAAAAAAGCTAAATACTCAGTTCCAAAAATACTATTCCCAAAAAAACCATAAACTGTTGTCCCTAAAAAACTATAAAACCCCATATCATAAAAAAATAACCCAAAACACCAAAAAATATATTATCATCCTCAAAAAACCCTAATCTCCCAAAATATAAATACATAATACCTCATCCAAAAAATAACTAAATCCATCATCCCTTGAAAACCAAAAAACCTCAACCCAAAAAATCACTAAAACCATATCCCAAAATAAACAGCAAACCCTCAACACCAAAATAACCTAATACCATATCCAAAAACAATTTAGAACCTTATCATCAAACAACCCAAAACCCTCATCTCCAATAAAAAAACCATTAATCCATGAAAACCCTAAACCCTCAGCCACAAAAACCCCATAAAACCTCACCCCCAAATAACCCTAACCAATCCACCCCAAAAAATCCATAAAACATCATCCCTAATGAGGATGAAATACTCATCACCAAAACCTATCAACCAACTACCCCAAATAGCATTATACTCCCATCCCTAAAAAACAAAGAGCCAATAAAAAAAAATCTGTCGTCCAAACAAATTCCAATCCCTCATCACCAAACAATCCCAAAACTGACATCCCCAATAACCCTAAACCCTCTTCCCAAAAAAATAATCTATTATATCCCCAAAAAAAATGATAAACCCTCAACCTAAAAATAACTATAATCCCACAACCCCAAATAACCATTAACTCTTATCCCAAAAAATCATCAACCCTCATTCCCCAAAAACACATCAACCCTCAACCACTAAAAACACACAACCCTCATACACCAAAAAAACCACATCCCTTATCCCCATAATACTCTGAAACCTCATCCAAAAAAACCTAAACCATAATCCCTAAAAATAATAAAACCTCCTCCTCAAAAAATTTTAAACCCACATCCCTAAACACATAGCCTGAAAAAACTATATACCTTTATTCCCCCAAAATATCTATACAATTAACCCACAAAAAACCTAAACTCTTTGTCCCAAAAAAATCCTAAACCCATAGCCCCAAAATACCAAAAACCCATAGCCATAGAAAATAAATAAACCCAGTACCCCCAAAACCCTAAACCATCACCCCAAAAAATACCCAAAACCCCCATCCACAATACATAAAACCTTATATCCCAAAAACTCATAAACCCTCTTCCCCAAAAATCCTAAACACCTTTCCACTAAAGCATCTAAACTAGTATCCCCAAAAAACAAAAAACCCTCATCCACATAAAACCCCAAACCATCCACTTCAGAAAATACAAACCCATTATCCCCAAAAACACTAAACACTCATCTCCCAAAAACCATAAATTGAAATAAAAAAACAAACTAAATTTTATTCACCATAATACAATTAACCCTCATCTCCAAAAAAAACCTAATCCCCCAGACCAAATAAACCTTATAATCTATAGCCCCATAAAACCTAGAGCCTTAGACCAAAAAAACACTAAAAACTCATCCCTAAAAAATCCTAAACCCTTATCCGCAAAACACCCTAAACACCACTCCGCAAAAAATTCTAAATGCTCATTCCCCAGAAACCTTAACCCATATTCCAAAAAAATAACATAATTACCAATCCTTAAAAAACAATATACCCTCATTTTAATATAAATCCATAATCCCCAAAAAATCATCATCCATCAACCCCAAAAAAACAAGATGCTCGAAGCCCTGAAAAACTCTAAACAATCAGCCCCACAAAAACCTAAACCATTTTCCCCAAAAAATCATAAATCCTATGACCCATAAAATCATTGGAAGAAAAACCAAAATCCCCAAATCCCATAAAACACTGAACCCTCATCCATAAATTTCCCTACACAATTAGACCCAAAAACAACGATACACACAACCCTAAAAACCCTAAAAACAAAACCCCCAAAAGTCCTAACCTTAATCACACAAAAAACCTAACCAAACAACCTAGAATGTTCCTAAAACCTCAACTCCAAAGAAACCTAAACCATGACCCCACCAAAAAAGATACACTATTCCCTAAATAACATTAATAACTATTTCCAAAAAAAATTATAAGCTCATCACCAAAAAAACCTAACACCTCATCCACTTAAACCCTAAACCCGTTGAAGAAAAAAACCATAAACTCTCAGCCATAAAAACCCTAAACCTTCTACCCCATAAAACTATAAAACCTCATCTCCAAAATTGCCAAAATTGACAGCCACATAAAACCATAAACACTTATCCCCCAAAACCCCTAAACCATAATACCTAAAAAACCTAAACCCATACCCCAAAAATCGATAATCCCGCTATGCTAAAAAAACTCATCCTTGATCCCAAATAAACTCTAAACACTCATCCCCAAAACCCTAAACCCACTTCCTAAAAAAACATCAACAGTCAAACCCCATCCCCAAAAAACTCTAACCCACATTCCCTAAAAAACACTTAAACCTATGTCACAAAATCCCCTTAAACCTCAACCGTATAAAACCATCAACTCTCATCCATAGAATAAAAACAAACCTCATCCCCAGTCTATCTAAAACCCCCATCCCCAAAAAACCATCAATCCTCATCCTTGGAAAACCCCAACCCTCAAACCCAAAAATCCCCAAAACATTATCCCCAATATACCCCCAACCCATAGCAATAAAAATTCCAAAACTGCAATCCCCAATTACTACCAACCACATGTCCCAAATAATCCCTAACCATCATCTCCAAAATATCCATAACCCTTAGCCCCAAAAATTCAATAACCCTCAGACCCAAAAAAACCTAAACGATTTTCTCAAAAAAAATAACAATGATCCCAAAAAACCCCAAAACACATCCACATAAAATCCCGGAAACCTTGAATCCAAAAAACCGAAAACCCTCACCCCCAAAAAACAATAAAAAAACATCCCACCAAAAACCTAAACCCTCATCACACAGAATAACTAAACCATTAGTCAGAATAAATCTTAAACCCTCGCCATCCAAAAACCTAATCCCTCAACCCAAAAAAACTGAAACACCTCTACTCCAATAAACAATGAACACATCACTACAACAAAATCTCCGTTTAGCGGTGGTTTTGTAGCGGAGGTTTCTAGAACGACCGCTAAACCTTTTTTTAAAAAGGTTTCACGGCGGTTTATAATAAACTGCCCTAAAACAATTTTTTAACCACCCCAACCCTTCCCCCACCCCGACCCCCCTCTTTCTCACCAAGCGTCCTCGGTTCCCTTGGCCCCCTGCTTCCCCCGTGACCCCGGCCCCCCGCGACCCCAGCGAACCCCCGACCCCGGCGACCCCACGACCCCAGTTACCCCACGACCCCGGCGACCCCGACCCCCCATGAACCCAACGACCCCACGACCCCGGTGACCATGCTCCCCCCGCGACCTATACGAACCTTATGGTTTGATTTCTAATTTTTTTTGTTTTGATATTAGTTATTTCATTATTGTTATTGTTTCTTATAATAAATTTTAATGATGTATTTATTGTATTGTATGCAGATGGTTTCATTTACGATTTTTTGTTTTTCTACTTATTTCAGGTCCTTTTTTATATGTGTTTGATAGTATTATTTCTTATGTGATGGTTTTTATATCTTCTTGATTGTTTGTGGTTGATTGATACTATACTCATGGGTTGTGATGGCTCATGGTTACAATACATGCTTATATTATGGGTTATAATGGATTAAGGTATAACATTTACATATTTCCCTAGGTTGTGATGGATTTAAAGCTATGTCATGTTTTTGGTTGTGATGGCTCGATGTTATAACATGTGTCAATGAGGTAATGATGTGGAAATTTAGTGGATGTTGGGATGGTAAACACTTGTTGAGAGTTAGACTTTCTTGTTATGCTGATGTGATGATGATGAGATGATTGACATATGTTGAGAGTTGGGATTACATATTTTCTAGTGAATATGATGATGTGACAATGATGATTGACACATGTTAAGAGTTTGATTTTCTGTTTGGTCCAAAATATTGATGGTTTCCATATTATGAAAATATTTTTCAAGTGGAATAATTATTTGATGATGATGTTATAAATATGGAATCTATACATTATTGTTATAATTACATGGAAATCAAAATCCCCATTGCTTACTTTCTTTTTATTATCCATTGGTCTAATATGATAATACCTTTACAGGTGATATGGTTAAATATAGAAAATATATAATGTGTTACATTTCTTTTTAGCACAACCCATATTCTAGTATTTCTTAGTTGTTTCACATATGTCTATTCTAAAACATATATCTTGCGTGGATATAGGAATACTTAGAAATATTTTCCTACTGAGAAATCCAAAGTGTTCACCCCCTTTATAGTGTTCTTGAGTTGTTTTTCTGGACAAATCGATAGAGATTTTAGATGCTACTATTTGGTACGCCAGATTACATATTAAGATGTCTTAGTTCATTGTTCTTGATGAATTATATTCATTATTATATTGAATTTATGTTGTATGAAATTTTTTATTTATTTTATTATATATATATATATATATAAATATATATATGTTAAGTTGATTGGAGGTTCTATTTTTATACATAGGAAATTAAGAAGGTGATTCCTCTCATACGTGTCACCCCCTCTAATAATTTTCAACTTTTGATGTTATATAATGTTCATTGATCTTTATTGATTAAATATTTCATCATGCATTTTCATGAACACCACCACTTATCATGCCTCAAGTATATCACTCACGTGGTTCTTGCCACTCCAAATTAACAATGTGTTGAGTTTTGTAAGCATCATAAGGTTTTCCCTAAACATTATTTATAATATATTTATTCATTATTTCAGTTTTATATGAATACTCTATAGATAAATTAGGTTGGGATTATTCCAAATTCACAATATGATTTGGTTTTCATGGTAATGTAGCTACCACATTGTTAGAACACTGTTTCTCTTTACCAAAGAAACATCCCCTATCAAAAAACATTAAATGGTTCATATCTAACTCAGGGGATCATCTTTATTATATTATGTTTCTATAATGTTACACTATCATATATATGAATCTATTTCTCTATATAGTAGTAACTATGTGTTATAATTTTTTTTATTATTGTTTAGACACATTGTGATATACATGGATAAAAGCTGGATCACAATAACTAGGAACAAACCTCAGTATGTTAAGGGTTTGAATGAGTTTTTAGATTTTTAAATTTCTAATCGATCCATTGAAAGGAGAAAAAAACGTCCATGTCTTAAATTTAAATTTAGAACATGGTTGAAGAGAGATGAAGTTTATGAACATTTAATACTGAAGTAATTTTATGGTCAATATTTGTGATGGATTTGGCACAGAGAATCTAATGTTACAGAAATATTGAGCAATGATTTTAATCTGCAGAATGAGGTCCCAATTTCCTTGAAAATGGAAAATGAAATGCAAAACCTCATAAATGATGCATTAGGAACTACAAGACACCACTATCAGCATCAAAAAATATCAGAACAACCAGAATAGGGTGATACAAATTGCAACGTGACAAGTGATGTTTTTGAGACTGTAACATAGGCAGATAAAGATTGTAACATATCATTGTATCCTCCTATTGATTATGTGGAGCCAAATGTATGATAAAACTTCACTGAGGAAAATGAGTTTCATGATTTTGTTCACGATGGAAATCAAGAGTTTTATATTGGGTGTTTGTAATATTCAATGATTTCATTTATGCTGAAGTTGTACCATATAAAATGTCTATGTGGAATTACAATTAAGGCAATGTCCATGATATTAGAATTGATTCGTAATGCATTTCCTGAAGAAAAAAAATCTCATAATCTTTTTATGATATGGAAAAAGTTGTCAACAATCTTGGTCTGAATTATAAAAAGATACATGTGTGTCCCAATGATTGTATGCTTTATTGGGGAGAGGATTCAAGTAGACAGAATTGCATGAAATGTTCTTCTTCTAGCTGGAAGACAAAGGGTGATGTTGGAAGCCCAAATGAACATAATTTCATGGTGAAGAAGAAAAGGAACACACCTACAAAGGTTTTGTGTTACATTCCTTTGAAGCCTCGATTGCAAGGATTATTCATGTCATCGAAAACCACTGAATACATGAAGGGGCATTCTGTAGATAATAACAATGATGGGTTAATGAGACATCCACGACATTCTCAATCGTTGAAGACATTTGATTCATTACATCTCGATTTGTTAGATGATCCTAGGAATGTTTGATTGGGATTGGATACCAATGGATTCATCCCATTTGGTACTTTGTGTACCAGTTATAGCATTTGTCCAGTTGTTTTGATCCCTTATAATCTACCTCCATAGATGTGTATGCAACAAATATATTTTATTCTTTCGATGATTATTCCTGGAAAACAAATGCCTTGAAATAATATTGATGTATACATGCATCCTTTTATTGATGAATTGCATGAGTTATGGAGGAACGGTGTTGAGACATTTGATGATTCTTCTAAAACACTGTTCAAAATGCATGCTGCTTTAATGTGAACCATTAGTGACTTACCTGGGCTTGGTAATTTAACTCTTTGGAACACTTACATGGGTTTTGATTTTCCCATTTGTATCGTTTATTTTGATCCAAAATAGATACCTCACAGTAGAAAATGGTGCTTCTTGTGTCATCAAATATTTCTCGATGCATCTCATAGATTTCGGCTGAACATGTCAAAATTTAATGGTTCCATTGATCATAGACCACCTCCAAAGTTGTTAAGTTGTTCTGAAATATTGACATATCTTGAAATTGTTGAAACATGATTTGGGAAGGTTACTCATTCGAATGAGAGTGGAAAACGGGTCCGAAGTGCATCGTCAAGCGAAACCGGAACTCAAAAATGGATGAAAAAAAGTTTTTTCTTCAAACATCCGTATTGGGAATTTAATTTGTTGCGGAATAATATTGATGTGATGCATATTGAGAAGTGTTTTTGTGAGAATTTGATATTCACATTGCTTAATGAGCATGGAATGTCTAACGATCATCTCAATTCTCACAAATACTTACAAGCAATGAATATAAAATGCGATCACTGGCCAGATGGGAATGAAAAGTATCCCCCAGCCATTTTTGCAATTAAAAATAGGGATAAAGATATATTCCTTCGAATGTTAAAGAATGTTAAGGTATCTGATGAGTATTCATGTAACATCTCAAGGTGTGTTGACTTGAAGAATCATAAGTTACATGGATTGAAATGTCATGATTCACATATTTTGTGATATCAGTTACTACCATTTGCATTGCATAAATTTTTACATGAAAAAATTTCTACTATTGTTCTCCAGTTCTGCACATTTTTCATACAACTATGTGACAAATCTATACATCCATTTCATCTTGAAAACCTCCAAGAGAGGTTTGTATAGACCCTTTTTGAAATGGAGATGACCTTTCCTCTGTTGTTTTTTACTATAATGATTCATTTAACTGTGCATTTGGTTGAGGATGCTAAATTAGGAGGCCCCGTTCATTATCGATGGATGTATCCAACTGAGTGGTACTTTATTTATATGTTTTCTAGTTATGTAAAAAATTGTGGTACTTAATTAAATGCATAATTATGTTTATTTTATTTCACAGATATATTGGGCATTTGAAAACATACGTGAGAAATAAAGCTCAACCAGAAGGCTCTACTGCTGAAGGCTATTTAGCTGAGGAGTGTCTGACCTTTTGTTCTTGATACTTGGATGATATTGAGACAATATTTAATCTAGTTGAACATGTTGAATACATATCAAATCAATCTCAAATACATCAGAAATCCAAAATATTTCCTGCTATTGGCCGATTAGTTGGGAGGACCTCAAATGTGACATTGACTGAATTGGAATTATTACAGGAACGTAGATATGTGCTGCTGAATAGTGAAATTGTAGATCCATTTATTGAATATTTTGTGATACAAACAATGAGGGGAATAAAGGGCAAAACACTAAATTAGAAAGATATAACAAATGTTGTTAATAAATATCTTGTAGAATGGTTTGCACGATGTGTAAGTTCATAAATATTGCAATCAATTCGAAAATTAGTTTGACACATACATTTTGTAACTCTAATAATGTATATTTATTTTTTCAATTCATGAATGTTGACACTCGAGTAGAGGTGTCAGAAGATTTGACGTTTCTTGCTAGAGGTCCTCTAAAACAAGTTATAAAGTTCGACGCTTATAATGTGAATGGCTTTAGATTTCGTATAGTTGATCGAGAAGTGGTTTTGATAACACAGAATAGTGGTATATTTACATTTGGTGAAGTGGAATACTATGGAAAGATGCATGATATTATTGAATTAAACTACCATGGGAATTTTTCAATTGTTTTATTCAAATTAAAATGGGTCGATTTTATCAGATGTGTTAAAATAGATTCCTTGTAATTTACTTTTATGAACTTCTCTCGCTTGATGGATGTTGGTGATTGTGAACTGCATGATCCATATATCTTATCATCGCAAGAAAAAATGGTATATTATGTGAATGATGTTTCCGATGAAGGGTGGGGTGTAGTTGAACACGTAATACAAAGATTTTGTATGATATGGGTGATGAAGTGGAAAATTTGACCTCTTAAATTGAAGTTAATCAGCAATAGGAAGTAGGATTATTTGTCCATCATGATATTGAAAATATTAGTCTAGCAAGGATGAATAAAGTGGATGAAGCAATGGAGTTGGAATATGACATGATTGAAGGGGAAAATGATTGTATGTACAATTATTTATTTATTCAGCAACCACTTGTTTCATTTATGTAGTCATTTATTATCATTATTATATATTTTTTGTCTGTTAGTACCAGGCATCTATTATCATTTTTAATTTTTTTTCTGAATAATTTTTTTGAAATATATATTCTAAACATAATTTTATTTGATTAAATGACAGGAATTCCAAGGAGAAAGTGGTACACTTTTTCATCTAGTTCTATGACAGATGGCGATCCATCTGGCTTCCTCTCCACGACATCTGAGGCATCAGCTGCCAACACCCCTACATCATCTCCCCCTGCACCATCTCTCACATCATTTGTGGATGTCCCATTAGAGGGTGAGTCCTCAACTCCCCCTTCAGGAGCCTTGGCAGTGGGGCAGTGACACGCCCCTTCCAGTTCATCCCATGCATACTAGAGTGTCACTTTCATAAGTACAAATATTAATTAAATACATTTATTGCATTTTGATTATACTAATTTTTTTCTCATTGAAGATGAAAAAATGAAACTGTGGAGAAAAACATAAAAATTTCAGATGTTTGGAATAGGACTAGCGAGAAGATAGTCATGCCATTTGATTCTTATGGGGTCCCTACAGCTGACGTTGCGGGGTTACTTGGCCCAATTTTAGGCCAACTGGCAGTGGAGCATGTTTCCATTCCCATTTCATATGAATATGGGAGACATATTCCTCCAAGCTGGAAAAACGAATTTTATGATTCTCAAATAAAGGTAAATTTATTACATTATGGTTTAATTTAATTTCATGTTACTAATATGTTCAAAATGAATTTTTGTATACAGATTTTCTTCCACTTTAACGTTGATGATGTGATAGCAAGGAAGTGGACGTTGAAAAATATAGGTAAGAAGTGGAAATATTTCAAATGGAGATTGTGGTGTGATGTCAAAGATACTTCATTGACCATGCAATAAATGTATGAGAAGCTACCCAGTGGGGTACCGAAAGAATAATGGAAAGTGTTTGCTGACAGAAACCGTGATCAGAAGTGGATGGTATTGAAATATATATTATAATATTATCCTCATTTTACATTTATACATGTATATGAAAAGGACATGACATTCAATACATTAGTATTAAATTGCATTTTATTTATTTCAGGATCTCTCAAGATATAATGCATCAAACCGGGCTAAGCAAGTCATCCCACACACTACGGGATGAAAAAGTTTTTCTAGAAGCTGAATTACATCAGTACTCTTTTAATTAGTATAAATATTTATAATAAAATATTATCTATTTAATATATTGAATTTTTGATTTATATTTTCTTAATGCAGTCCTAGAGTTTAGGGCATGAAGCATCTAGAACTGAACTGTGGTTGGATGTTCACAAGAAATCAGATGGAAGATTTTTTAATGAGCCTACTAAAGAAGTTGGGGGTATGAAGTCAATTTTTTATCATAATAAAATATTATCAGTTTTTACTATGTTAATATATATTGATATTTGATTTATAGGTAAAAAGTAATGAACTATGGGATGCCAATCCTGCGTGGTCCTACTCAGTCTCCCAGGATGACCTAGTTGCTAATGTCCTTGGGAAGGATCAACATGGGAGAGTTTGTGGGATGGGTTTGGGACACATACCATCTGATGTTTTTAGCAGGCCATCGGGAATGGAAGCTGCATCTACTCCTGACTTTACTCACCCCATAACTGGAGATTCTAATAAAGTGATTTTTTCTTTACAAAACACAGTTCCCCAGTAGGGGGATCAGATATCTGCTTTGTACAAAGAGTTGAATGATATACGTCAACAGATGAGTAGATATGACCCCGGTGGTAGTGCATCGACTGGTGGTATGTAGGTAAATCACAAAAAATAAAATTCATTTAGCTTGATAACTTTGATTGGTTTTATTTTTTAATATAAATATGAAACTGTATTTAATTTTCAATATAATGTTCTTACAGGTGACAGCAAAAAGTGGAGATGAAGGTGGAGAGGGTGACGATGCATCATTGGTCCCTGGGTATTTGTATTGTTAATGTGTTGGACAAATATGGGAATAGTTGGTTTGTATATGTAACATTTGTGGCACATAGTTTCCACCACACATTTTCATGTCCTAAAATTTCCTTGATTTCTCATGTTTCTTTTTAAGCATTTTTTTATTTCTGATGTTTCTTTTTATGACTTGATTTCTCTAGTGTGGTATACATAATTCCATTTAGGCCTATGTTTGAATTGGTAGTTTCCACCACACATTTGCATGTCCTAAATTTCACCCATACTATCACACATCAATCACTTCTACCTTCTCCCTCAATATTACAAGTAATAATGGACTCATTAAACACAAAAAACATTGTTATTCAAGAGGGTTACTGGTTCCAATGAATGATCTATGCCTCAATCTGCATTGTGTGCATCAACTAAGTGGGTTAAAAACTCTATGAATGGAGGACCCATGTCATATCACTATGATAGGGTTACGTAAACCAAAAAATAAATAGACAACTCATTCCTTGGATCCAGTATTCTACCAGGAGGGTTATCAACCCAATGGATGATCCTATTGTCCACCCACACCTATCATAATCCCTACAAAGCTATAAAGCACCATCTACTTGTATGTTATCTATATAAACCATAGATTATGAATGCATGTGTAGTATCATGTTCTATATCGAAAAATTATTATAATTGACTACTCATATGTCCCAAACTAACACTCTGGTGAGAAGATATATAAATTACTTGAATATATATAGCATACATGACCTGATGGATTTTTTTTGAAAAAAAGGACCCACAATTTGTTATACCTCTATCATATATTATTGATTCTAGTTGTACTGAGTGTCCACCCAAAATATGTCATGATAATAGATTAGAAACACAATAAGAATCAAAGGGTCTCATCCATCCCAACAAGTGATTTACATGTGTTCTAAGTAATGAAAATCGAGTCATGATCAATTAGAGGTTCTAATGAATCTTGTTAAATATCATGAATCAAGACCAAATATAAATATAAATAAAACCATGATCAACCGAACACTAATTCCCATCATTGTCATCTTACCTCTAACAGGCATCCACATTGGTTCAGGTTATATAGTTACACCTGTAACCATCTCTAAAGAAACACATGCACCTATTCAGGGTTGGTCTATCTACTGGGAAACCACATGGGTCCTTTAGGTCTGTATGTATATAGAAGAATATCTCTTGAGATCCTTGTTCATGGACCACTATCTCAATCTAGTACTTATCATTCGATAAAACCACAATTTCTAGTAGTTTCAATATATAAAATAACATCTCGGCCTCAATGTGGAAACCAAATAATAGTTTTTCTAGGAATAGGGATCATGGACCATCTTAGTTAGAAGGTTCCACTTGGATGGTCAACTCAGCAAACCCAATCCTATTCCATCCTATGTTCGTCCAAATAGAGTAAATCATAACTAATGGAAAAGGGTTTGGTCAATACAAACAATTAATATGATTGCATAACTTGATGGTATACCCAAGTCACATTCCAGACTAGATAGGCCATGGTTTCTATGTAAGACATTACTTAATTGTCGGAGGTGTCTCAAGGGTCTTAGCTAGCCCACATTGGATGGTCATCTTATGTCACAAAAAACCTCCATAAAAAGGTATACAAGGCTCATCCTCTAGGGAAAAGAAATCTTAAAAGGTCCCCCCCATTTAAGTGGTCATAAAGTCACTTGAGATATATAAGTTCAATTCCTCATTCATTAGAGACAAAGGAATTAGGCCAGTACACAATCTCCTATTTTTTCCCAAGAACATAGTTTAGTTTTCTCATGGTCTTCAATCACCTTACCATTTTAATTTCAATTAACCATTTAATTATAAAATAATAATTGGGTTTATATAAGGATAATGGAATCCAATGGAAATCTTACACACCGCATACGATGAAAAATAATAAAAATACAATAGGTCTAGAACATTAGAGAGCCTAACTCACTTTGAAGCCCCTTTCCATTGACACACCACTTAACAGCTCATGTACAGACCTCACCCCCAAGATTTCCGTGGACCAATCTTTCACCACCCATATTCTTAGGTCCTATAACATAAAAAGGAATCATATATAATTGATTATAATATTTTATAATAAGTTATAATTAATTAATCTATTTAACCAAATATGAATAATATATAATTTCTTACCAAATTTTTTTTTGTGGAAAGTGATGTTTTGGTGTGTGATAGCCATGTTGTTATTTTTTATATTGAGTAAGTGATTGTGGGAATGTGATGTATTGAAGGAGGAGGGCTAGTGATGATGATACATGATGTGGGTTATGCATGGTATGAGGGCTATAATGTATCTTAGTTGGTTTATATTTCTGGTTTGATTTGTTTTTTAAGGCAGTGGTGCACCAAAAGCAGAATTTTGTTTCCTAGGAAGCTTTTAGCGGTGCTTTTAACCGCCACAACATTTTTATGGGCAGTGGTTTAAACCACCACAAAACTCTGAAAACCGCCGCTAAACATAAATTTTTTTCTTACATTTAGCAGTGGTTTTAACCGCCGCGACATAGAATATCATTGGTACCTCATTCCGTGGCGGTTCCCATGACTTCAGCGGTGGTTTTATGGCCACTGTATTTGAGTTTATTCACGGTGGTTATACCGCTGTGAATAAATTGATATCCAAGGATCATAAAAAACCGCCGCTAATTTCATGAAAATTGCCACGAAATGTGGCAGCTACGACGCTTTCCTTAAACCACCGCAAAACGGAAAAAACCGCTGCAAATAGATTGGCGACGCCGTATTAGGCAGAGGTTTCTGTAAACCACTGCCATACCATGCCGCGACAGTTTAAACCATCATGAAACGTAAAATAAAGAGCTGCTAAATGGCTATTCTGTTGTAGATCATAGCCCCTAAAAAATAGAAATACTAATCCTAAAAAAAATAAACCCAAAAACCAAGAAATATCTAGACCATATAATAAAAAACTATAATTTCACTACCCCTAAAAATAATAAACCCTTGTAACCTAATAACAAAAAACCATCATCCCCAATAATAAATCAACGCAAAAATATGAAAAACATAAACCCTTATCTATAAAATTTCCTAAACCCGTAGACCAAAACACACTAAAACATCTTCATAAAAAAATGATGAACCCTAAAACCTAAAATCCATAAACCCTCATCCCCAACTCTAAATCCTCATCCCCAGAAGAGATAATTACTTTTCCACAAAAAAATGAAATACCCTCAATAAAAAATATCTAAATAGTTAGACACAAAAAACCTAAACCATCATCCCCAAGAAACCCTAAACCCTTTTTTTAAAATACAATAATTATATATCCCTGAATTCCCAAAAAACTCAAACATAAAAATATCTTATCATTCATCCCCAAAACCACTAAAACAACATCCCAAAAAGAAACCCTAAACCATAATCTTAAAAATCCCTAAACCATCATCCCCAAAGGAACAAAAAACCCTCTATCCACAAAACCAAAACCAATCTACCCCAAAAAAACACTACGCCCTCATCCCAAATAATCCCAGAACCATTATCCCTATAAACACCAATAAACTTATTCCAACAAAACCCAAAATCCTTATCCTTAAAAAACCCAAAACCCTCATACCCTAATGCGTAAACCCTCGACCATGAAACACCTTAAACTCTAATACTCATAAAATGATTACATTCATCCCCAATGATTTCCTAAGTACTCAACATCGATAAATCCTAAAATATAAACCACAAAAACCTTAAACTCTTGGCCCAACAATACCATAAACGGTATGCCCTAGAAAACCCTAAACCCTCAGACCCAGAAATCAAGAAAACCTCATCCCCAAAAAACCAAAAAAATTATACCGAAAACCTCTAATACCACATCCCAAAAAATACCCCAATATACCAACCAAAAATACATAATCCCACATCCCAAAAAATATCATAAATCCCCACCCACAAAAATAACTAATACCTCATCCCAAAAAAACCTTGGACCATCAGTCCTAAAAATACCTAGACAATCATCCCCAAAAATCCCAAAATCATCAGCAACAAAAAACCATTAAATGTGATCCTAAAAACCACCCAAATGATCATCCCCGAAAAAATATACACTCATCCAAAAAAATTCCTATAACATTAACCCCCCAAAATCCTTATCCCTCAACCCAAAAATCCAAAAATCCATAGCCCCACAATACTGTAAGATGTCAACCCCAAAAAGCTCAAAAAAATCATCCCAAATTATCCAAAACCAACTTATCCAGTAATTGAAAAATTGTTATCCTCATAAAACTCTTAACCATAATCCCCCTAAAAGTATCAAACACTCACCAAGATAACCATATTCCCCTGGCCCTATAAAAGATTAAACCCTCAACCCTAAAAAAATCCTAAAACCACAAGCCCAAAAAACCCACGAACCACATCTCCAAAAAAACCTATAACCCTTTAGTTGAAAAAACCATATATTGTAATCCAAAGTGATCCAAAACACTGATAATGTAAAAAAATAAAAAGTCAACCCGAAAAATAGAGACTCCTATGACTCAAAAAAATAAACCCACCTCCCAAGAAAACATGAGTCCCTCATCCGCCAAAAAAACTTGACCCTCAACCCCAAAAAACCATATAACCTTAAAGAAAATAAACCTATACCCTCATAAAAACCTACGCCCTCATACCCTAAAAAACCCTAGAACATCATTCCCAAGAAAAAAACTATACCCCCTACCTCAATTATTCCAAAACCAATATCTACAAAAAAACCTTGATCCTTAACTCCCAAAAACCATAGACACTCACCCCCCAAAAAGAAAAACACATAGATAAAAAACTACCATAGAACATCATCCAGAAATATACACCACCCCAGGTCCCAATAATCCCTTGACCCTCATCCATAAAAAGACTAAACTAATTATAACAAACATCCCTATACCATTATACCCAAAAAACACTATACCCATCCCAAAAAACAATTGAACCTCATCCCCAAAAAACACAAGACCCTAGACCCTAAAAATCCATAGACCCTTATCTTTATAAAAACATTAAACCCTCATTCTAAATAAACATTAAACCCTTATCCCCGAAAAATCATACACCCTCAGTCACAAAAATACCCTACACCCTCATCTCAATAAAACCCTAAAATCTCAGCTCTAAAAGACCCTAAACCCCAATACAAAAAACTGTAATCCTTTAGCGGAATTAAAAACTAAACTATCATCCCAATAAGCCTAAATAATCATCTCAAAAAACACTAATCCATCAACCCAAAAAACCCAAAATACTCTTCTCAGTAAATTCCCTAAACTCTATCATCCAAAAAACGGAAAAACCCTGTACATAAAAAAATTACTAAACCCTCTTCCCCAAAAAACATAAACCTTCTGATACACAACCAGATGATTGAAATTATTAAGTGACTATGTTACTATAAAATGTTTCTAAATGACCAAGGAATAAATGAAAAGACACTGACCATGGATTTCCAATAATAAATAATATTTCACTAGTGGTGGAGATACATCACCAATTCATGGAAAAGGGAAGATTGTAAAACACAAAAGGTTCTCAATAAGCATAAATTATTTTAGAATTCAACTGTAACCATTAAAATGATTGAAATTAAATTATAATGGGAAAATAATTTTAGAGTAAGGACCAAAATTGAATTACATGGAATAAAGGAACTATTGTCACATAAAAATAACAAGAAACTTTTCATGCTAATTAGTGACCCTCATAACTAATGTAGCATTTTTAATTATAAATAAATATATTCTAATTTTTTTCTCTCCAATTTAATTTGGAGATAGTAATTTGTTTCATTTTCCATGTTGATATACTTGTTTGGCCCCAAATAATTTTTTTCTGGGACATCATTGTGTTGGATTCCGAATAATTTGTTGGATGGTCAAATTCAAATAACAATTGTGCACAATATTATTGTCAATCCAAAAATAATACTCCTTGGGTTGAATCTGGTACATATCACGCAATTTGGGTTAGAGAGAATATTCCCTAAAATTCACGGAATCATTTTCATCAATGTATGGAGATGAATACACAATGTTGAACATTGTAGAAATTCCACTAACATTATCAAGTATATTGATTTTGTAGGAATTATTCCCCACACATTGAAGAACCTTTAATAGAATTGAGCTCGTGGTGTAATCAATATATTCATTTTGTATGAAAATTTATACTTATGAATGTTAATCATTAATTTTTATCTAGGTTATAAAATGTCTTACATATGATGCTATATAGATATCATCTTATATTCTTATTTGTACATATTTTTTGAGCTCAAATATATTCCCGAAGATTATTCATTATCTTTTCATTCATCCCCAGATAAAATTTCACCTCAAAAACAATAGATAAAGAAAAAAATTCTATTGATGTTATTGGATTTATCCCATAAAAATTATTGATTGGGAATGGTGAGTCATATAACTTGGTGATCTTTTGTATAAAAATTCCATTTTGGCAAGCTGTAAATGAAAATATCTCATAATTGTTTCCACCACTATTCTATGAATATTTATGAATTTTTAATTGGTAAAAAATACGTTCACTAATGTTAGTGGGTGGTGGGATGATTTTAATATCATTATCATTCAAAATTTTCCCCATAAAGTCTTATAAAAATTGATGAATAATTTAATATTTCTATGAGGAAAAATACGGCCAGAAATTCAACGAAGGTAAACAATCTCTACGAAGAACAATTCTCTTTGAATCTTTGACAAATCCATAATAAAATTCATTATGAGATCATCCCATTGATTATTTGGAATATATAATGGAGTGTATAAATTATTATTGTGAAGAATTATTTCTTTTTGAAATCTCACACAACTCGGCTAAATTTCATTAACATCTGATTTCATCATTTTCCAACAGTATTTCCATTATTCTATAGTTTCCATAATGGAGAGTAAGACTTCATTCATGGGTAAACTAGATGTGAATGTCTATGTAATTACCCAATCCAAAACACATCATTTTTTGGTTGAACAGATACACATAATAAAAAATTTATCTTCCATATATCCTATTTTAAAATTCAATTTGATTAGAATTTAACTCTGTATAAAGTAGATAATTAGATAAAATCAATTAATTGAAGAATATAGAAAATTTAGGAATATTAATAATTTAATTGAGGCATAATCCAAAAGGTCACCATCACCCTTCATTTATTTTTATATAAATGATAATTATCACAAGAATTTAACCCACATTTCATTCCTCAAACTAATCATGTGTTGGCTACTGATAAATCACAATTATTTATAATAATAATAATGAAAAATATATTTTGGTATCCAATAATGAGACCAATGATCTAGGGTTATCACAATTATATTAAATTATTTATTATAGGTGCTAAAATTACACATTAAATCAATCTAATTCTGATTGAAATATATAATTGGAATCATTCCATTGATGAAAATAGTGATGCTCCCATATAAAATTGCATTATAGGGTACTTCATATATTTTTCCAATATTAATTAATTCAAAATATAGTGCATCACATAACATTTTTTAATTTTTTCTTATACTTAATTTTATAAAATTTTTCATAAAAAGTACAATTTTTCAATCATTCTTGGATGGTTTCCCTGACATAGATGATATTGAAAGCAACCATAAAACAAAGATGACAGTCCATGAAAACAAAATACTTATTTGATAGTTTATGGAGGTGGCCATGGATTTATTTCTTCCCCCTTTTGTTGATCCACAATGTTACCTTCTTTTGATACCACAAATCCTAATAACACCAACTATGATTAAAATAAATCCAAATATTCCATATTTCCATATAGATTTTCATCTGAAAAAATGACTAATACATTTAGAACATGGTCTACATGGCTATCCACACACTTATTTTAAAAAATATTTCCTCTATATTAAATAAACAAATTATCCATAAATGCTTTTTTAACATCAGTCATTAGATAAATGAATGTACCGGGGGAAATTTAGTGGATGGATTGAATTACAAGCCACCTAAACAATCTACCATTTATAATGAAGGGTTTTTTACACTTATTCCATTACTTCAATCAACATATTCAATTTTTTATTTAAAAAGTGAATGATTCAATGTGAAAATTGAGAGCGAGTGGCATAGGGGTGTAGAATTATTCAATAGGGTCGTCTAGTCATGGAATGTGATACCATTATTTGATGGTAACATTGTTGACAGATCATCTATAAATATATATGTGATAGATAATTATTTCATAGGCCCCTATAATTTTGGAACAGAACATGATATCTTGATTGTACTTATAAATCATCTATCCATAAGTAAGACAATTTTCCTCTAAAATTTCTTTTACTCCACAAGGAAACAAGGATATGCCACTTTATTAGGAAATTATGCACTAGTTAAATATCAATATGGTGTTGAGTTCCTATAAAAAGTGGTAATGTATATGGGTGATCATTATTAATAATATATTGACATTCCTCAATAAAATAATAAGAAAAAGGCTTGTGATTACTCTTCTCCTCAAGTCTACCCTTGGTCTCTATTGAAATGAATTTATCATGTTGAATATTGGATGGGTTCAATAGATAATGTGTAATATTATATTTCCTATATTTTAAAGAATGTGTATTCTTCCTCCCATCACAATTCACTTCCTTATAAAACTAAAAATTACAAAAACAATTATTATAAAAATACCTAGTAATAAAATCACAAACTAAAACGCCAATATAGTTCATTATAATTGAAAATTAAATCAGAATTAGGTTATTAACATGATGTGTTCTACAATTTCCACCATTTTTAGTTTGTATGTATGTGGATAATTTGTAGTTGGAAGCTTCAATTAAACCACTTGGGTTGATGGTTTTCATTTTTAAAACTCCCAATAAAAATAATCACCACAAATATCACTGATTTATGGTGAATGGTGATTGGGAATCATTTTCCAATTTATCTTCTTCAGGGAATATTTGAGTTCGACAATCTATTCATTGCACTAGAACATTAATCATATAAGATTCATCCACAACATGATATTTATTTTTAGATTATTCCCCATCATGTTCATCCACATCAAATTCATTTTCAATATCCCCAATATCCATTACAGTAATAATATTATTATTAGGGAAATTACCCCTAAAACGACTATACCCATTACATTTGAAGCTATTTCAATTCCCACGTTCAAGGGAGATGGATTTTCTTTTTAATTGTTCCGTATTCATCAATTTAACATTATCCATCATCTTATTCATTTCAAATTCCTTATTACCATTAACACATTTTTTGAATGAAATATCATTATACAATGATGTTACACTATTGTAGTTTATTATCACAAGTGCATGAAATGTCTGACTTTCCGTTATACCTTGATTACTAACTTGAAAATATAATCATGTTTAATGAATGGTCTCAACACCACTAAATGAGAAATTTATACTTTTGGTCCACCCAAAAAAATTATAATTATTCTCTCCATGTATTTTTTAATAATACATTACATTAAAAAAATAAAATTTTCATATGTACTCATCAGCAAATTTATATCATTGTCACATGAAATGTAATCAGAAATAAATTCATTGGTTATAGTCCTTGATCCAAAATCATCAAGACAAAAGAATTTAAACTTATCAAATGAGAATTTTTAATCTATTACATCATCATCCTATGATTTTCAAAATTTTCTAACCAAATAGATTCATAATAATTAAATTTTAAAATTTCTAACACGCACTTCTCATGTCAGAATAATTATTAAATTTGAATGTTCATTTTATTTCCATTTTCCAATCTAGAAATTCATCTGGTTCATACTCCTAAATAATTAATGAATTTAAATATTCAATACATTTTCAATATCTTTATTGTATCTCCTTATTTACATATCAACCTATGAATCACTCAAATCATCACCATTTATTTTATCATTATAAAATGGGTTCAGATTGTACCAACTAATTAGATATGGATGTTTGATATGACACTTTTGTTGTGGGGAATCATTCCATAATGCAAACAATAGTTCATAATGTACATTTCTATATTGATTAATTTTCTATTTTAGTAGAATGATTTATATATCCCATGGATAATGAGGATTAAAATATCTTTTTCGTTAGGACATGGTGGACAAGAATTCTTTGATGGAGATTAATATGAATAATGTGGTAAAAATTACATATATAAACTCTACATTAGATACCAAAATTATATGGTTAAGGAAGAATGAAATTTTTTAGTGAGGATAGAACCATGAAATGTAGCTAAATGAATAAGTCGTAAAGGAAGTATTACCCACTAATGTTTATTTAAGATTAAATACCATGTTTCCAGCAATTGAGATGAAAAACCAATTTTGGGAAAGGGAAGAGGCTAAACAATGAAAGATGCACACCATGATTCAAAATTCATTGGATTTGATTGTGACCATTAAATATTAGTGAAAATAAATATAAATACAATTTAAAGTGTGTGTAATGACCAAAATTGAATTTTATTCCATGCGATAAATTGAAGGTCACATTGGAATTCCAAAGAAAAACATTCACATGATTATTAATTTCCCCACAAAAAATATATCAATATTACTTCTTAATGATAATTTTATCAATGTTATTACTCCACATTATTGTTATTCTACGCATCTCATTCTTTTTTCCATGTGTATTTTCCACTTTTCACCCCAAATAAGTGTGTTGTGGCCAAATATTGTGTGGGATTCCCAAAATTACTGGCATGTACAATTTTTTAAAAAATGTATTAAAATTATTATAAATCCCAAAAAAATTATACTTTGTTGGAATCAGATCCATATAACCCACCTCCTCAAAAACATAAACCCATAGCCCCCAAAAAACATGATCTTTGATCCCTAAAAAACATAAACACTCATCAAATAATAACCCAAAATCCTTATAAAAAAACTTCATCTCAAAAATGCCAAAAATACTCTGGAGAAATAGACCCTAAAACCTCATCCCCAACAAAACCATAAACCCTCAGAGTAAAAGTCCCAAAACCTTTATCCAAAAAACACTGAAAATAATCATCCCTAAAAACTGAAATCCTAAAACCCAAAAAACACTAAACACTATGCCCAAAAAAACAAAAAAAATATCAACATGAAAAAACCCTAACCCCTCATCCCCAAAAACCTAATCCCTTAACCCCATTAAACAATAAAAATCCATCCCCAAAAAAATATTTAAACCCTTCTCCTCAGAAAAATATTATACACTCAATCCAAAGAAGAACCTAAATATTCATCACTAAAAAACATAAACAATCATCCGAAAAAATCATATTACCTCAGCCTCAAAAAACCCTAAAATATAAATCCAAAATAATGATAAACCTCCATAACAAAATAATCCATCTACCCCAAAAAACACTAAACCCTTATCTATAAAACACCATAAAACCTTTTCACCATAAAAACTCCCCTACCCAAAAATAAAAAATCATCATCACAATATATTCAAAACCCTCATCCCCCTAAAACACAAATCCATCATCCAAATAAAATGATAAATTCATAGGCACCTAAAACCATAATCCCTAAACCCTAAAAAAATAAAAAACCCTCATTCCGAGAATAAATAAATCCTCAACCCTAAAAAACACAAACTCTCATTCTTAAAAAAAATTCATGCATGCCGAAAAACCATAAATCCTCATCCAACAAAAACCATAAATCCTCACACCCAAAACAACTAAACCCTCAACTCCAAAAAACCCTGACACCCCCATATGAAAAAAACCCAAAACCCTAATCCATCTATACACTTAAACCCTCATCGATAAATCCCTATAAATTATATTCCCCAATAAAACCAATACCCTCAGCCCAAAAAAACCCGAATCCCCCATCCCCAAAACACTAATCCCTTTACCCTAAACAACACTAAACCTAGAACCCAAAATATCTGAAACCCTCTTCACCAAACAACATAATCCCTACCCCCCAATCCCCAGACCCTTATATAGAAAATCCCATATTCCTAAATCCCCGAAATAGAAAAATAATAATCCATAAAAAAACCCTAAATCATATCACCCCCAAAAAGAAAGCACTCCCCAAAAAAATCATAAACCCTCATCCTCGAAAACACTGAAACCTCATCCCCATAAAATGTGACATTTTCATTATAAAAAAACTCTAAATTTTTTTCCCTAAAGTAACCACAACCTAAAAATCCTAGAAACCCTCATCCCTCAAAACCCTAATCCCTCACTCCATAAAACCCTAAAACCACTACCTAGAAAAATCCATCATCCATTATAACCAAAGAAACAATATTCCCTTATCCCCAAAAAACCCGAAAACCTCTGTCTGAAATAACCCCAAACTATCAGCATAAAAAACCTAAAACATCATCTACAATCCACTAAACACTCAATCTCAAAAAACACTAAAACCTTATAGACAAAAAATTAATAATCACTAATATTCCTAATAAAAATAATCCCAAAACCCAAAAAAACATTAAATTGTATACCCAATAAACCCTAAATCGTCTACGCCAAAATACCCCAATACATCAGTACATGAAAAAAACATGTAACACCAAAAAACTGTATTCCTTTATCCCTAAAAACTCTAAACAAGATACCCCAAATCCCACAAAATACACATTATAAAACAAACTTATCCAACATCCACAAAAAACCCCAAATCCTAAACTCAAAAATCCCAAAGTCATATACTTTATAAAACCCTAAAACCACAGTCCCGTAGTACCCTAAATATTTATTCCCCTAAAACCCTAAATCGTCATAAAAAATAGTAAACACATAGCATAAAAAACAAAAAATTTAATCCTAAAACCCCCTATGTCTTATGCCACAAAAAACCCTATACCATAAGTACCCCAAATATATAAACTCTCAGCCCTAAAAAAATCTAAACCTATATCCCAAAAAAATACCCACATCCCAAAAAATAATAATCCCTTAATCCACTAAAAACCCTAATACCTCTTACCCTAATACACACAAACCATTTTCCCAAAAACCAATACACCCTCATACATAAGAAACTCTAAAACCAAATCCCCAAAACCAATAAACCCTCATCCACCAAAAACCAAAATCCTGTGACCCAAACAACCCTAAACCGTTAGTTACAAAAACCCATAAACCCTCATACCCAAAACCACATAAGGAATCATCCCCATAAATCCCTAAAACCTCATATCTAAAAAACCCTAAATTAATGAATCCAAATACCATAAACCCTCCATGCCAAAAAAATCCTAAACCATCATCCCCAAAAAATCCCAAATCGCTCATCCCCAAAAAAATCGTATTCTCTACAAACATAACAACCCTAAACCCTCATCCCGAAAAAACATAACAACTCAGCCAAAAAAACTATTCGCATAGCCCCAAGAGACCTTAAATACACAACCGCAACACCCAAAAACCATAAAACTCATCCCCCAAAATAATGAAACCCTCATCCCGAACAAACCCTACAACCACATCCCAATAAAAACCCTATCCTCCACTCCAAAAAACCCTCATCCAAAAAATAACCTAGACTAACATCTCGAAATAACACTTATCCATCATCCCATAAAACACTGAACACTCATTCCAAAATAACCATAAACACTCATCCCCAAAACACCCAAAACCCTCCTACCCCAAGAATAGTAAACCAACATACAAAAAAAATCATAAACCATGTTAACTAAAAAACATTAAACCTTGTCCAAAATAAACCTTAAACCCTATAACCCAAAAATTCCCCCAAAAAACTAATCCATTAGCCTAAAAAATCATAAAACCTAACCCCGTTAATCCTATAACTACATCCACATATATACTAAATCATCATCCAAAAAAATAAACCCAATGCTCAATAACCCCTAAACCATCATCCTATAAAAACCCTAAATCGTCATCCATAAAAAACAATAAAAAATCATCACTAAAAAACCCTAAACCCTCATAATCAAAAAATTTATAAGCCCTAAACACATAATTCACTAAAATCTAAGCGCCAGAAAATCCTAAACCATTAGCACCAAAAAATCATTACCCTCACCCCCTAAAAACCCTAATTCCTTTGCATCAATAAACCATAAACCATAATCACCAAACAATACTATAATATGACCTCCAAAAAAACAAAATTCATGACCATATAAAATATAAATCAATGATAAAAAATATGTAATTTTTTTTCATAGAAATCCAAAACCCTTAGTTGAATTTGTTTCCAAAAACCATTGCCCTAGATAATCATAAATTCCCCAAATACCCCTTAACCCTCAACCCCAATAAACCACATACCTATTACTGATGATCTATTAACCCTCATTCAAAAAAATCATAAAACCATAGCCCCAGAAAACCCCAAAGGCTCATCACTAAATCCATGTACCATCACACCCAAAATATCTATGTTCCCTCATCTCAAAAAACCCTAATCCCTTAGTCATAAAAAATACTAAACTCTCATCCCCAAAAAACCAAAAACCCTTCCATCAGACCCAAAAAACCCTAAAATCGTAGCACAAAAAAACCTTCATCCCTTAGACATAAAAAAACTAATCCCTAAGTCCAAAAAACACTAAACCCAATGGACCAATAAACCGTAAAACCTCAACCCAAAAAAACCTATATGAATAGCCCAAAAGAATGATATAAACCCATACACAAATAAACCCTAATCCCTCATTCTAAAAAAGAACAAAATCCTAAACCTCAAAAAACCAAAACCCCCAGGCCAGAAAACCCAAAAAGCCACATCATAGAAACCCCTAAACAATCATAAAAACTGATAAACCCTCAGCTCCATAAACCCAAAATCCATATCCCCAATAACCCAAAATTCTTATCCACAAATCCATAACCCCTTGACCCCCAAAACCAAAAATCTCTAACCCCAAAAAATCCAAAATCCATATCCCCAAAAAAAACCAAAACACTCATCCCCAACAAACCCTAAACCATCAAACATAGAAAACCCTAAATCCTCATACCTAAAAACCATAAACCATTTTCGTGAAAAAACTATAAAACCTCATCCCCAAAAAACCCTAACACCCTCATATAAAAAATTCATAAATCATCATCCCTAAAAACATAAACCATCATCTCAAAAGAAATTGAAACCCTCTTCCTGAATAATAACTACACCCTCAACCCCAAATAAACCTAAACCCTCACTCCAAAAACCCTTAACTGTAATACCTACAATACCCCAAAATAATTGACCCAAAACCTATTAAATAAAATCCCTAATAAACCATAATCCCTCATCCCCAAAACCAAAAACCCATATCCCAAAATCTTTAAAACCCTCAACCAAAAAATAACCCAAAACCCTCAGCCCCAAAAAACCATAAACCCTAGGCCCCCAAAACCCAAAACTCTCTCCCCAAAATAAAACTATTCCCTCAGCATCGACAAACCATAAACCATAAACCCCCTAATAACCATAGTCTGTTATCCTCAAAAACCGTATAACTCATCCCCATGAAACCATAATCCTTTATCTCAAAAAAACCCTAATCTCCCATCCCAAAAAACCCCCAAACCCCCATCCCTAAAATACCAAAAACTCATATCCCAAAAAACCCTAAAACCTCAACAACAAAAAATCATAAACACTCATCCTCGAAACAACTAAACATCATGTCCCAAAAAACCATTTACCCTCATGCCCCAAAAAACTATAAATCCCATGCCACATAAAATCCTAATCCTTGAGCTCCAAAAAATACTAAACACTCAGCCCCAGAAAACTGTAAACACTCAGCCCCAAAAAACCATACCTCCTCATCCAAAGAATACCCTAAAACATCAAATCCAATAATCCAAAAAATAGACCAAAATAAAATAAAATTTCATCCCCAATAACCCAAAATCTATCATCCACAATAAAAACAAAACTATCATCCCCAAAAAACCCTAAAACATCAACCCCCAATACCTTAAACCTTCATCTTCAAAAAATGATAACTTCATAGCCTTAAAAAACTCTAAACCCATGTATTTAAAAAACATTAAACCCACATCATAAAAAACCTAAACCATATACCCCAAAAAAACCTAGAACCATGAGCCCTAAACCACTATAAACCCTAACCCCAACAAATCCTTAAAGCCTCCCCCAAAAAATATTATAAACCCTCAACCTCCAAAAACCATAACACTTTATCCTAAAAAACCCCTAAACACTGATCCCCAAAACTATAACCCTCATCCAAAAAAACCCTAAACACAGGTTCCTGAAAAATCTCTGAATACTCATCGCTAAAAAACCACGAACCCTAATACCCCATAAAAATTGGACCCTTACTTGCAAAAACTCTAAAAATTCATCCCTAGAAAACCCTACAACCTCTATAAAAAAAAATCATAAAACCTCATACTAAAATAAATTAAACCTTCATGAAAAAAAACCTTGGACCCATTGAACAATACACCCTCAGCCCAAAAAAAACCCCAAACCCTCATCCCATAAAACCCTAAAACTGCATACCCAAAAATCCTAAACCCATAGGTCCAAAATATCCTAAACTCTTATCTACAAAAAACCAAAAACCCTAATCCAGAAAACAAATAAACATAAAACCCTCATAATCAAAGCATAAAAATAATTAATACCAAAAATACCATATACCTGAAACCCCAAATACTATAAACCGTATGTCCTAAAACCCATAAAAACCACAACTCCAAAAAACCAAAAACCTCTATATCCAAAAAAACCATAAACCCTACACCACAAAAAAACCTAAACAGTCATTCCTAAAAAACCATAAACCCTCATCGAAAAAACCTATAAATCCTCATCCCCAAAAAATCATAAATACCCATCCATAATAATCCATAAACAGTCATCTCAAAGAAACCCTAAACCCCACTACTAAAAAACCCTATTCACCAAACCCCAAAAACCATAACCCGCATTCTGCAAAATCTCTAAACTCTTTTTCTCATAAAACACTATAATTTATGTACTAAAATCCATAAACCCCAAGGCTAAAAAATATGTAAACAATCATCCCCAAAAAACCCTAAATACTCATCCCCAAAGAATCTTGAACCCCCGTCACCAAAAACCCTAATCCCTCATCAACCAAACCCAGCGACCCTTAGACCAAAAAACAACCAACCCTCATCCACAAAACCCAAAAACCCTCAGACCCAAAATAATATAAACCCTCACAACTAAAAAATATAAACCTTTATCCCCAAGTCATGGTAAACCATCATCCACAAAAAATACTAAATTCCCAGCCCCAACAAATCCCTAAACCATCAATCTAAAGAGCCCCAAAACCCACATTTAAAAAAACTATAAACCCTATTCCCAAAGAAAACAAAATCAATGAGCTCCAAAAAACCATAAACTCTATTCCACAGAATCCACAAACACTCATCACCAAAATACACTACACCCTCATTCAAAAAATACTAATCCTTTGGCCCCAAAAGACCCTATACCCACCTCAAAAAACACTAAACCCTCACTACAAAAATCATACACCATTGTCCAAAAAAAATCTCTAAAATATCAGCCCCAAAATTCCATTAAACCACATACCCAATAATCCTTAAACCCTCATACACAAAAATATATACCCTCAGACCCAAATAACTCTAAAATCTAAACAATAAAAACCTAAAACAATCATACACAAAAAAAACCAGAAAACCTCATAAAAAAAATCCTTAATACCTCATCACCATAAATACCTAAACCATCTCCCCAAATAACCATACACACTTGAAACAAAAATAAATATTTACTGTATGCCATAAAAAAACCATAGATTCTCAAAACCCAGAACCCATAAATCCTAAAATCCAAAATACACTGAACCATCAATCCCAGAAAAATATAAACCATTTGAGAGAAATTTATAAGAAACAAAAAATACTCTACCCTAAATAACGCTAAACCCGGATCACAAGAAATCTCAATACCATGGGTCCGAAAAACCACAAATACCTTAGGCCGAAAAAACCAAAAACGCTATCCGCAAAACCATCAAGAGCTTATCCCTGCAAAACCATGAATTCCTCTACCCTAATAACCCCTAAACCATCATAAAAAAAAACAATAATCCATCATCCAGAAAATCCATTAACCCTCATCACCAAAAACATATAAACACAAACCCCAAAAAACCCAATCCTCATCCGAAAAAAAAATCTAAACCCCAGCCAAAAAAACCATATTACATTAGCACAGAAAGTCCATATACCCTAATCCCAAAAAATCTCTAACCCCTCATCAATATAATCCCCCAAACCCATAAAACCTTATCTCTAGATTCCACAAAAACATCATCCCCATAAAAACATAAACCCATATCCCAAAAAACATAAAACCAATAGAAATAATTAAACCTAAACCCACATAAAAAAACACTAAACCCTAATCTTCAAAAAACAATATACCATGATCCCCAAAAATCATTACACCCCAACCCAAAAAAAACCTCAAACCTCAATCCCAAAAACCATAAATCCTCTGTAGAAAAATACAAAATGATTATCCCCATAGTACCTAAACTGTTAGCCAAAATATACAATAAACCCTCATCCATTGAAAAACCAAAAAAAAACTCATCCCCAAATCACCATAAATTCTTAGTAGTAGAAATCCCTAAACAGTCATTCACAAAACACACTAAAATCCATATCCCTAAAAACATAATCCAAGAGATCTAAAAAACCCCAAACCCTCAGCATGAAAAAAGACATAGACCCTAATAAAAAAATATAAAACGTTATCCTCTATAATAACTATGGATTTTTCCCGAAAAATGAAAAACCCTCATAACAAAAAAACCCAAATACCACTTTCCTAAAAACATTAAACTGCCAACCCTAGAAGGCCCTAAAACATCAGCACACAAATCCAAATCCTGTATCTCCAAATCCTTAAATCCTTACCTGTAACAAACCCCATCCATGAGAATAATAAAACCTATAAATTATTACCCAAAAATGTAATATTGGATCCCCATAAAACCATAAACTCTTATTAGTCATATCCAGTAACACTCTTCCCAAAAAAAAACCCAAAACACTTAACCCCAAAAAACCAAAAACCCAGGCCCTAGAAAGTCATAAACTATTATCCCAATAAATCAGTAAAGATACAACCATAGAAATCCATATACCATTCTACCCCGAAAACCCTAAACCCTCACCTAAAAACCCCCTAATCCATCTACCCCAAAACCCTTAACCATTTCCCCCCCCAAATAATACCTTCAAATCAAAAAAACTTATGCCCCCAATCA
Organism: Viscum album; assembly: GCA_963277665.1. Classification (NCBI taxonomy): domain Eukaryota; kingdom Viridiplantae; phylum Streptophyta; class Magnoliopsida; order Santalales; family Viscaceae; genus Viscum; species Viscum album. The sequence continues at coordinate 4,834,385 of CAUJRU010000012.1, read as the reverse complement.
TAAACACCATAAACCCTAATAATAAAAAATGTAAACCCCCATCCCCAAAATAACACTAAAATCTCATCCCCATAAAAACCTAAAAATTCATCTAAAAAAACCCTTATCCCCAAAAACTTGTACGGCATTCCCTCTAATAAATCATAAACCCTATACCCCAAAAATCATTAAGCCCATATCCAAGAAATATCCTAATCCTTCAGTGCCATAAATACCAAAACTCTCCTCCCTAAAGAACCAAAAACCCTAGTAAAAAATTTAAACTGTTAGATCCAAAAATCATAAACCCTCACCCCCAAAAAATGATAAACACTTCGCCCCAAAAATAATAAACCCTTATCCTTGTTAAACCCTAAAACCCTCCTCTGAAAAAAAATCCTAAAACCTCATCCCTGATAAACTCTTATCCCACATCCGAAAAAAACCAAATCAATCATCACCAAAAAAACCCCTCATATAAAAGAAATCCATAAACCTACACCCCTATAAATCTCTAGAACCTCATCCCTAAAAGACCCAAAACCCTAATCCAAAAAAATCGGAAACCACTTCCCAAAAAAATGATAAAACGTAATCTTAAGAAAATCCATACACCCCTAGTCCCGGAAAATCCTCAACCCTCAACTACAAGTTCCCTAAATCCTTAGCCCCAAAATCCATAAACACTTATAAAAAAACTCCAAACCCTCATCCCTAATATTTCATTAACCCTCAGCGACAAAAAATACTTAAACACTTATCCCTTAAAAACACTGAACCCTCAGTCATTAAAAACCCTATTCCCCCATCCATAAAAATATCAAAACTATCATACCCCAAAATAATAATGTCATGGTACAAAAAAGCCCAAATATTAACTTCCCCCAATACCCTAAGAAGTAATCCCAAACAACCATAATCCCTTAGACAAAAAAACACTAATACCACTATCCAAAAACTCCAAAACCCCCAACCCAAACAATCCTAAACACATAGCCCCAAAACCCCAATACTCCTATCCCAGAAAATATCCCATCCCTTGTGCCTAAAATCCCTCGACCCGAACCCCAAAACTCATGTAATATCATCCCCAAAAAACTCGATAAACTAAACCCAAAAAAACCACATATCCTCATCCCCGAAAAACCCTAAACCCTCCTCCCAAAAAATCCTAAAACCCTTATATGTAATCAAATATAAAAAACCATCTCTAAAGACCCCTAAACCCTCGGACCCAAAAACATAAACCCCCATCCCCTAAAACCACTTAACCCTAAGCCCCAAAACCCTCAGACCCAAAACCCAAAAACCCTCTACCTCAAAAAATTGTTAACCCTAATCCTGATCATTCCAAAACCACCATCCCCCAAAAACGAGTAAACCATTATCACCCAAACCCCCTAAACCCTCATATTCAAAATTGCTTAAACATTTATCCTTAAAACCCTCATTAATCATCACAAAAAAACTATAAATATTCAACCAAAATAACCCATAAACCCTCATCGCCAAAAAAACAACATTCCCTCATCCCCAAACAAAACGTATACCCTAAACCACAAAAACCCCAAAACCACCTACCAAAACCCCTAAACCTAATCCCCTTGACCAAAAAACCCAAAAACACTCATCTAAAAATAATCCTAAACCATCATTCACAAAAGACCCTAAAATATCATCCCTAAAACACTCGAAACCTGCATCACTACTAAACCATAAAAACATAACCCAAAAAACTCTAAACCAACTGCCTCAAAAAAACCTAAACAATGTACACAAAAAACCATAAAACTGAATCTTTAAAAACACTGATCCTTCATCCCCAATAAACCATTAAATGAAGACCCAAAACACCCAAAACCCTAAAAACCATAAAACCTAAACCCCTCCCCCAAAAAACATTCAACACTAAACCTAAAAAATGGCGTCAACCATCATCCAAAAAAAACCTTGAATCCTCATTCCCAAAACTGCTAAACCCAACTCCCAAAACCTCAAATCCATCATCCCCAAAAACGTAAAAACTCCATCCCCCAAATATTATTTATTATCATCTCCAAAAAACCCTAATAATTGATCCCCCAATACCAATAAATAGACATCCATATAAACATCTAAACCATCATCCCCCAAAACAAGAAACACTCAATCTAAATCCCCCAAAACCCAAAGTCCCAAAAATCATTAAACAATAATCCCCCAAGACCATTAAACACTAAAACTACAAAAAATAAAAAATCATATCCCCAAAAAACCATTAAACCATCATCCATAAATACCAAAAAACCCACATCCCAAAAAACCGGTAATCACTCAGCCCAAAATCCCCAATATCCTCTCCAACAAAAAATCTCAACCGCCTTCCTCACTAAAACATAAACACTCAACCCCCCACAAAATTAAACCCTTGGCATCATAGAACCTGAAACCATCCTCTATAAAAAACCTTCAACACTTTTCCCCTAAAAAACCTAAACCCTCAACAACAATAAAATCATAATCTCCCATCCCCAAAAATACTAAACCCCTATCCCCTATAAAACATAGAACACTAAGCCCAAAAAATCCCTAAATACTTATCTAATAAAGACCTAAACATTCTGCATAAAAATACCCTAATCCCTAATCCCAAATGAACCATAAACCCTCATTCAAAATCCCCTAGTCCTTTATCCCCAAAACACTTAAAACCTTACCTGAAAAACCCCTAAACCATTATCACGAAAAATCACCAAATCATATTCACCAAAACCCCAAAATCCTTACACCTAAAAAATTCCTAAACCCTCAACCCCCAAAAAATATCATCACCAAAAAACTCATAATAGGTCAGTCCCAAAACCCCAAAACCATCGTCCCTAAGCCTTCACCCCAATAAAACCATAAACCCTTTCCCCCAAAAAATTTTAATCACTCAATCCAAAATAAAAACAATAAACAACCATCCCAAAAAAAATCATAAACCCTCATTCTTGATAAACATTAAAATATCATCCATAGAAAATTCCACACCATGAGCCCTGGGAAACTGTAAAACCTCATCCCTAGAAAATACTGAATCCCCATCCTGAAAAAATATCAATAAATCTCCCTATAAAATCCTAAACTCAGAACCCAAAATTAGCCCTATGAAATCCCAATCCCTCATACAAAAAACAATAAATCCTCATACCCAAAATCCCAAAAACCACATCTCCAATAAACACTAAACCCTCAACTGAAAAAAATTCCAAAAAAATCATCCATAACAAATATAAATAGTTATCCCAAAAAAACACCTATACACTCATCCCCATATAACACTAAAACACCAACCCCAAAAAACCCTTAAAACTCATCCATTAAAATTAATAAACCCTATAAACAAAAAATTCATAAACAATCACTACATATAATCTCTCAATTATTTGCCAAAAAAATCCCTAAACCCCTAGAAAGAAAAAATTATTAAACCCTCCGGCCCAAAAAAAAAACAAGTAGCACATAGCAGAAAAAACACCCAACCTTTAGCACCAAAATATCACTCATACCCCTACCTTAAATATCATCCAATCCTTACCCCAAAACCCCATCGAAAAACATCCCTAAAAACACTTAAACCATCATACCCAAAAATACCCTAATTTATCATCCCCAATATAACACAATACCCTCAACCACAAAAAAACCTCAACCCACAACCCCAAAACACTCTCAAACATCATCCCTAAGAAACCATAAACCTTCTTCAATAAAACCCTCAACCATCATCCAAAAAATTTCTAAAACGTCATACCAAAAAATCCATAAATCCAGAGAGTAGAAAAAACAATCATCCCCAAAACACCTAAAACATCATCCATCAAGAAACCCTAATCTCTCATCCCCAAAAATCCCTAAACCCTCATCCCCAAAAGACCCTAAATGTTTTTTCAAAAAGAACCTAAACCCTCATCCATAAAAAATAGTCAACCCATCACCCCAAAAAAACATAAAACCAATTTCCAAAATAACGCTTAACCCATATCTCTAACAAACCATAAACATGGTTCCCCAAAAAACTGCAAAAATAAGGCCCAAAAAAATCTAAACCCTAAAATATCAGCTTCAAATAACATGAAACCCTCATCCATAATGAATCATAAAACCTCAACCAAATAATACCAAAATATCTCATCCTAAAAAACTCTATTCCCGCATACCAAAAATACCCTAAAACCTCACACAAAAACACCTAAACCTTCATCAGTAAATAAACTAATTCCATAACTCAAATGTATTATAATCCCTGATCCAAAACCTTAACCTTATGCACCAAAAAACCCAAAACCTTAACCCTAAAAAACCATAATTACTAACCCCCCAAATCCCTAAATCCTCAGCCCTAAAAAACATAAACCATCATGCAATAAATAACATCAAACCTCTGCACAGAAAACCAAAAATGTTATCTATAAACACTCCTAAACACATTGCCCCAAAAACCTTCATGCCTTAGTTGAAAAAAATACATCAATACTCGGCCCTAAAAACACATCAACCCTCAGACTCAAAAAACCCAAAAAACACAAAAAAAACCTAAACCATAAATAATAAATATTATTGTTTCCTCATCCCTAAAAATCATAAACCTACAGCTATAAAAAACACTCAACCATAAAAATTACTCTACCCTTTTCTCAAAAAACCAAAATCCCATATCCCCAAATTACCCTCCACCCTTATCCTCAAAAAATAGTAAAACATTATCCCCAAAAAAACACTAAACCCACATCCATAAAAATCCCTAAAACTACTTCCATTAATAATCCCATACCCATCATCACCAAAAGCCAGAAATCTCTTAGCCATAAAACCCCTTAAACACTAAAAAACCATATACCCTCATCCCTAAATAAGTATCAACCGTAATCCCCAAATAAAATTATAAACCCTCACCCAAAAAAGCCTCAAACTTAACACATAAAAAACCTACAACCCTTCAGCGAAATAATCCCATAGTAATTAACCCTTGTTTCCAAAAAAACTCAACCCTATAAACCCCTCAATCTTCAGCAACAAAAACCCTCTACTCTCACCCCAATAAACCCCCATCCCTCTATCCCAAAAAACCCTAAACCCGAAGCCTCGAAAAACCCAAAAAAATTAATAAAAAAAATACATAATACATGTTCCCCAAAAAAGAGTAAAACCCCATCCCCAAAAAAACTAACAACCTAATCCCCAAAAAAATCAGAATCCCTTTGCCACAAAAATCCCAAAACGATAGCCAAAAAAACACTATACCATTAACCACCAAAAAAATAAAAACCAATAGTCCCTAGAAAAATAGATTCCTTATCCCAAAAAACACTAATCCCAAATCACCAACAAATCATAAACCCAAAGAAAAAATAATTCTAAACCCTCACATAAAAAACCCAAAACCCACATCCCCAAAAAAACATAATCCCTCAGGCCCCAAAATCCCTAGAACCATAACCCTAAATACCACATAATTTCTCATTTATAGAGATATTATTTTTATAATAATTAATATTTTTATATCCTTTATTCCATAAAAATTAATCCATTTTTTCTTATTTGTATCATTTTATGATTTTTTGTGATTTTTGAGCTTAAGTGTAAAAATTGGTTAACTCTGGACTTTGATAGATTTTATGTTTCCCTTGTATTTCAATAGTAAATCCTACCATTCTTATTTAATTCACATGATCCCTTTTTTTAGGATTTATATGTTCATCGAATACAAATTATTCTTCTATAACAAGATCCAATTCGAACTCCCACATGGTCAAATAATTTGAATAAATTAGAGAATTATTCTGCTCGGAAGAATTGACTTTACCTCATTCAATGTTTCAGATTGTGGGATAACAACCATAAAATGGGACTATTATAGCTGTATTCTATGAATGAATCAAAGGGAAATCTCACATTTAATTTAATGAAGAATGTATCTCATTAATGCCACCCTTGAACCGGTCAATGTGTGGTTGGTGGAATCATGATTGCATGCCAGAAAAGTTCAATTCTAGTAATTTAGTCATAACACATTCAACAGGGCTCCAAATTCACTTATATTTTGAGGTTAGATGTCTAACTCCATTTTTAACATCATTAAATAAGGTACCTTGGCATTATTAGAAGATATGTGTGAATTACTGAAGCAAACTTTTAACAGACCAATTCCAGAGGATTGTTTTTCTATTCTTTCATTTCTTTCTTTTCTTATTCTTATTTTTTTAATCCCTTCATCTTCCTCATCATTCTCAATTACCCTTACCATGGTTAGGTAAACATATGAGGTGATTTGGGAAGGTTATTTTTTTACTTATTTAATCATTATTTATTTTATTTGATTGAATAAAAACAATCTCTCTTATACAAATTAGTCTTCAAATATTAATAACATTATTTATTTATGGCATCCCGCATTTTTATTACATTACTTTTCATTACATTTTACAAACATAGGACCTTTAAATTCTAGTGTCTCAGAAATATGGAACAAAAATTCATGAAAACATAAAACATTATTCTAATCAACTTGTAAGGCTTTTTCATAAGTTCTCCTGAATAAAAATCACTACATCTCATAACCTAGAGACATACTTCAAATGAAAGGGTGATTAGAAGCCCCAGTAAGGGTAAACAATGGAATCAGTTAACTTGTGACATCAATAAGAACTTGAGAAAAAACATAAATACATGAGCAATGAAAGAATAGAAATATCATAATTAAAAGAACATAAAAAATAACATGAATATGTGGATTCATCAATTCATTTAGACATTCATGAACATATCACCATGGCCCATCCCCAATGTGTCATAAAAATTACCAAGGTTATTCACCAAGGTATCATGAAACTTGTCATCTCTAGTGATTAATTCTTTACACAATGAATTGGATCGCTATCTGGGAGGACCATTAATATGTCTTTGATTTAATTTGAACCAAAAAGATCATAATAAAACATTTCATAAATAACACATAGAGAATAAAATAAATGGATATAATTTCAAAGTTGTGATGTTTTAAAAGTGCTCAAAAATGAAATTGTCATGTCATTTATAACCCATAGAATGGGAGTCAGGGTTACATGTATATCAATTCCAGAATCAAATATATCATTTTTTTATATTTATTAAGACCCATAGAAAAATAAATAGGTCTGGGTATTAACATAAATAAAACAATAGAATTTCTTAAGAGAAAGACAATGAAATTTTGAGATGAAATTTCTACAGAATAACAGCTATATAACATGGTTTTAGAAATTAATAAAAAGGGAGAGTACAAGGGAAATACACTAATAAATAAATAATATTAAAATATAAATACATAATAACATGGAGATAATAACATAGTAGAGATATTTTAATGACATACCACATGAAAAGGAATCTTGAATGGAAAGATAAGTTGCGATTTCTTTTACTAGAAATTCTGCAGCCTAATAACGTCACTTAAAAATTAAGATAATAAAAGGATGGGAGTGGAAAGGGTCTCCCATAATTTGGACCTGAAATGGAATGTAGTAAATATATATAATAAGAGACACCCACAGAATAAAATGGAACAATAAGACATAACATAAAGGAAGTCATGACATAAAAGTGGAGGGTGAAAGGATCCCTTACCTTGAAAAGTAACTTCGAAAGCATAAATGTCGGGACCTTGGGAGGCTTGAAGGAACCTTTGGAGGAATACTTGGCAGGTAAAGAGAGAATATCTTCGTTGAGGAGGATTGTGAAATTAAATTAATGAGGGAATGGCTTGGTATTTGTAGGAAAAGTGAGGGAATAAATTATTAATTTCTATGGGACACCTCATCAGTGGTATTGAAAAAACCATGGTCTTGCCCAAAATATTTCCCATGTTATTGGCCACACTGGACACCTCATATCATATCTTACAATTAATAAGTCTACCAGAATTCTTACATTATTATTACATAATTAATGATGTCATTAAACACCCGAAACTCAAAACTGTATTTTTAATATTCACCAAAAATTCAAATGTCTCAGAAAAATCCCTAAAATTCCCCCTAACCTAATATCGATGCACTGAATTCAAAAAAGAACTCTATTTTATGAAAATATTTTTCTAAATATTTTTAATTTATTTTTAAAATATATTCACTATTTACTCCAAAAATTAATCTTTAATCGCTTTAACTCCTTTTGTAACACCTTAAGAACGAAATCAAGGTCCCATAAAATTATTGTATATCCATAAGACTGTAAAGTAACAACATGTGATTAAATTTTATCAAAATACATTTCCATTTTAAATTATTAAATTAATTGTAAAATTTTATTAAAAAAATTTATGGCATTAAAAAATACCAAAACTTATACTATGATCTTTTTTCGCAATAAAGATGTCTACATTGTATTTCTACATTTAAGGGTGAAGTTTATTTTTTTTTTTTGTTTTACCATTCATTACTATTCATATGGGTACATTACTATTCATACTTTACTATTCACTGGAAAATATGTTTATTTTATTAGACTCTAAATTTCTTACTGAACACAACTGTAGAAGACCTTTTTTTGTAAATCAATTCACATTATTAATTATTTAATGAATACTAACTTTTTAAAAATACCCCCTTTTACAAAATTCATCAATAATATGGAACTATAAATTCATCCTACATTTATTCGGATATTCTATCTTCACTAACATTTTCATAATAAGAAATGACCATTTTATTTGTACCAAGGGATTACAAAATGTAAATAAGTATTCGTTACATATCTCATTATAACACCTGCATGCAACCAAAGTGTAAGGTGTGATATGGTGAATGAATATTGTGGTTGATCAGACAACATTGCCAGAGAGCTGATTTCTATCAGCTTTAACTACTCTATTAGGAGATTCTATTCAAGCTTCAAATGTTAGAGTTTGCATTGGGATTAGCCTAGATCAAAGCCCAGTGATGCTACCTCCTTCCCAATCTATGAAAGATGGACTTCATACGACTCATGTCTACTGGATGAAGCCATTCAATCATCTTTCTGTATTAATTAACCAATATAACATGTATTTATAAAAAATAAACACAACGTTAAGATTACATTTTCCAATAGTCATATTGACCAACTATCATATAATAGTCAAAACCCAATGGTCTCAATTTAAATATACCCCCTTTATTAATTAAGGGATATAATTTTGTTGAGGATTAAAATAAAATAATACTCAAAATTAGGAAACAAATATAATTCAAAAGTTCAGGTCGTTAGATTCTTCCCCCCTTAAGAAATTTCATCCCTAAAATTTTAACTCGTACCCTCAGAATAGAAATGGTGTGGGTAATTCTACCTCATAGACTCCTCTAGTTCCCACGTGGCTTCTTCGCATTTTTGGTTCCTCCACAACACTTTACCATGGTGGGTCATCTTGTTTCATAAAACCTTTCCTCAACTATCCAATTTCTCCACCGTCTGCTCCTCATAACAGAGGTCATGTTCCAGTTGTACTACCATTGTATTTAGTACATGTGAAGGGTCAGGTATGTACTTACTCAAGGCAGATACGTGGAAGAAATTGTGAACTTTTGATATATTTGGAGGAAGTGCAAGATGATAGGCCAATGCTCCTATGCAGTCATGGATTTCATAGGGGCCCATGTACCTTGGGATGAGATTCCCTTTCTTCCCAAACCTCATGACTCTCTACCAGGGAGAAACTCGAAGCATGAACTTGTCACTCTAAGAAACATTAATGTGTTTTTGGATGGAATATACTTTTTTTTATCATATCATGCACAAGATCAGGCCCAAGAAACATTCTCTCACCAGTTTCATCCCAACAAGCAGGAGTTATACATCACATAACATATATAGCTTCATAGGTTTCCATTTGAATACTCAAGTAGAATCTATTGATGTATGAGAACACAACTAAGGGGAGATGTTGATCCATCCACCTTTAAATTCCATTGATCTCATTCTCAGCATTTGCTCGAGTGTTTTAATATTCCATTCATATTGGCCATCAGTTTGGGGGTGATAGGCCGTACTGAAAGTCAATTATGTTCTCATAACATGTTGATAAATTCTCCATTATTTTGATGTGATCCTTGGATCACAATCATATACAATAGAAATTGGAACTCTATATAGCCATACCACTTCCTTCATATAAATCATGGATAGTTGATCAAGAGATAAATCTTCATGGATAGAGATCAAATGGGTAGTCATAGTGAGATGGTCCACAATAACCCATATCACATTATTTCTTTTTCGAGTTTTTGGGAGACCAGTGATGATTTCCATAGTGATATTGTCCCACTTCTATGCTTAAATGGGTAGTGGTTGCAATACCCCTTTAGGAAGTTGACATTCTTCCTTCACTTGCTGACATACCAGGAACCTTGAAGTGTAGTCAGCAATCTTCTTTTTCATTTTATCCCACCAATAAGGATCACAAAGGTCCCAATACATCTTTGTGCCCCCTGGATGTATAATGAATGTAGATATATGAGCTTCATTATTCAGATCCTTCTTTATTTCTGGAATAGATGGAACACATAGTACTATATGATATTTTATTGCACCTTCTTGATCAATTTTGAACCTAGAAAACATTCTATCCATTATAGACTCAAACTTCTTCTGTAACAAAGGATCTTCTTTCTAAGATTTCTTGATCTTCTCTAGTAATGACGATTGAGAAATCATTTGGGTTAGGGTTGATGATGTCCCGTCCAATATAATTTCCCTGTCCAGCTTTACTAGGTCCTTGATCAAAGGATCTTTTTGAATCCTCATCATGGAAATAACAACTGGGTTCTTTCCTGCTTAATGCATCAGCAACTTTTTTTTTATATTCTGGGATGATAATTAATTGAACAATCGTAGTCTTTAAGAAGTTTCCACCATATCCTTTTGTTTCATTTTCAAATCATTTTTTCTGAAAATACACTTCAAACATTGATAGTCAGTGTATGTATCACATTTCTCCCCATAAAGAAAGTGTCTCATGATCTTCAGAGTAAAAAACGAATATAGATAGCTTCAGATCATGCGTAGGATAGTTCTGATCATGAGTCATCAACTATTGAGATGCATAAGCAATGACTTTGTCATTTTTCATGAGGATACACCCAAGACATTTTAGAGAAGCATCACTAGAAGTTACAAATCCTTATCCACTTGAGGCTAGAGTTGTCACAGGTGAATTAAACAATCTCTTTTTTATCTCTTGGAAACATTCCTCCCACTCCTTTTTCCAGATTAACATGACCCCTTTTGAGTTAACTTGGTTAATGGATTAGATGGTCGTGAAAAGTTCATCACAAACAGCCTATAATATCCTACTAATAAAGGAATCTTTGAATCTCAGTTATTGTTGTAGGCTGAGGCCACTCCTCGATAACAATTGTCTTTGCAGGGTCAACTATGATTCCATCGTTGGTTACAATGTTCCCCAAGAAAGTAACTTGTTGCAACCAGAATTCACATTTCCTAAACATTCAAAAAATCCTATCCTTCCATAGAGTTTGTAAAATAACCATTAGATTATCCTCATGCTCCTCGTGACATTTGGAATATATATGAATATCATCAATAAAAACTACCACAAAGTTATCAATGTAGTCTTTAAAGAATCTATTCATCAAATCCATAAAAATAACAGGTGCATTAGTCAGTCTGAAGGGCATAACAAAAAACTCATAATGTCCATATCATGATCATAAGGTAGTTTTTGGAATATTTTATTTCTTCACCCTCAATTGATTTTAACTAGAATGACGATCAATCTTATAGAATAATTGAGCCTCACGAAGTTGGTCAAATAAGTCATCAATTCTTGGAAGTGGTAATTTTTTCTTTATTTTGATCTCATTCAGTTCTCTATAATCAATTCATAGCCATATTGATCCATCATTATTCTTCACATAGTGAACTGGTTCTCCCCAAGGTGACACACTCGGTCAGATAAACCCCTTATCCAAAAGATCTTGGAGTTGTTTCTTTAATTCTTCCATATTCAAATTTTCCATCGTATACAGGGACTTTAATATCTGATGAGATCCAGGTCTGAGTCCAATGGAGAACTCTACCTCTCTTTCTGAGGGAGATTAGGGAAACTCCTCCAAAAATACGTCAATATATTCCAAGAAGATGGTGAAATTTTATATCCTTAAAATCACATATCATTCTTCTTCTTCGCCGATCAACTCCATAAAGAAGGATATAGATGGTTCTTCTAGAAAACGATCTGGTTGAGATATCTCTTCTTGGAAGATAACCATAGGTTTTCCTTTCTAGACTACCAATATTTCCTTACTTCTGAATTTTATCATAGCGTTTTACTTTGAAAGCCAATCCATACCTAGTATAATGTCGATTTCAATCATGGGAATGACTACTAGATTTGTGATAATATTATGCTCACAAAAGTAAATACTAGAGTTCCTAAAAACTGAGGATTCTTGAATAATCTCACAAGGAGTCTTGGCTGATTACTCTACTTTTAGCATGTTGGAGGTTGATTCTAATGTTTTTCAAACATGGAGGGAATAATGGAATGTGTAAAACTAGAATCAAACAAAGTACTTGATTGCTTTTGGAGGACAAAAAGAGTACCTTCAACCACATCATTCGGAGCATCAACTCCAGCTGTCATGATAACAAAAGCACGACCTTGATCCCATTCCCTTGGTCAAGGATGATGGTAGTTCTCCTTCACTTCCCTCATATTTGGAAAATGATTGGCGAAGTTCCCATGTTGTGTACACTTAAAGCACTAGACATCAGGTAGGGACTGCAACATATTCCTCTTGTCGTCTATATTTGAAAGATGAGGTTTCACCTAACTATGATAATTCCCCTCAATATGGGCATCTATTCCACACTTGTAGAATTTCCCACTCTATAGCAGGTAGTTACCTGAATGATTCTTCACACATTTACTACACGTGAGATGTTTCACTTTCTTGCCTCCTCTTCCCTGATAAAAGGACCTCCCTAATTAGGGATCCATCGATCACTTATTGTCATTTGATTTATGAGACCACTGAATCTCACCAAAAACTAGCCCAACTGTCATCGCACTATGCATGATCTCCTCTTACCTATCATCATCTCAGTTGGATAGATTCTTCCACAGATGAGGTCTCAGTCTACCGAAGAATCTATCAAACATACCACTCTGATCCATGACAAAGGTTTAGGTATAAAGTGAAATACTTTTGTAGTTAATCTCATATATTCCTATTGATTCATACTCCTTCTGATTCAGCTTGAGAAACTCCTTCTCCAGTTTTGTTCTCATTGAATGAGTGAAATACTTACAAAAGAAGATCCTTCTGAACTCTTCACACTCCTTAGCTTCAACCTCCACTCTTAGCATCGTGTTTTTAATCAGTTCCCACAACTTATCAACAACTCCTTCTAAGAGATAGAGAGAAAAGGTTACCTTCTCTTACTCTGAACAACAGAGCACAGAAAATAAATTCTTAATAGAGCTAATTCACTTCTCAGTAATGAATGGGTTAGTCGATCCACTAATGGTTGGTGGTCGTTGATGCATAAAGGACTCAACAAAATGGTGTTCACATGACAGTGAGATCAGTCTCTTAGCTTGATTCATGTTATTCCCCATTACATGAGTCATATGGATCATCATTCACATTAATGTTTCCATTCTGGCTTCCATAAGAGAGTCGTCGGTGCTTGCTCTATTGCGGTCACTATTTGCACGATTCCTCCTATTTATAAAAATTTTCTAAATGAATAAAACATTAGTGAGATTATTATTTCATTTATGAATCTTATAAATATAAATGATTTTATTTCGTAAAACGTCATTCCTAAACTATTACATTTTTCTAAAATTCCTTCACATTGATTCATAAAAAGCTTGTTATTAACCAAACATATCCCCCATGAGTGTCATAACCAAGAGTGAAGCAAGGCCGATTTTCATGCACTAGTTCCAATTTGATTCTAGCTCAAAGTAGTGTTTTTGGGATTTATCCCAGTGAACATCTGTGCCAGGGCCACCTTTACCTGCTCGTATCCAGATAGGGATGTATTTACTTGATAAACCACATACTCAATACTCACCAAAACACTGGAATGTTTTCCTGTACATTAAATTTTCTATAGGGTTATTCCTAATGTTTTCTTGGCCTAATTTCCACAAATATCTAAAATATCCTTTGATAAAAACTATGTAATCCTTCCTTTTTATTTAATAACTTTTCATTTCATTTTATAAACAAATGTCCTTTAAAGTCAAGTGTCTTGGAAATCAGGAAACAAATACATGAAAACATAAAAAATTATTCTAATCCAATTATAAGGATTCATCATAAGGTCATCGTAAATAAAATTTAATGCATCTTATATCCTAGAGACATACATCAAAGGAAAGGGTGAGTATATTTCCTAGTAAGGGTAAACAAGGGAATCAATTTACTTGTGATATCAATAATAACTTGATAAAAAACATATTGACATGAGAAATGGAAGTATAGGCATTTGATAATAAAAATAAAATGAAACATAACTTGAATATGTGGCTTCAACATTTCATTTAGACATTCATGAACATATCACCAAGATCCATCTCCAAGGTGTCATAATAATTACCAAGGTTATTCATCAACGTATCGTGAAACGTGTCATCTCTGTATATTAATTCTTTACCCAATGCAATGGAGCACTATTTGGGAGAACCCTTTATATGAATTTATTTTCATTTGATCCAAATATATAATATTCAAACATTTCTCATATAACCCCTAAAGAATAAACGAAATGGGTTTCATTTCAAAATCATGACGTTTTAAAAGTGCTTAAAATGATTTTGTTATATCATTTATAACCCATCGAAAGGGAGTGAGGGTTACATGTATGTCAATTAAAAAATAAAATATACCTTTTTTGTAAGTTTATGAACACCCATATTAAAGAATAATGTCTTTTTATTCACTTAAATAAAACAAGGGAATTTCTTGAGAGATAGAGAGAAAATATTTGAGATAAATTTAGCCAGTATAACACCTATATAACATGGTTTTAGGAAATAATAAAAAGAGTAGGTACAAGGGTAACCCACTCATAAATATCTTATAATAAAATATAAATTTATAATAACATGGAGATAAGAAAATGGTATGGATATTTTAATGAAATACCACATGAAAATAAAACATGAAAGGAAAGAGAATATGCGATTTCTTTTACAAACAATTTGGCAGCCCAATGACGTCACTTAAAAATTCTAAAAAACAATTTATGAGAGCATAAAGGGTCTCTCATAATTTGTAAATACAATGTACAGAAGTAAATATATAGAAGAAAAATCCCACAAATAATAAAATGGAACTATAAGACATAACATAATGGAAATCATGACTTAAAAGAGGTAGGTGAAAGGATCCCTTACCTTGAAAAGTAACTTGGAAATAATGAAGGTCGGGACCTTGGGAGACATGAGGGCCCCTTGGGAGGACTAATTGGACGGAAAAGAGTCCAGATATTCGTTGAGGAAGATTTTGGAATGAAATGAAAGAGGGAATGGCTTGGTATTTATATTAAAAGTGAGGGAATAAATTATTAGTTTCCAAGGGACACCTCATCAGTGGTATTGGAAAAACCATGGGCTTTCCCATGGAATTTTCAATGGTTTGGGACACTTGGGACACCTGATATCATATATTAATATTCATAAGACAACCATAATGATTACATCATTATTTAATCATTAATGATTTCATTAAACACCCGAAAATCAAAACTGTATTTTTACTATTCACCGAAAATTCAACTATCACAGAAAAATCCAAAAAATTCACCCTAACCTAATATCGATGCTATGAATTCAAAAATGAACTCCCTTTTATAATTTTCTTATTATTTTTAATTTAATTTTTAAATAAAATCAATAATTACTCAAAAAATAAAACGTTAAAATTATAACTCTTTTTGTAACACCTTAAGAAAGCAATCATGGTCCTATAAAATTATCGTATAACCATAAGATAGTAAAGTAACATTATATGATTAAATTCTGTGAATATTAATTTAAATTTTAAATTATTATTTTAATTTTAAAATTTTAAATAAAATATTTATGACATACAAAAATACCAAAACTTATACTATGATTGATTCTTCACTTTTAAGATGTCTACATTGTATTTGTACATTCATGTGTGAAGTTTCTATTTCATTGCTGATTTATTATTATATACTATTCATATAGGTACGTTTCTATTCATACATTAATATTCCCTAAAAATTATATTGATCTTATTAGGCTATAAATTTTTTATAGAACAGAACTATAGAATACTTTTTTTTAAATCAATTAACATTATTAATTATTTAAATAATATGAAAAAAATTAAAATTACCCTTTTTCCAAAACACATCAATAATATGGAACTATAAATTCATCCTAAATTTATCAGGATATTTGAACATCTCTATATTTTTCAAAATTAGAAATGACCATTTTATTTATACCAATGGATTATAAATAGTAACTAAGGCTTTGTTACGTAACACCTTATAACACATGAATAGGACCAAAGTGTAAGGTGTGTTCTGGTGATAGAATCTTGGGGTGGCTCGGACAATATTGCCTGAGTGGTGATTTATATCATCTTGAACTTCTCCCTTTGGCGATTTCATTCAAGCTTCACATGTTGAAGTTCGGCTTGTGCTTGGTCCAGAGCAATGCCCAGTGATGCTACCTCCTTCCCATGCTTCGACATGTGGGCTTCATATGGCCCATGTCTCATGGATGAGGCCATTCAATCTTCATTCTGTATTAATTAAACAATATAACTTGTATTTATAAACAATAAATACAATGTTAAGATTATAGTTTCCAATGGTCATATTGACCAACGGTTCTATAACAGTCAAAACCCAACTATCTTTTTTTAATTACACCCACTTCATTAATAAATGGATATAATTTGGTTGAGTATTAAGTTAAAATAATACACAAAATTAAGAAGAAAATATTATTCAAATGTTCGGGTCATTACATTATTATTATATGCGATCATATGTAATTTTAGAATATATTTTTAAATTTTCGTTCATAAATGATCATTTACCTCCCTCCACTAGGTCATGGTTTATATACAAGGATATATATTAGGGCTTAGTAGTGAAGTACTCGATGATCATCATTACGTGTGGTAGGGGTTTTGAATATTCATATTTTTTTGGATAAAAAAGACATGATCGAGAATTTTCTAACTCAACTGGGGGTATATGTCATATATTTGATCACAATATAAATTAAAATACTTGACACAATTCCAGAAAAAGTAAAAAAAATATTTCTTCCATGATATTTTGATATGATTATTTCATTATTTCATGATATAATTACCCACATGTTCAATAACCAGTTAATATCCCACCATTTTCTATGGATGACGGTGTTTCAATTATTGTTAGTTAGGTGAGTATATTTTGGAAATCAAATAATGGGGAGAATTAATTCAATGAATTCATTGTTTACCTGAGGTATGACAGGGAAACAAACTTTTTTGATGTAATGAACTAGGTGCTAAATGAGTTAAACAATTACATTCGATAATTTTATAATTTAGAAAATATCTATGAATTTTGGAAGACTTACTAACTACCTTAATCTCTTACTACTAACCTCCAAGAGGAACAATCCATCGAAGAAGCAATTGACGATGAAAAAAATATATTAGAAGATCTCTTCTTAAACTCCTTATCTTCAAATTTTGTTACAATAGTGTTGATTATCACCTTTCGTTTCTTGAAATTATCATATTTTGATAAAAATTGTATTTCCTTGGTGGGTGATGAAAAATAAAATAATATAGGTGAGTAGGAACACCTAGTGCTCCTCAAACATATTACTCATATATTAGAGGGAGTTCAAGAGTAGACCAAAGTATCTTTTTCTAAGGACAGATACATGAAAGATGTGTATTTTAAGAAATATTAATTTGATATTAACACCTCATGATTTAATTTTGTTCAAATTTAATTACACTATATCTATCCCATTTTTTATTCCCTTTATGTTTCATACCTTGATAAAGAACTGGAGGATGGGGAAAGGGATATCAAATTGGAAACCCTGGAAGTGGATAAATCATTATTTATCCTAACTCAACCATGAAAATTGTATTTTATTGTATTAGGGTTTAATTTGGTGTACAATACACATGGAGTGGTCAAAAGGGGGGGAGTTTTATGATATAAAGAAGTGGTTTTATTGG
Source organism: Viscum album (assembly GCA_963277665.1). Taxonomy (NCBI): domain Eukaryota; kingdom Viridiplantae; phylum Streptophyta; class Magnoliopsida; order Santalales; family Viscaceae; genus Viscum; species Viscum album. The sequence continues at coordinate 4,816,161 of CAUJRU010000012.1, read as the reverse complement.
TTCATCACAAAAAAACTCAACGCACCATCAGATTGGGGAAAACCAACTAGAACTGCCCATCTGGAGGAAATCAAATCCAATTTCCTACATTGGGGATTAATCAAATATATATCCCATATTTTTTACTCTATTTCTATTTTAATTTGTTTTAATAATTTTCTTATGTTAATTTCTCTACTTTTGGTAGTAGGATATCATGTGAGTAGAAAATAGTATCTTAACTCAATGTTTCACTGCAAATAAGTTAGTTTGTACCTCTCCTTAACACTTCCATTCATGTTTTTATACAATTTTATATAGAATTATATGTTAAATACACTTTAATTCATTGCGTACACTAAAAAATTTTATTGTAAGGGTGGACACCTATGTAGTTTAGTATTTTTTGTATTTTCTATTTTTCAATACAATGTCCATTTTTTTCAGTTATTGTGTGCTTCTAAAAATATTTGTGTTGTCATGACTATCATTGTATTTTTTGAAACACATGTCAATGAGTGAGCCAATTTATCCAATGTAACTGAGCTTAAATAAATGATGAAAATGAATTTTTTTAAAGTTCAAATCATTTGAAATTTTATGAAAGGTGCTCTGATTTTTGAATCCTAGGCCACATATCACTTTCTTTATATTTAAAATCACATTCTTATGAGGCTTCTAAACCTAATTTTCATATTCTATTAATTCACCTAACTTCTTGATAGATCCATACCATTCTTAATTTTTCCATAATTTTCTTTATTCCTATCAGAACATGGGGGCTTTAGTCATATGTGTTTAAAATGACTGAGGAATTTCATTTCTTTCAAAGGCCCATATTTCATAATAATCCTTTTTATAATGATCTTTCATGAAAATTTTAATCCTTGATCACCTTGGAGGCCATGAAATGTATGTTAGGTTAGACAGATTACATGCCAATTTTCCCTATCCACCCTTCTCTTGAAGTGAGACTGCATGATCTAGTCGAACATATGTATGAGGGAAGATGTCTTGTATTATGATACCTCATTTTGTGATACGTTGGCTGGAAAATATATTTTTTTAGAGATGAATATTCTCATGAAATAATTCATTCATTCAAAATATGTTCTTTTTCTAGAGCTTTTAAGATAACCGAAGTTGTTCCTTTCTGAAGTTTCTATGGGAGAAAGTTAGTTGTTCTTTTACAAGAGAATTAAAAAAATATGTTTGAGAAGATTAAAATGTTTAATGATGTAATTATGAATTGGGTGAATATTCCTTGAGTTTTAATGATGAAGGAACTTATTTTCAACCATGGGGATTGATGAAGAGATCATAATTGTGTGAAAATTTTAATAATTCAATTATTCTTCAAAAATGAGCCAGGTCCTTCTTATTCATCCTTATAATTTTTCACATCAAATTCCTACAAAAATAATAACACAGAACAACCATGAAATGAACACATGATAAATATATGTCCCTGACTCAAATTGGGTGGTGGTGTAGTAATTTATCAGGCCTGTGGTGACCCTTATTTAGGTTTGGATGAGAAATACATTGTGAAAAAATTGGCATTTGTGTGATAAGAGAAAACGAATGTCTGTTAAGTGTTTTGTGAGAATGGGAGGATAAATGAAGTGGATATATATTTAATGATATAAATGTATAACTATAAATAATTGTTTTTATGAGGCATGATATCTATTGTTTCATGGTGTGAAATTTTTGGATCTCAAGGATATGTGTTTTAAAATTATCATTGATTTGACATTGTTGTTTACTTTCCAAGGACTCCACGTGATATGTGTGGGGGAATCGATAGAGAATATTTTCATAATTATTAATTTTTTTTGAATAATTTAATCCCTAAAAATTAATCAATATGTGATTATTAGTATCATTCAATGATTTTTGGTGAGTTTTGAGCTTATGTGTGAAAATTGGTTAATACCAGACATTTAACAGTTTTTTGTTACCACTGTATTTCAAGCATAAATCCTATAATTTTGATCCACTTCGCATGATTCATTTTTTAGTATTTTTATGTTATTTGGATACAAATTATTATTTTTTAACAGAATCCAATTATAACTACAAAAAGCCCAAATAATTCGACTAAATTGAACACTAATTCTGGTCAGTAGAATGGACCATACCTCATTCAATGAGGAATATCCTAGGAAATTGACCATAGAATGTGATGATTCTGGCTATATTCTATTGATGACTCACATGGGAAGCACCACATTAAATTTAATGATGAAACTATTTCATTATGTTCTCCCTTGAACTGTTCAAAGTGGGGTTGGTGGAATAGTGATTGACTACCAGAAAAGTTCATTTCTAGTAATTTTGCCATAACACATTCAAAACGGCTCCAAATACATTGACATTTCGATGTTAGATGACCGAATCCATAAATAAAGTCATATAGGAATAGAACATGGCTTGATTCGATGATATGTGGGTAGAATCAAAGCTATCATCTAGCAGAGAGATTCTAGAGTATTGTGTTTTTTTGTTTTCTTTCTTTTCTTCTACTTAATTTTGTATTGCCATCACATTCCCAATTATTCTCAATTACACTTAAAATAGTGGGGTAAACATTTGAGGTTATTGGGTTAGCGTATGTTTTCTATTTTTTAATTCTTTCATTTGATTGAATAAAAACTCTCTCTTATTTGATGTTTTTTTTCAAATTCTAATAACAATATTTATTAACTTATGCAATCTTATTCAATTTTAGATTTTGTTGTTATTATTTCATTAATAAATGATCATTTATCTCCTTCCACTATGTTCAGGTCTATATAAAAAAGAAATATATCAGGTCATAGTGGTGAAGTACTCGGTGATTATTAGTACGTGTTCCAGGGGTATTTAATATTCTCAATTTTTTGGGATAAATAATATTCGATCAGGAATTACCTAACTCAATTGAGGTTATTAGTTACATCGGTTTCACACATTAAAAGTAGAGTAGACCGTGATGATATATTGGTAATGTATACTCTCACCATCATTATTTAACAAGAGGTTGATAGGAAGAAATCGTGAAATATCACATAAAACGTCTTAGCATGAGACAATTGATTAAAATTGGAATAATGATAACACTACAATTGAAAAATGAACCCCAACATGATCACCCAATTATTATCAAAAAATTTAATCTCATTATTGTTCTATATTTTTAAAATATATTACTTTATTTCATTCTTTTTTCATCACTTTGTTTTCAAAACCAAACCAATTAAAAAAACTCCACTACATTATCAAATTTATTGTGAAAAATGTGATTGTTGTGCACTCTTATATACATAAATCCTAGGTTAACCAGTTTACTACATTTTAGCATATAAAATAATTGTTTTTTCCACACCCCATGACATGAATGGGTCAAATCATGGGTCTATTTTTGGGGAGGTAGTGCCACAATCTAAATATAAGTATTTGACACTTTTCAGAATAATTTTTTTTAAAAAAATTCACCTTGATTTTTTAAATTAATATTTCATTATTTAAATGAATAATTTCCACAAGTTCAAGAAAAAATTAATATCTCACCCGTGTCTATGGAGGATGGAGTTTCTATTATTGTTAGATGTGTGAGTTTATTTTGGAAATCAAATAATAGGGACAATAAATGCATATAATTCAATGGTGGCCTGAGGGAGGACATGTAAACAAATGTTTTTAATGAAATTTCTAGGGATAAAAATGAGTTATCCCATTAAATTAAACAATTTTTTAATCTAGAAATGATCCAAGAATCGGAGGATCCTGTCTACCTACCCCGATCACATTCTACTCACCTCAAAGAGGAACTTTCAAATGAACAAGAAATTGAATCCGAACAAAATTTTGGAGATGTTCTTTTCTTATACTCATAATCTACAAATTTGATGAATTGAGTTGATTATCAACTCCCCTTGCTTGAAATGTTCATATATGGATAGAAATTCTATTGCCTTAGTGGATGAGGAAATAAGAAGACGATACACCTAAAGAGGAACACCTAGAGCTCCACGAATATGTTGATAATATATTGGAGGGAGTTCAAGTGGAGACCAAAGTAGTTTTTATTAAGAAAATAGAGATGAAATATGTCTATGTTAAAAGAGAATAATTTTATCATAACACATCATGCTTCAATATTTATCAAAATAATTACACTCTGATGTTCCCTTTGATTATTCCCTTGATGTAGAATACCTTTATACATCACTTGAGAATGAGGGATAGTCTATGCAATTGGAACCATGAATGTAGAGTAATCATTCTTTATCTTACCTCCACCAAGAAAATTTCATCTTATTTTATTTTCGGTGTTTATGGTGTAATATACCCATTGTGTTCTTCAAAAAGAGGGATAATTTCATGATGTAAAGATGTAGTTGTATTGGTTCATAAAAGAGAAATTTATCCCACCATAAGATTGAGGATAACGAATTAGAACTTCCCACCAAAAGGCAATAAAATCTCAGGGCCCAGTTGGGGAATTAAACCAAGATCTATCCTTATTTTATCACTCTATTTATTTTCACATTTTCTTTCAATAATTTTATTATGTTAATTACTCTACTTTGGGTTTCTATGTTTTCATGTGTGCAGCACATAGAATATTAAATCAATGATTCACTACCAATAATTCAGGTTGTACCTCTTCTTTACAATTTCTTGGATGCTGTTATTCAATTAAAAACATAATTATACTTAAATACACTTGAATTCATTATGGACGCTGCATCATTTATGTTTGGGGGAGAAAACCTTTATAGTTTAGTATTTTGAAATTTTTATTTTTCTATTTTTCCAAAAAAAATCTATGTTTTTTTTAAATTGTGCATGTTTCTAAATATTTTGAGCTGTGATGATTATCATTGTCTTTTTTGAAACCCATTTCAATGAGTGAAACAATATATCCTATGAAACTGATATTAAATGAATATAGAAAATGGATTTTTTCCCATCTTCAAATCTTTTTGAATTTCATGAAAAGTACGCTGATTTTTGATCACATGCCACATCTCACTGTCATAATATTTTTAATAACTTTTTGATGAGGGTTCTAAACTAAAATTCATATTTTTTTGATTCACCTATCTTTTTGAGAGAACAAAACCATTATTGATTTAACCAGAATTTGATTTATTCCTATCAATACATGAGGGATTGATGTATATGTGATTTAAATGATTAAGGAATATATTTGGTTTTAATTTTCCCAATTTCATTAGAATAACTTTTATAATTTCTTACCTTAAATATTTTAATCCTCATATCCCTTAGAGGCCATGAACACCCTATTAGGATAGCCACATTACAAGCCAATATCCCCAATCAAGCCTTCTCTTGAAGTGAGGTTTCATGATCCACTTGATATTCAGTGTGGGGGAAGATGTATTCTATTGTGATACCTCATTTGGTGAGACTTTGAGAGTACAATAAAATGTTAAAGAGATGAATATATTTCTGAAAAAATGATTCTTTCGAATGTTGTGACTTTTTTGGAGCATTCATGATAAGTGAAATTGTGCCATTCTGGAGCTTCTAAGGGAGAAAGAATGTTTTTCCATTTTTGTAGCATTCATGAATTTTTTTTTGAGATGATTGAAATGTTTTCAGATTAAATAATAAATCATTTGAACATTACATGAATTTTCATAATTATGGAGCTGATTTTAGAATATGGTTAGTGACGAGGTGACCATAATTGAGTGTAAATTAAATGAATGTGTTTTTTTCTGCAAAAATGAGCCAATCCCTCCTTATTCTGCCACAAAATTTTTCACATCCAAATCCTACCAAACTATATCCATAGAACAAACCGTAAATGTCCTCATGATAAAAATATGTCCATCACTCAAAATGGGTGGTGGTGTAGGAATATATCAAGACTATGGGGAGCCATTTATGAGTCTGTATGAGAAATACATTCTTAAAAAAATGAAATTTGTGTGATAAAAGAAAATGAAAGTGAGATAAATGTTTTGTGTGCATGGGAGGAAAAACGAAGTGGAAATATAATGTATGATATAAATAGATAACATGAAATAATTTTTTTAATGGGGCATGATATCTTTTTTTAATTGAAGTGAAGCTTTTGGATCTCAAGGATATGGGATAAAAAAATCGTTGATTTTATTTTTCTATTTACATATCTAGGAGTCCGATTGATATGTGTGGGGGAATTGATAGAGATAATATTTTAACATTTACATAAAAAAAATTACAAATTTTAATCCCTAAAAATTTGTCAATGGGTTATTATTTATATCATTTTATTATTTTTGATGTTTTTTGAGATTATGGGTGAAAATTGGTTAATTCTAGACATTTAAAAGTTTTTTGTTGCCTCTGTTTTTCAAGCATAACTCCTAAATTTGTGATCCAATTCATGTGGTTCCTTTTTTTAGGTTTTATATTTTCGTTGGATAAAATCTATTATTCTATAGCAATATCCAATTCAAAATCCCACATGCCTAAATAATTCTACAATATTTTAGACTCATTCTGGTTGGTAGAAGGGAGGATACATCATTCAAAGAGTCATATCATGGGCTAATAGCCATACAATGGGATGATTCATGATTTATTCCATGGCTCTAACAAAGGGGAATATCGACACTAAATTTCATGAATAAAGGCTTTAATTATGTCCTCCTTTAAACTGGTCAAAGTGGGGTTGGAGGAATAGTTATTTGAAGCCATAAAAGGTTAGTTCTGTTAATTATGCCATAAATCATTCAAAACAGATCCAAATGATCTTAAATTTCTAGGGATGGTGGAAAAATCCATTCCTCACATCAAATAAGAAGGTACATCAGCATTATTTGAAGATCTTTGGGCAGAACCAAAGCCACCTTCTAGAAGACAGATTCTAATGGATCGTTTTCTGTTCTTTCTATTATATATTTTCATCTTATTGTTTTTGTAATGCCTTCATCATCCCCATTATTCTCAATTACCCATACCAAGGTGTGGTAAAAATATTAATTGATTGAGGAAGGGTAGGTTTTCTATTTTCTAATTCTTGAGTTCATTCATTTGAATTAATAAAAACTCTCCCTCTTCTATGATGTTGTTATCAATTTATAATAAGAGTATTTATTATTTTATATGACCGTATTCAAATTTATATTTTGTTGTTATTATTGAAATAATAAATGATAATTTATCTCCCTCCACTATGTTTAGTTCTATCTACAATGGAATAGATCAGGTTATCATGTTGAAGTACTTGTTGATCATTAGTACTTGTGGTAGGGGTATTTAATATTCTAAATTTTTGAGATAAACAAGACCCGATCTGGATTTTACAAACATAATTGAGGGTATTTGTTACATCTGTTTGACACATAGGAAGGATATTAGAACGATCTTAGATATTTGTAAGTTTTACTCTGACCATCACCATTCACCAATGAATTTATAGGAATCAATCATCTAATATCACTTTTACCGTCTTAGTAGAAGATTATTTAATAAAATTTGAAGATTTATAACATAGAAATTGAAAACCCATCCCTAACCGGATCACAATATTATTATCACTATTTTTAATCTCAATATATTTTAGTTTTTTTATATTTTAATTTTTTTCAATCTTCTTTTTCATCTCTTTTTTTCAAAACCCATCCCAATGAAAAACAACATCCACTTCTTTCAAATATTTTATGTGACAAATGTGATTGTTGTGCCCTCATATCTGGAAAAAACCAGGGTTATCCACTTTAATATTTTAAACTTAGGAAATATTAGTTTTCCCCAGCCCATGCTAGGAATGTGCTAGTATATATGAGATAAAAATAAAGAAACCATAACAAAATCATTAGTATCATATATTAATAATAAATCTTTCATTATGTCCAACTACTAGAGATAGTAATGAAAAAATAATGGCATCTATTCGTGAGGCGGTAGTCCTCCGTACACATGAATGATTATTGTGTAACAAAATTTAGTGAATTCGATATGGATGTAGGCCATGAAAATAAAATAAAACAATATTAGTATATATTATAAACATAGGTTATTAATTAAGAATGTAATTATAAAAAATTTTAGTATTTTTTGTAAGTTATAAAAAATTTTCTCATTGATGAATGTTACCACTTCTTCAGGTATCCTCTTTCATTTTGAATAAGAAACAACCTTGCTGGATTTAAATATATACTAAGGATTATAGGATTAGATAGGTAATTTGGGAATTTTTTTGGCTAGGTATTTAAAGATAAAAATTGTTTTAGGTTGTAAATAATAGAGGATTTTGAGTGACCTTTTATAAGTGAGGTTAATTGCACACTTGTAATTTTTTAAAAGAATTCATTCCACGCAAATTTATTCATTCACAAGCACATAAAATAAAATTTTATATAATTGGACGTATAATATATAAATATATTAATAAAATATCTTTTATATAATTTTATAGGTTAATTTATCTCTTATCTATTAGTTTAACCCCAGTTAAACCCATTTTTACCATAACAACGGTAAATAAATCTTTAACATTTTAACATTTTATTTTGATTAAAAGATTAAATAAAACTGATTAGATAACATAAATAATTATGATTCCAAATATTTAATCCATTTTTTTAATTCCATTCATAGATGTGGAATGTTTTAACTTAAAATTAATCCCATAGATGTGAAGAGAATGCAGGTTTTTTAAGAGAAAACGTTCGAAAGTTTACAATGCATTTATATATAATGTAAACATGAAACTGATTATAATGAATTATATTTGATCAATGGATATATAATTGAAACAATTTTACATTAAAAAAATTAAAATATAAGATAACATTATAACAAATTAATTGAAATAAAATATATCAATTAAAATTCAGTATATTTAACTATTCATGAAAAAAATAATCTTTTTAGAAAATTAAAAAAAATCCTAATTTAATTTTTAAATGGCGATTAAAAAAATAATGTTTTTTTCAAATAAATATTATAATGGTTTCAGTACCTATTTTTAAAATAAATTTATAAAATGATAAAAAAACATCTTTTTAGAAAAATATAGGTTATGAAAAAAATAATGTTTATAATAATTTATTATCTTGAAAACACAAAAGAATTATTTCAAATAGATGATTGATTGTATAATATATAAATATCATTAAAATAATTTTTCCAAAGTTTCTTGTTTAATTTATTGATTTAAAACAGGTTATTTTTCAAAATTATGGATTTTTTAGAAAAATATTTTCCTTTATTTTCAATTAGTTTTTATTTTCATTATTTAGTTAATTGGTCCCTAAAGAATTAATTTTATATACATGTGAACGAAATATATCATTATAACTTAAATAAACATATCCCTTAACTCCATTCCAATGGAAAGGTGATAAGTGTCATATTAAATAATTATATTTTAATAATATATCACGTCTTATTTAATCTTTGTGTTATTTGAATCAAAATCATAGCTCATTAGTGCATGTCAACATTACAATATCAATGTTGACTATAATGAAATTAAAACTCTTAAATTCCTAAAGCACAAGATAGAAACACGGTTGCTTGTAATGAGTGATAATCTCTATATTTCGTGTAACATGTCCTTAACTCGGTGTTGTAGTATACACACACTAGTAAAATGTATTAATTTATTTGAAAAAAATATTTCACCAAATCTTGTTATTTTATATTCATCCACCATTAAAATGAATTTATCTGTTGAATTTTTCCTTGTTCAGAAATGGTTTAACATTTACAAAATTCATTCATAGGATCATGTATCATAAAAATGAATAATAAAGCCTCCTTTAAAAATTAAATGTTTGAAACTTAACAGTTACCAAAAGTATCTCAAAACTAGGCTTCCAAATTAGAGATAATATCTAGGAAGTTATTATTTGGACATGGAAAAAATGAATAAATAATTATATATTGATAGATATAACTGATCAAGAGAATTTTGGTTATCTAGAGAAGGTTTGGGAGTATAAAATGATAGAAAAATGTTTTGATAAAAAGGACAATGATATCATAAAATATGGTGATAACTTTGAAACATTTTATTTCAATATCATTTTAAATTTTTTGAATATTTTTCATTAGAATATATACTTGATTTCATTCCATATAATAACCACAATCTCACCATTTTTCTATTCCTTGATCAATTTCCACTTCATCTCATACTCTATGAAATGAATGTGAAATTTTTATGCCTGAAGAAAAATAGATCATAATATCCATTAACATAATGATAAGTAATTTTTCATAATGTTAGTTATCATCACAAAAAAATGGTTTTCATAGGTTATCTGATTTGTATAAATAATCACATGGTGATTTAATTCATTAATATATAATTCCTTTTTAACCATTCAACTGTAATCATTCCATAAATTGTTAACCTCATGACCCTTCTAAATGATTAAAATATCAAATATATGATATATGGTCAATAAATTACCAAAATTAACTTATCATTAATTCCCAAAAAACATGAATCAGCACTAAATTGTTAGATATTAAATATTTAAATACATTTATCATGCATTCTACTGATTCATGTAATTAACAATAATTTCCATAAAACCACAATGAAAACATGAAATTTTCCTCATTCATCGATGAGAGACATGGATTATTCAATATATTCAATAGATCAAATAATTTTTTAAATACCATAAATGATAACAGTAACAACATTGTCAATAAATCCTTTAGTATTTTTGAGGTCATAAATAATAGCCAATTAAGAATATTCATATCAATCATATATTTATCCAAACTAATCACAATTTACACAACCATAAGAACTGTTCAATTGTTATCTTCTCTAGATAAAAATATTAACTTCCCATTAAATCACATTTCTAGTCTATCTATACCATTTAACATATTTTAGCAAACCATTATCAAAATACATATTCTAAATAATCCTTATATATTTCATTATTCTTAATCCTAGAATTCCAATACATAAATACTAAAATAATCCATCTTCCTTCTCAAAACATTAAATAACATTCCTCGTATTTTTCCCTCAACCCCATTTTCCTTTCATATGCCATTTTTAATAATTTCATATTTAGTAATATAACCATTTATCATACATACATTTTGATTCTCTTAATGAAAATTCCCTTTAAGAAATTTATTTTCATGATTCCCATACTTTTGGTATTAAAAACATTCATCAATTCATAACACCTTAGGGAGACCAATATTCTAATCAATTTCATTAGATAAACTTTTCATATTCCCTTAATAATTTCTTACTCTATTTTCTTCTTCTCCACACATAACAAATCTTCTCATTCCCTTGATATATTCCCATCGATGATTCATCCCAAATTATTGAAACACTATAAATTAAATATTATTTCCTCTATGATAACTACTACCCAAACACTCAGTGATGTCTATAATTATCTACATTGGTGGGTCTAGAAATTGGTTATGGTCAAAATTGTAAATAATTTTCCATTATAATTGACTATTAATAATCAATATTTCCTTTACTCAAGTCATCAACCCATTTGGATACCAAAAGAAAATTCTTCATCACATTCAATGTTAACGTAATTTTTTATGGTTCCTACTAATGACTAAAACCTAAAAAGAGAGTGTGAGATACACTAAAAATATTTGAAAACAACATAATCATTGAAATATCACTTATATCATGTCTGAATCATAACGCATTTTTATTTTATGACACATTATGTTTACTATAGGTCATTTATAGTAATAAACTGTTACAATCCTTCATGATGGTTCATAAGGATTTTTTGAATTTCAAAAACATATATTCTAGGAGTGCCAGACCAGGTGTACATTAAGATCCATTGTTGTAAACCATTTGATAATTGAGTTCAGCTCAATTATCACTTTATAGATGTAATACCCCTAGTTACTTCTATTCTAGAGCCACATCCACTTTTAGTATAAATACATGGATTTAATTTCATTGAAATCACTTTATCTCTCCTTTACCAATATTCTTTACCATTTTCATATACATTGAATCATCATTATACAAATAATTAGATAAATCCATATAAATATTCTTATAAATATCCCTAGGGATCTCAATAATATTTTCTCATCCATGTCTCAAGAGGTTAACTAAACATTTTCTCCAAAACATACTTTAGTGACCCAAGATTATCATACATAATCAATATATCCTTTTTATTATATTCATTAATTTACACAAACACAGACCATAAGACCATGATAGTTTATTGTTTTTATAAACATTCAAACAAAATCACCTGGTACATAGGTAAACTACATCATCTCACCATATGAGTGTAATATCCAAGAAAATATTAAGTAGTTAATAAATAAATTTTCATTTAAATAAATAATGTTATGTAATTTTATTTAATCAAAATGATACTTTTTTCCTTTGAAAATACTTTTCAAAATATCACCTTTTAAAATAGATGATGACGTATTAAAATGAAAATAATAATTATATTTTCTAACATGTGGTTTTAATAAATAAACGAAAAATTAAAATTTATAGTTAAAGGTAAAAATAAATGTATGATATTATTATAATGTTTTAAAATAAAAGAATCTACATTTTATTTCTAACAAATTAATCATTTATATTAAGGTAATTATTATTATTATTATTAAAATAAAGATTAAAAAAATCAGACTTATTTTTATCTTTTTAATAATTTATTTTTTGATGATAAAATATGTTGGTAATTGTATATAACTAAAAAATATATATAAATTATATTTATATAATATATATTAATAACAGTTTAACATATAAAAATTAATTTATATTTATGAATTAAAAGTGGTGTATATATATATATATATGAAATAATACAATTTTTTTATTTAATAAATAAAAACTAAATAATAAATGATTTAAATAAAAAAAATGATAAATCGTTTATGGTAAAAAAAATTGGGTATCTGTGTGAGGGTTTCGCATGAATGGAGACAAAGGTTGGGAGAGTTTTTCACGAGATGATAGGGAGAGACTGAATCGATCTTCAGATGAGGGTTTCAAATGTCTTAGACAATAGAGTCAAGGTCGAAGTCGATCGGAATTCTGGATCTCAAATCAAGCTTGAGGAAGGGGTTTGAGTAATATGTTTGAAGCGCAATTAGAGTTCAACTACGCTCAATCTGCAATTTTTTAAGGTTATGAAGATGATTTTAGGGGAAAAAACCTCTGAAGGAGATGGAGAGCCGTTAATCTTCATCGATGTCTTCATACCTATTTGGTTTGTCCAGATATGAGGTAGGCATAATCTCTTTGGAGTCCCAATTCTAATGAGATCTTTTTACCTATAAAATCTTTTATAATGTTATTCAACTTGTATGGTTTATCATAATTATTTTGACCTATTATTGTACTAAATATATTACTCCATTTATATTAAATTAGGTATTTTCCTCAAACTTCAATTTTTAAAACAGTTTAGATTATATCGATTTAATGATTTATATCATATTTCAATATTTATAGTTGGATTTTTCCATGCATCAAAACGAAGCAAGAAATAACCGGATTCATATTCTCTTGTTGATCTATTTTGTTATCTCCTTGCATGATATTTTGGTCATTATTCTTATTCATAAAATTAAATTATTTAATGAACAACTCGATTTCATTCATTATTCTACTCTTCTAGATGACATTTTCGTTTGTACAATTGTAACCTATCAATTTGATTTTCCCACTTGCTATTTGCATCAATCATCTTCCATAAATCCGGAAAATTTCCTATACAGTGAGTTTAGAACTATAATTAGTTGATTAAATTGAGTGTTCTAAGATGCACTATGCCTTGTTTTAAAAAGTGTTATGCAACTACCATGTCCATGTTCTTCATGTCTTGCACACCCTAAATAATTGGGTTAGTAATTGATTCATTTACCAAGGAGGAGAAGTTTTCATAATTTTTAAGGGATTATGTATTTTCATATATTATCATTGAGATTTCATTTTAAATTATATTTTTGTTTGGGGAAAATTAATGTTTTTAATGATTTTATTTATATTATTTTATTTGGATTTAATCACGGTTTATTTGTGAGGGACATTTATTTTTAATCATTCAATTACTCAAAATAAAATTTCCTTTTGATAAAACATTACAGTTATTTATTTTATAATTACGGTTTATGATTTTTCATTGGTCATTTCATTTACATAAATTATTTTAATCTTCTATTGTTAAGGGTTTGTTTTTTTAAATAAATTATTCTTGTTTTAAAAGGATTCACATAAATATATGTCTATATATATGTATTTATCAAAATCAATCATGTTTATTAGTTTTTTAAATTGTGATAAATAATGATTAATTCAATGTTCTAAAATTTTTAGAGAGTCTATTTAATTATGTTAAACTTTGTTTTTATTTTGATAATTTAACTCATTTAAGAAGAATCATATTATATATTTACATGTTTCTTTAATTTTATTTCATTTATCAATGTTTTATTTAAAAATGAATTTATTTTGGGTTTTATGTGATATATATATATATACATGAATAATTTTCATGAATATAACCATTTTATATAAATTATGTTCATCCAAATATTGTGTATGACATTATAAATTAATAATATCATTAATCCATTGTGTCATATGCATGTCATGCATAAGTCATGATTATGGCCATATATCGATGATTTTTCACGGTACTTCCTACATGTGTTTTCATATATATATGTGTATACGTATACTCATGGGCATTGAAAAATATTTATAAAAATGAATCTTATGGGATTAAGAATGAAATTCTATGTATATTATTGCAAATTATTCCTCCTTCTGATAAGTTTATGTATCATGGGTTTTGTTCGACTAATTTGAACCAAGTCAAACATGTAATTTCTAATGGAGATTAAAATTTATGTATTTATTTACACAATTAAAAGTGATATCATGTATATCATGTATGATTATAAAGATATATATATATATAGATACATATACTTTTACTAATAATGTTTTCATGTTTTTAAAATAGAAACTCTATTAGAATTGTATATATGTATGTAAAGAAATATTAAAAATGTTTTCATAAAACCCTACACCTGGTCATTGAAAATATGGTAGGGAATTGGGGAATGAACCCAATCCCACATTTAGTGGGTAGGCCTATGATATCCTTTGATATTACAAGTTCCCCTTGTATTTTGTTTTCAAAACAATTGTGTATAGTTTTTTAGAAATATCATATGATTATATTTTAAAAAAATTGAGTCTAATTATTTTCAAAATATAGATTTATTTTCAATATGTACATAATTTCAATATTATTTTCAAAGGTAATTTCAGAAATTAATTTTAATGGTATTGTCAAAATAATTTTCAATGGCATTTCTCAATGTTATATTTTTCAAAATAATATTTTCTATAAATTATTTCAATTATTTTAAAACCGCTTAGTGGGAAACTGAATACTCATCCTCTTTTTTCAAAAATATTTTTCAAATGTTTCTTTTATGTTAAATTTTTGACTGCTTCACATTTGGAGTTAGCATGTGAAAGCGTAGTAGGAATCTGTTTTAATTTTTTATCAACTATGATAAATGTATGGTGGTCTAATCCTCCAAATCCTAGACTGGTAAAAGGTCATCGTTTGTGTAATATGTTGTGTAATTATTCATTTTATTTTTATAAAATAATATTAATGATCTTTTTTGTGCACTAAGTATATAAGATAAGTCTTGGGATGTTATAATTGATATCAATGGAATGCTATAAATAAATTTGGAGATTAGATGTTATCTTTTGAGGGAAAAATCTACATGTTATAATTTATGTTAGGTAATTAAGTCACTTTAGATATTTTATTTTATTTTATTTTGAAGTTAAAAAATTCATAATTTTTCTTATATTCGATGAATGAATTGCATAGGTGACATTAATTTTGGGGGGAGAGAATGTAACATACTAGAAAATATTATTTAATTAATAAATGAATCTTAATATAAATATTTAATGTTGTTTCATTCAATTTATTCAAAATTAAATTTTGTTACACTGAAAGTACTATTCAAAATATATCTTTTGAAAATACTTGATGACATGTAAAATAAAATAAAATAATTATATTTTCTAGTATGTTGTTTTACTAAATAAAACAAAAAATAAAAATATAATTAATGGAAATAACAAAAATATTATTTAATTATAATATTTTGAACTAAGATAACCTACATAATATTAATAACAAATAAAGCATTCAAATAAAGGTAAAAATAATAATAAATAGAAATTAAAATAAATAAATATCATTTAAAAAAATTATTATTATTATTTATTTATTAATTTATTTTTTGATAAACAATTATGTGTGTAGTTGTATTTAATTAATATATATATATTATTTTTAAAGAATATATATTAATAAAAGTTTAACTTATAGAAATTTAGTTTATATTTATAAATTAATATTTATATATATACATTGATATATATATATATATATATGAAATAATGAAATTTTTTTAATAAAAAAATAAAAAAAAAGCTAGATAAAAATTGTATAAATCGTTTATGATTAAAATTTTTAGGTGTCTCTGTGAAGGCTTCAAGTGAATGAGGATCTAGGTCGGGATAGTTTTTCATGAGAGGAGTGGATGAGTAAGAATTGAGCTTTGACTGCGGGTTTTAGGTGTCTTCAACAATGGATTCAAGGTCAAAGTCAATCAAAAGTCCAGATATGGAATCAAGTTTGAGGAAGGGTTTTGAGCACCATGTTTGAAGTGAGATTAGGGTTTGATTGCACTCAATCTGCGGAAAATTGAATATTTATAAAATGATTTTGTAAAAAAAACACCTACAAAGAATATGTAGTTCCATTAATTGACATCGACATATTCCTCCCTATTCATTTTGTCTAGATATGAGGTAGGTGTATCCTCTTTGGAGTCTGAATGTTAATGAAATCCTTCTTACTAATGAACTTTCTATCAATATTCCTAAACATTAAGAATTTATCTTCATTATCAGGTCATGCTGTTGTATTGAATATCTAACTGCATTTATAATTTATTAGGTATTTTTGTCAAACATCAATGTTCAAAATAGTTTATATTCTATCATTTTAATGTTGTGAATCATTTTCCAACATTTCTGGTTGGATTTGTCTAAGCTTCACAATGAAGCTAGAAATAACCAGATTCCTATTCATCAATTAATATATTTTGTTTCCTCCTTGCATGATCATCTGGTTATCATTCTTATTCATAAAATTACATTATTCTTTGAAGGAATTGATTTCATTCATTATACTTCAATGCTATATGTATTTTTCATTTATCCCATTGTAATTTGTCAAATTGTTTTTCCCACTTGTTGTTCTCATCGATAATCATGAATCAATCCTAACAATTTGATAGAAAATGATTTGAGGGATATAAATAGGTGTTTAAATTTAGATTTTTAAGAAGGGATATGCCTTGGTTTAAGAAATGATGTACGAATACCCTGTCTAAGAGCTTCAGGTTGGAACCAAAGTTTTTATATGAAGGAAATGGAGTATGGTTTGTGTTTGTAGTCAATATAAATTGGGAGTTCATAGTGTTTTTAAGGAAATGAATCATATAGTTCAAGAGGAAGATAGTATTGAAGGTGGCACCGTTTTACAGTGTTTGCCTTGTTTTTGGGCCTGAAAATTGGAAAATGAATACATTGGGTGTTGGAAAATGGAGTTGCACACAAAGAGGATGTGGTACGTGAAATAGGTGACATGTGCGCAAAAAAAGAATGTGGTGCGCGAAAAAGAGAATGGTGTGTGAAATAGCAGAGTGAAGTTTTTTGTGAAAGAGGTGTTTCGAGATTAGAAGTTTAAAAATTGGCAAAGGCATGAGGTGGGAGAAAAATCTGGACATGTGTGTGAAAAATGGATTCTGCAAGAAAAATGATTGTGCACGAAATGAGATTTTTTTGCAACATGGTGGGTTTTGCGCACAGGGATCGGTGAGGCCTATAAATAAGAGGTGACCCCCATCATTTGGCACGGCTGAAGATATATAGAAGATCCGAGGTCTATTGCGCATAAAAGGTGCATGAAAGGGTAGTTTCATGAAAAAAGCGGAAGTTGCGCATAAAATTCTGAGGTGCATGAAAAAGAAGAAGCTACACGTAAAACATGAAATTTCATTTAAAAGGGGAAGATGCGTGTAAAAGATTAAGATTCTTGAAAAAGTATGAGGTGCACAAAAATGAAAAAGCTATGCGTAAAATTTGGAGGCTCTGTGTAAAATTTTCAGTTTCACGGAAATGGGTTTGTTGAGGGAAATATTTTCCACGCAAAAATCATGTATTGAATGAAAAATGAGATCATTCATGCAAAGGGTTAGTTTTGTACGAAATCTCCAATGTAACCTATGTGCACGTTCCAAATATCTGGTTCAGTGGTTCAGTGATTTCAAGTGCATCAATTTAGGACTTCAATGCAATCAGAGACTCGTGCTGAGGAGAGGAAAAGACTTCAATGCATATCTATTGAAGATACCTTCACGTCTATAAACTATGTGTGACGTCACCAATGGCAGTGAGCCCAGGGGAGTCAACAGGAGTGACCTAAGGGACACTGTATGCTATCCCAGAACTTTTGTAAAGGCAGTGTGCATGGGAGAGAGTGATTATACCCAAACCTTGTAATCCTTATCTAGTGTTGTTTAGTGGAATAAGGTTTGATCGACAACCTGTCGGCATATGCTCCTTGGACGTAGCCCTTAGTGGTGAACCAAGTAAAAGTGTTGTGCAGACTCTTTTCTTGTGGTTGTTTTTCTTTCTATTCCCATTAGTCCTACAAGTTTATCGAGTTCCTACAATCGTGGGAACACGATCCTTGTTTTTAAATGAAAAATATTACCACCGGATTTACCCCTCCCCTCTTAGGGTTTACCGGGGTCCTACAAGAGGTATCATAGGGTAAAGGTTTCTTGTGTTAGATCTGTCCTTTACTGTAACGGAGAATGCAGTTAATGCTAGGGGAATCCCTCTCTTCAATGGATGTATGTTTTAGATTTGGAATAACAGAATGAGATCCCATTTAGGATACCTTTGATTGGAATTCCTCTTTGATATTGTGCAAGGAATACATGTTACTAATCCAACAGGTCATGCTATAACTAATAAAAACAAGAATCTTTTTGATGTAGATGCGGACGATTAGAATGCTATCACTGCAGATCTTTCAGATCAGATCTTTCTAAAAGTGATGAGTTGCACCTCAGAAAATTCTATGCGGGATAAAAATGAAAATATCTATGAAGCAGATAGCAATGTGAAGGAGGACAAACATCAAGTCCTACACAATAGGTTTGATGATCTAAAGATGCATCCTGATGAGAATGCGGATTCATTCTTGAATCGAATCACTGATGTCGTGGGAGCAATTCGAGGTCTTGGAGTGGAAATAAAAGACATTGATATCATAAAGAAAATATTGAAAAGACTCTCTCTTATGTAAAATGGAAAGGTATCAGCCCTTGAAGAAAGAGATCTATCTAAACTATCTCTATATGATTTGCTAAGTAGTATAGATGCATATCTGATTAGAGTCAAACCCGAGGATGTTACGACTCGTGTTAGCATGGAAATGGTGTTCAAATCCATCTACAAACTAATTTTTTTATGATGGTGGTGGTGAAGATGATGAAGAAAAATAAATTCTTTCTCTCATTTTCCATGAATTTGATGAAGGGATAAGGTAAATTTAAAGGTAATATACCTATGGAATGATTTCGTTGTGGAAGAGTTGAGTGCATTGCTTCTTAGTGCCAAAGAAAATTTGATAATGAAGAGAGTGAAGAATAAGACATTGAGAAGCCTCAAGAAATGTTTTTCAAAAAGCGAGACTTCATATCTGGAAAGAAGGTATAGAAGAATTATTTTGTCTCTGAAGAAGAAGATGATGATATTGAATTCTATGAATAAGATGAACCAGAATTTAAAACTGGAAACCATGATTCCATGATGGCCACATTTGAAAAGTTATAACCCTCGATCGATAAAGGCGGAGACAATCATATGACTCCTAACGGTGATCCCCAGATGAAAATTAATGATGCCTTTTCCAAGGTTGAGAATAAATTTAATAGATGAAATAAGCGGAAAGAAATTGTGGAAGAATCATCTAAATATGTTGATAGATTAGAGATTAAATTCAACGGCTAGAATAAATAGTGAGAGTTAAATCATAAACCCTTGAAAGCACATTTGACAATGTGGAACTGGAGCATAGAATTGATGAAAAAGCAAAGTTCATAAATGACCTTACATATATACTAGAAGTGAAGTCGAATACTGTTGAGGGTCTTGAGGAAGAAGTTTTTACACTTAGGAATAATCTTTATTACCGATCAACAACCAATGAGGGTTAAAAGAAAATTCAGTTTGGAAGATTCTCAGATGCAGAATTAATGGTAATAGAGAAACGTGGTTTAGATGGGGTTAGATAAATCTTTAGTGATCGAAGACCCTCTTATAGTGGAAAGAGTGGAATAATATTTGATGTTGAGACATCAACTACTAGAAATTAAGAGAGCCAAAAGAAAGACAAGATGAAAGTTGAAAATATTGAAACATTTCCTAATGAGCTAGAAAAGAAACCCTCAATCAAAACTATAAGAATAAATGAAGATTATCCTCAAACAATCCGAAATGACATGCAGTCCATCCATTCACCCGAGGAAGAAGGCCTGAGGAGAAATATATGTGAGAAGACATTTCCCCTCATGAAGTGCCAATTTTGTGGCTATCTGGGCCATACCATGTCATATTGCAAAGAGTCAGTGAGCCACTTGAATGGGGATGATCTAGGAAGTCAAAAATGGGGACCGATTTCATATCCTCCATGGCATAGAAGAAATATTTTCTATGGATATTGTTTTCATTGTTCTATATTTTTCAATAATTATATGTATTGTAAGAAAAGGTATGACACGATAAATTCATACAACTCTCAGAGATGTGTCAATACTCACCCTCCTTATGGTGTTGTTCTCACAAATTGGTTTTCTACTCTTTAAAAAGATTATGGTTTTGAAGAATCTGATTATGTGGATAAAAGGATTATAATTCCTTTAGTATCCTATACGCAATTAAATATATCTTTGAAAGAATATAAGATGATCAGGAAATCTAATCTTGAAGAAGTAGCCCTCAAAGTTACAAAAAAGAAGCAGCACCTAAATTCATGATAGTGGATTCTCTTCCCATATGATAGGAAATGCTGACCTTTTAAAGAATATTAAATAAAAGATTGGTGGAATAATGAGGTATGGTAATGATGGTTCTTTTAAGATTAAAGGCAGTGGAAATACTACTCTCTCCAAAGGAGAGCTGAAGAAGACTAATGTTTTTTATATGGACGGTCCATGTCACAATCTACTCAGTGTCATTCAACTATGTGACTCAGGGATCATAGTAATATTCAGTCAAAAAGTCTACACTATAAAGGGAAAAGAGGGAATTCTCTTATGAAAGGCTGCAGAACAGATGGAAACTTATACCAGGTTGACAGCAAAGATAACTCTTTCTATTTGTCTGTTGAAGAAGAAAACAACTCCTGGCCTCGAAGGATGAGGCACATTAACCAAAAAGACATGGAAAATATATCTATGTTGAAGATTGTCATGGATATCCCCATTATGAAATTTGATCAGGGAAATTCATGTGATTCTTGAATACAGGGGAAGCTAGTCTGTAATTCTTATAGACCATAGAAGAAAACATCATCACACCTTCTTGATCTCATCCATAAAGACGTTTTTTGCCTGATAAATTTTTCCGGATCTAATGGAGAGAGGTACTTCATACTTTTCATTGATGATTATAGTATAATTTATTATGTATTGGTTATTCAAAGGAAGAGATAAGTTCTTGATTTCCTGAAAAATTATCGCTGAATTGATGAGAATGATACAGGACATACAATAAGAGTCCATCGATCTGACAATGGAGGGGAATAAACGTCCATTGAGTATTAGAATTACCTCAAAAAACATCGAATATTTCATGAGGTAGTTTCTGTGATAACTCTAGAGAAAAATGGAGTTGTTGAGTGCTGGAATCGACAGGTTAACAACATGGCCAGGACTATGTTGATTGAGAGTCGTATCTCTCACCATTACTGGAAAAAAGTGGTTAAAGCTATAGTTAAAATTCTTAATCGAACATGGATTTATATGGGATAAACTAAGACACCATATGAATTGTGGCATGGAAGGAACCCTTCAATGAAATACCTCCGTGTTTTCGGAATAAAATGCTTCATCCAAAATAAATAATGAAATCAAGGAAAATTTGGTGACAATGCTGATTAAGGAATATTTCATGGATATCCAACGAACAACAAATCATAAAAGTGTTTCAATAAAATCTTGGGAGTGATTGTAGAAAGAAATGATGTTAATATTATTAAAGGAAAAACCCCAAATTCATCAAATAATTCCTATGCTGATGAGGTAGAATATGAGGATGAATGTTAACATGGATTAAATGAACATACAGAAATGGAGGAAGGCATACAGAACACCCATGAGTCACACCGTGATGTTGACTCAGAAGAAGAATTTGAAGTTGAAACCATTGCTGGAGATAATTCAATTGATCCTCATAGGAGGAATAAAAGAGTGTAAATTGATCAGTCCAGCATCATTGGGTATTGGACTAAACCCATGCAAATGAGGAGAATGAGGAGTAATTCACAATATGCATTTATATCTCCAGTGGAACCATCAACATTTGAATAAGCTGCGAAGGATGAATAGTGGGTGAATTCCATGAATGAATAGTTAGATCAGATTCATATGAATCAGACCTAATATCTAGTCAAGAGAACCATAATTCATAACATTATTGGTATAAAGTGTATTTTCAAGAACAATTTTTATGAGAATGGAGGTGTTATCAGAAAAAAATCATGACTAGTATGTAAAGGATATTCACACTTTGAAGGTGTCGATGTTAAGAAACCTTTTCACAAGTGGCTATACTGGACTCAATCAGGCTTTTTATTACAATGAAACTCCAAAGAGGATATAATTTTTATCAAATGGATGTCGAGATAGAATTCTTGAATGGTGTACTCGAAGAAGAAGTCTACATTGAACAACCAGTGGGTTTTCTTCTTGGTATTGATGAAACAATGGTTTTAAAACTAAAGAAATAACTCTATGGCTTGAAACATGCACCACGGGCATGGTACTCCCGGCTAGATTCTTACCTCAAGAAGCAAGAATTCAAGAGGAAAAGTAGATCACAATCTCTATGGTAAGAATTCTCCAAAATATCAGTTAATGGTTATAGTTTCTGTGGATGACATTATATTTCGTGGTAGCAGGAAGAAAAAAGTAGACGAATTCTTCAATAAAATGAAATCAGAAATTAAAATTTCAATGATTGGGGAGATCACATATTTCTTGGGTCTACAGGTGATTCAAAAGAATGATTACACGTTCATTTCTCATAAATGTATGCAAAATAACTACTGATGAAATTTAATTTTCATGACTCGAAACCAATGTCCACTCCAATTATAGTTGCAACCAAACATGGAAAGCATGTGGATGCGACGTCTGTAGATCCCACAATGTAAAAAATAATAATTAGGTGCTTATTTTACCTGACAACAACATGGCTAGACATTTTCTTTACAACATACTCAACATCCCACTATCAGACTAATCCTAAGGAACAACATATGACAGTAGTAAAAATAATCATGAGTTATATTCAAGGTACTCACAATTGTGGCTTATACATTGCAGCATGAAGGGACAGTGAATTATCCGTATGTTCTAATGCTGACAGTGCTAGAAATGTAGTGGATAGGAAGTCCACTAATGGTGGATCATTATATATTTGGAATAATTGTGTTGTCTGCTTGAGCAAGAAACAATAAAGTACTTAACATAGTACTACAGAAGTTGAGTATATCTCCACCAAAAAGGTATGCACTCAAATGCTATGGATGAAGCAACAACTAACAGATATTATTGATGAGGTGAAGCAACCAATGGTGATTTACTGTGATAACAATAGTGCAATTGATCTTACAAAGAATCATGTTCATCATTATCATAAAAAACATAATGAAAATAGGTATCAAATTATCAATGAAAATGTTGAGCAAGGCATGATTTGAATGGATCATGTGGGAACCAATGAGCAATTGGTTGATATACTTACCAAGCCACTATCAGTGGCTATGATTGAGAAACATCAGTTGAAATTTGGTGTTCAACCACCTCCCAGTGCACGAGGAGGTTACAAAATTCCTCTCTCCCAAGTTATGGGAACTTTTTTTAATCTTTTTATGAATGTGATTCAACATTGTGGGGGAGATACTATCCAAGGGGAGATTTATTTGAGATGAACAATGAACAATTACAGGTCTTTGGGTTTATTTTCAATGGGGGGGGGAATGGAATAAATTCCGGGCATGTCTTGGTCATGTGATTCTTCTGTGAAAGGATGAGAATTCAGTGACATCATTAGAGTTCTATGATAGGATGAGAAGGAATACATTGGACATTTAATGCTTTTGTGGGACTATAATATAATTTCTTGGGCGTCATTGAGAATTCCAAAACATGGGAACCCAATTCAAGCTACCCCTCTTGTTTTTTTACATCGATCATTTCTCACGTAGACTTAGAGTGTTGGATGAGTTTATTCTTGAGTTTTAGGATTTTCTTGTGGTTTGTGGAATTTGAATTTATCTGGTGATTTTTAAAAACACCAAAGGGGGATATTGATTGAACCAAAGTATTTCTATGAAGGAAATGGAGTGTAGTTTGTGTTTGTTGAAAATACGCAATTGAATTTTAGAGTGTTTTTATGAAAATG
The DNA here is from genome assembly GCA_963277665.1 of Viscum album. Lineage (NCBI taxonomy): Eukaryota > Viridiplantae > Streptophyta > Magnoliopsida > Santalales > Viscaceae > Viscum > Viscum album. Next base: position 4,791,356 of record CAUJRU010000012.1, on the reverse strand, counting down.
GATCTTATAGTTAAAGAGGACAATAGTATTGAAGATGATACCATTTTCGAGTGTTTTAAAAAAAAATCGGCCTATAAATCGTAAAATGAAGACATGAGGAGTTGGAAAAAGGAGATTCACGAAAAGAGGAAGTGGTGCGCGAAATAGGTGTCGTGTTCGTGAAAAAGAATGTTTTGTGCAAAAAAGAGTGTGGTGTGAGAAATAATAGAGCAAGGTTTTTCGTGCAAGAGGTGTTTCGAGATCAGAAGCTCAAAAATTGGAAAAGGTATGAGGTGCACGAAAAATCTGGAGATGTGCGCGAAAAATGGTTCCTGCATAGAAAAGGATTTCATGAAGAATGAGTGTTTCTCGTTACATGGTGTGTTTTTCTTGCAGGGATTGGTGAGGCCTATAAATAAGAGGTGACCCCCATCATTCAGCATGATTAAATACTCAGAGAAGATTCAAGTTCTAAAGCGCATCAATGGTGCACGAATAGAGAGTTGCGTGAAAAAAGGGAATTTGTGCGTAAAAGTACGAGGTGCGCGAAAAAGAAAAAGATACATGTAAAAGCTGAAGTTGTGCATAAAAGGTGAAGATTCATGTAAAATTTGATGATGCACACAAAAGAATGAGGTGAAAGAAAAAGCATAAGTTGCACGTTAATGATGGAGGATGTGTATAAAAGATTTATTTGCATGAAAAGGGTGTTGTTGCACAAAATATTTTCCGTGCAAAAATCAAATATTGCGAACAAAAGTGAGATCATCCGTGCAAAGTGTTGGTGTTGAAAGAAGTCATTAATGTAAACTATGTGCATGTTCCAAATATCTGGTTAAGTGGTTCAATGCTTTCAAGTGCATCAATTTAGTACTTCGATGCAAGCAGAGTCTCATGCTGAGTAGAGGCAAGGACTTCAATGCATATCTATTGTAGAGACCTTCACGTCTATAAACTGAGGGTGACTTTACCAAGGGCAGTGAGCTAGGGGGAGTCAATGGGAGTGACCTGAGAGACACAGTGAGCTATACCTGAACATTTTTAATGTCATTGTGCCTAGGACAGAGTGACTGTACCCAAACATTTAAATCCCTAGCCAGTGAAGATTAGTGGAATTAGGTGTGACCGACAACCTGTCGGTGTATACTCCTTGGATGTAGCCCTTAGTGGTGAACCATGTAAAAGTGTTTTGTGGTCTCTTTTCTTTTGGATGTTTTTATTTTTGTTCCCATCAGTCTTACAGGTTTAATAATTTCTTACCATCATGGGAACACGATCCTTGTTTTTAAAAGAAACAACTTACACCCTGGTTCACCCCTCCCCTCTCAAGGTGTTTTGGGATCCTACACATAATGTCTTTCACACCCTATATAAGTGTGTGAGTAATTGATTCATCTACCAGGAATGATAGGTTTTTTGAATTTTTATGTGATTATTTATTTTCATTTAATATCTTTGAGATACCATTTTATTTTGGTTTTTCTGTATGGGGAATGTTTAATATGATTAAGTACTTATTTAATTTATGTTTTTATTTAGATTTAATTATGATTTATTTGTAAGTTATATTTATTTTTATTCATTAAACTACTAAAAATCATATTTTCATCAAAGAAAACATTACATTTTTTTATTTTAAAAATATGGTTTCTAGTTTTCTGTAATAGATTTCATTTAAATGTATTTATGTTTAATCTTCTTGTGTTAAGGTTTTGTTTTTTTAATCAAATTATCTTTTTTTTTACAAATATGCACAAATATATGTGAATACATATTTGAATTTTCAAAACCAAAAATGTTTAGTAGTTTTGAATTTTTTTTTAAATTTTTAATAAGATGATGTTCTGAATTTGATTGAAATTCTATTTAATTATGTAAAAATTATAATTTTTTTTGATAATATCTCTTATTTTAGAGGAATCATCTTATATAATTACGTGTTATTTAAATATGAATTGATTTATTGATGTTTTATTCATACCTGAATTTATTTTTCTGATTAAGTGATATATATATATATATTTGAATAATTTTTATGTATAAAACCATTTTAAATAAATATTAATCAACCAAATATTATGTATGAAAGTATAAATTAATAATTTCATAAATTCACCATGTTATATGCATTTCATGCTCAAATCGGTATTGTGTCAGTATATCAGTGATTTTTATGGCACTTTGTACATGGAATTTCATATATAGGTCTATACATATACTCACGTGCAATAAATAATCTTTAAAAAATGAATCTTTATAGGATTAATAATCCAATTATACGTACCTGATTGATAATGAATCCTCTATATACAATTTTTATGTACCATGAGATTTGGTCGGACCATGTCAAACCAAGTCAAACATGTAATTTCCAATGAAGATTACTATTTATGTATTTATTTATTTAACTAATGTTGAGATTATGTATTTCATGTATGTTTAATAGGTGTATATATATAAACATATGCTTCTACTAATGATGATTTTAATGTTTTTCTTATGTAAGAACTCTAGTGGAAATGTATGTATATATATATAAAGAATGCTTAAATTTTTTTTCATAAAACCCATAATTTTTTAATTGTAAATATGGTAGGGAATTGAGGAATGAACCCAATTTCTCATTAAGTGGGTAGGCCCAAGATAGAATTAAACGTTACAAGTTTCCCTATTATTTTGTTTTCAAAAATGTTGCATATATTTTCTCAGATATATCATAGGATTATTTTCAAAAAAAAAATAAGCACAAAAATTTCCAAAATATAGATGTATTTTAAATTATTAATAAATTTAAATATTATTTTCAAATGTATTTTTTGAAAATAAAATTATTTGTGATCTCAAAATAATTTTTGATGGTGTTTCTCAATGGTATTTTTTAAAAATCATGATTTTTTAAAAAGTATTTCATCAATTTCAAAACCCCTTAATAGTAAATTGAATTCTCACCAATTTTTTAATATTATTTTTCATACGTATATTAAAAGTTCAATTTCAGACTACTTCACTTTTGGAGTTAGTGCACAGAAGCACAGTAGGCATCTGTTTATTTTTTTAAACTATGATATATACAAGGTGTTGTATAATCTTCCTGAACCTAGAACAGTAAATGGTACTCAATTTTTTAATATGATGTGTAATTATTTAGTTTCTATTTATAAAAAAATTAAAAATCATTTTTTAGCACTGAGTCTGGAAGAGCGTTCACGGGCTGTTATAATGATTTTCATAACTAGCTCCCTTCTTTGACATATCATATATAATATATTTTAACATAACTTCAAGAAAGGAAGAAAAATAATGGGTTAGCTCATATGCTCAATAATTGTAAACAAGAAAGATAAATATTCATAAAATGATCATAAGGATATGATAACATGATCATAACATTTTAAACCATACCATGTTTATCAAAAATCATAATCGTGAGTCATGGAATTATGAATAGTAGTTCATAATAAATTTTTAAGAAGGAAATCCAAGAAAATGAATACTAAGAAAATTAAATTGGCATAAGAAATGCAATTTTTGAATACACATAAGAATATAAATCAATTTTTAAGGCTATTGTGAAAACTTAATATTTTAAAATAAATTTATTTTATACAACACTATTTATGACACAGAACTCAGAGGTTAGATGATAATATAACTCCCCCAAACAGTATGATATATTTATTTTTAATTAGATTCAATCTATTCAATATCAAATATTACATGCAACATTGAGTTTATCTTTCACTAAATGTGACAACAAGTTTATCATTCATTACGTGAGACACATTTTTTACAGCATTACATTCAACAATGTGTTTAGCTTGTGATACTGTAATGGACCGGACCCCTCCGGTCCATTCCTTTGTTGAAATCGATGTGGTCAACACGGCGCGTGTAACAATGATAATTATTAATGATAAAAATGAAGAAGAATTTAAAGAAAAAATTAAAAGATGTTTTGTCAGTTTATTATATTAAATAATAAAGATGGTGATATAAAGTGCGTGATTAATTAAATTAAAATGGGTTTTAATTCTAAATAAGAATTTAAAAAAATAAGGCGTTTAGTTTAATATTAATTGAGAAATTGTTGGAATTAAATTAGAATAATAATAATAGGTGTTGCGTTATTAATATTATTCCTAATATTAATGTGAAATTAATAAAATGAGTTATAATATTTATTGCAAGTAAATAAATGAAGATGCGTAGCGTAAGTGTTATTATCATTATGATGGCTTGAAAATATTTGGTGTTAATTAAATTAAAATGGTTTTAGTTTAATCAATGTGAAATAAAAGAAATATAATTGAATAATTAAATTGACGTATGTTACGCGACATTGATGTGGCATGGTTGGATTCAGATATCCAACGCGGTGGTTTAATGTAGTCAATGCAACGAGCATAAATATTATTGTTATTAAAAATAATAATGGCGATGAGTTAATAAAATGAAATAATGAATTTTTATTATTATTATTGAAAAATAGTAATAACAATGATGATGTAAAACTATGTGCGAGAGATTAATGAAATTAAATGTATGAAAAAGGGGTTGAATATGTAAGTTATATTAATTTCTTTTTTTCATTTAATTCAATTAAATGAAATGGTTTTGAGTCACATGGAATGGTTTTAGATTAATATAAGAATAATTATGGTAATATAATTTAATGGGACTAAATTTGAACATTAATGATGGGTATTATTAATATTAATTTTATTAATAATGGTATTGAAGTGAGATTGGAGAGAGATTACAAAGTGATGGAATAATAAAGAAAATAATAAAAACCATAAAGGAATGAAGGTTGGGGCATGTTGGGCATGGAATTAGGAAGGGAGGTGCCACTTTTGGTGTAGTATTAATTATTATTATGATAATAATTTTGGAAATAAGGTGAAATGAAAAAATTGAAATCTTATGATGTGCTGGGCGTGAGGGGAAATAAAGGGGCATAAATATAATTGTGATTGGAGAGAGAAATTTTAAAATATAATAATGATTAAATGATAATAATGATAATATAAAAGTAGAGTCAATCATGGGGGCTTATGCGCTTCACTTTAAGGCATCTTGAGCGTGGGTTCTTATTTGAGGTGGAAAGAAAATAAGTGTTAAATTAAATTAAATAATATAATAATAATGTTTTTGTTTTGGGTTATATAATCTTAATTTGACCGTAACTTCTTCATATGGTGTCGGAATGACGAACCGTCAGCGATAGTGTAATCCTGTAATTAAGACGGTTATTTTATGACCAGTGATGGATACCTTTTTATGAGTTATGTCTCGGGTCAACGAAACACACATATTAATAAAATTAACGTCTTATTATTAAAACGCGTGGAAACCGCGTGACGTGTCATGTGTTGACCAGTAAAAACGCGTAACGGGTGTACGGTCACACCGTGTATTCATCAATACATGCTGCATACTATTTTACCTATTCGTTGCCTATATAAGAAAGGGTCGTGGATTTTTTCCAGACCAATCGTTTCTTCTTCGCACGACGACGCTCTTGGACGATCGAGAAGTATTCCTCCTCTAACTTCTTTGTCCGAGCTCCGAATTACAATCCGTCAGCGGCCACAGGATCGTAGCGACGAGACGAAGCTTCTAAGCCTGGACTTGTCACCTTTCCTTCCGGCCTTCCTTCTCCAGCTTCCATCCTAGGAGGCGTTTGTCGGGTTTGGCGAAGGCGGAGGACACCGAAGGACGTCGTCGGAAGCGACGTGATCGGGACCTTTTGAGGTAGGGATCTCCCCTTTGTCTCTCTAATATGTGTATCATGTGTGGCAGGTATCCTTTTGTTTTCATGAGAAATGGTTGAACCTTTAAATAAAGATAATAAATGGTTAAATAATGGGGTTGGGAAGTTAGTGATTGTTGTTACCTTACTTTTTATATCCCGTGATGTTATATTTGTGAATTGAATGTGCTTCTACATAGTGAAAATCACAGTCGTTTGGGGCCTTTGCTTACGCAATTAAATGTTGCCCTCTCCTTCTGTATTTTCTTATGGATGGAAACTTCATGAAATGTGGAAATTGGTTAATCACGTAAAGTTGACTTTTTAAATGAAAATCTAGAACCCTTGTGTGATCACCCCGATTGAACCAAAATGGAATAATGAACATGTGGGGGTCGGCTTGGTTACGTGGAATGTTTTGGGGGTGTTTGTGGGCTATTGTGGTTTGGGTGAGCAGCGGGGCTGCGACGTTTGGGTGGTGATCTTATTGGAATGGTTGATGGTGGAAACGTGGAGGTGTGAAATGTTTCGTAAATGATGGGGTTGAAATGGGAAGTGGTTGGTTGTGGAAAATGCCTTTATTTATGAAAAGTTTTTTGATTTATGAAAAGTGTTTTGATTATGAAAAGTGTTTTGAAGTAAAAGGTGTTTTCAAATGCGGAAATGTTTTGTGTGTGGAAAGGGTTTTATGTGTGGAACATTGAAATAAATTAATGATGGAATGTTGTATGGTTGTGATAATCTTTTGTAAATGAAATGGCATGTGGTTGCTTGCGTTTTACCTAACCTTGGTTGTGGATGGCAGGGATATGTTTGTGAAAGGTTTTGTCTGGATGATAGTTGCCCAGTAGTAATAATTGTTAAACCATTGCATGAAACATGAAAACCTAATTGGGGTTGGGGGATGATTGTTTGGTTGTTGATGCATGCTTCGTGGTAGCAGTGCTGAGGCACATGCTCAGTTTCTTTTTTTAAGAATCCATAGGTTGGGTTGTGTGTTTGGTGTATGTATATATATAATAGTATATTTGTGTTTTGTCGCACCACACCCATGTCAAGCACCTAGTGCCGAACACTCCCATTTTATGGGAGAGGGTGTTCCCCCTTAGTTACTAGCTCCTTCTTGATCCTTCTTCCATAGGCTATAATGGATTGAGGTGACCTTACACCCAAGACTCTTCAGGTAGGTCTCGGAGGCTGTGATGGCTTGAGGTGACCTTACACCCAAGACTCTTCGGGTAGGTCTCGGAGGCTGTGATGGCTTGAGGCGACCTTTAGCCCAAGACTCTTCAGGCAGGCTTACCGTTCCCAAGAACCTTCGGGATGAGGCCCAGGTGTCTGCGGGCGGGTTAGTGGTTGTGGCCCAGGTGTGTGCGGGCGAGATGCGTGGTTGTGAGGCCCAGGTGTGTGCGGGCGGGATGCGTGGTTTGGCCCAGGTGTGTCTGGGCGGGAAGAGTGTGGTAGCGTCAGGACGTTTGTCGTTAGGAAGAGCAGCAATTAATTAAGTGGGAAATGGTGCGGGGTACCCAATACTTTTGTGCTATATATATACTAAACTTGTTTGTGTTACTTGGTGAGTGTGACCAGTGAGACTAGGTGGATAGTTTTTTTTCCTTGTTAGTTTCTGGTTCTTCTGTTTTCTCATGGGACCTTACGGTGTCTCCCCACTTGTGCATGAGAGCTTTAGGTTTCCCTACTGAGTATACTTGTATGCTCACCCTACGTTTAATTTCAGGTTTCCAGGAGGACTACCAGGGCCGTGTGGGACCCTACTAGTCGGGCAGTTGGAGTTGTTGCAGTTGTTGTTCTCTTGTTTTCTTTGGAATTGTACTTTTGAGCTTCCTTGTACTTGTACCTTGTTATAAAAATTGTTTAAACATGCATGTGGGCTTGGTTTAGGTTTATTTATATACACTTGTTCTTTTCCCTTTTTGGTGGTTGACTTGTCCTATTTCCCGACCCAAAATAATAAAAAGGGTAATGCCTCCCATATTTGTGAAAACTCATACCATTGGTGCTAGTCGCCAACCCGGGGCCTACTGGAGGCGGGACTCGGGGGTCATTATCTCCCTTTCACCATTGCCAACTCAGGAGGGGCATCTTTGGTGGGAGGGGGTCGTGACAGAATGGTATCAGAGGTGATGGTTGAGAGATAGGATGGAGTATGGAGTTAGGCACAGTGAGGATTGCATGGGATGGTAGGGCAACAGTGTTCGTTAATCTTGGTGCGTGACATAGGCCAGGGAAGACTGGCTAGGACACTGGATTTTAGGGCCCCCCGTGATCCGATGAAAGGACTCTGAGCCTACCGAACGACCAAGTGAGACTATATTGATTGCAGGGTAGAGAACCTAGGGAAGGTACATACATCATCATGTTTGTGTTTTACTTGATTTGGGTGTTCTGGGAAAGAAATTAAAATAAATTGATAATTAAAACTTTGAGTTTTTCATTACTACTTGGGCTTAGGCGTTCCCTGGTTACCGAACAACTATGGCACCTGGACGTCAACAGAATGGCAGAGGAGTGGGACACAGACAGTTTCACGCAATAGAAGTGGCAACCCTAGCAAGTCCAGAGATCGAGAGAGATGTTTCCGGTTTTACTTAAATTCTCTCACTTATGTTTTGTTTAAATTCAAGATCATCACACTCCTTTGTTGGAACTCTTTTGCTCATTCTCTGGGCCTAGACCTTGTTTTTGTGAGTTTTTAATGCTATGTTGTTTCCCGCTTTTGTTTAAATGTACGTGAATAGCCCTATCATGTGGGGAGGGGAAGACCTAATCCCTAATCGAGACGCATTAATGTGGATGCGATTTAACCCGTGCAGGCGAGTCAGTGCCGCCTAAAGTGGATAATATCTCGACATGGGAGAAGGAATTACTCAAGCCATGTGTCCGGGAAGTGTGTGGGTTGTACGTTGTTGGGTTCAGTGTAAGTTGGAAAATCCTAATATATGGAAGTGGGAAGGCTCAGTCCTTAATCGAGACACATTAATGCGGATGTGATTAAACCCATGCAGGCGAGTCAGTGCCGCCTAAAGCGGATAATATCTCGACATAGGAGAGGGAATTCCTAACTCACATAATTAGGGTTGTCTGTTGTTTCTTGTTATGACAAGAGGCCTGAGAGGTATTTTAAGGGGTGGTTGTTCGGACCTTTCCCCCTTTTATGGGTTGGTTTTAATTCTCGAGGACGAGAATGTTTTGAGAGGTATCTGATGTAATGGACCGAACCCCTCCGGTCCATTCCTTTGTTGAAATCGATGTGGTCAACACGGCGCACGTAACAATGATAATTATTAATGATAAAAACGAAGATGAATTTTAAAAAAAAATTAAAAGATGTTTTGTCAGTTTATTATATTAAATAATAAAGATGGTGATATAAAGTGTGTTATTAATTAAATTAAAAGGGGTTTTAATTCTAAATAAGAATTTAAAAAATAAGGCGTTTAGTTTAATATTAATTGAGAAATTGTTGGAATTAAATTAGAATAATAATAATAGGTTTTGCGTTATTAATATTATTCATAATATTAATGAGAAATTAATAAAATGAGTTATGATATTTATTGCAAGTAAATAAATGAAGATGCGTAGCGTAAGTGTTATTATTATTATGATGGCTTGAAAATATTTGGTGTTAATTAAATTAAAATGGTTTTAGTTTAATCAATGTGAAATAAAAGAAATATAATTGAATAATTAAATTGACGTATGTTACGCGACATTGATGTGGCATGGTTGGATTCAGATATCCAACGCGGTGGTTTAATGTAGTCAATGCGATGAGCATAATTATTATTGTTATTAAAAATAATAATGGCGATGAGTTAATAAAATGAAATAATGAATTGTTATTATTATTATTGAAAAAGAGTAATAATAATGATGACGTAAAACTATGTGCGAGAGATTAATGAAATTAAATGTATGAAAAAGGGGTTGAATATGTAAGTTATATTAATTTCGTTTTGTCATTTAATTCAATTAAATGAAATGGTTTTGAGTCACATGGAATGGTTTTAGATTAATATAAGAATAATTATGGTAATATAATTTAATGGGACTAAATTTGAACATTAATGATGGGTATTATTAATATTAATTTTATTAATAATGGTACTGAAGTGAGATTGGAGAGAGATTACAATGTAATGAAATAGTAAAGAAAATAATAAAAACCATAAAGGAATGAATGTTGGGGCATGTTGGGCATGGAATTAGGAAGGGAGGCGCCACTTTTGGTGTAGTATTAATTATTATTATGATAATAATTTTGGAAATAAGGTGAAATGAATAAATTGAAATCTTATGATGTGCTGGGCGTGAGGGGAAATAAAGGGGCATAAATATAATTGTGATTGGAGAGAGAAATTTTAAAATATAATAATGATAAAATGATAATAATGATAATATAAAAGTGGAGTCAATCATGGGGGCTTATGCGCTTCACTTTAAGGCATGTAGAGCGTGGGTTCTTATTTGAGGTGGAAAGAAAATAAGTGTTAAATTAAAGTAAATAATATAATAATAATGTTTTTGTTTTGGGTTATATAATCTTAATTTGACCGTAACTTCTTCATATGGTGTCGGAATGACGAACCGTCAGCGGTAGTGTAATCCTGTAATTAAGACGGCCATTTTAAGACCAGTGATGGATACCTTTTTATGAGTTATGTCTCAGGTCAACGAAACACACTTATTAATAAAATTAACATCTTATTATTAAAACGCGTGGAAACCGCGTGACGTGTCGTGTGTTGACCAGTCAAAACGCGTAACGGGTGTACAGTCACACCGTGTATTCATCAATACATGCTGCATACTGTTTTACCTATTCGTTGCCTATATAAGAAAGGGTCACTGATTATTTCCAGACCAATCGTTTCTTCTTCGCACGACGACGCTCTTGGACGATCGAGAAGTATTCCTCATCTAACTTCTTTGTCCGAGCTCCGAATTACGACCCATCAGCGGCCATAGGATCGTAGCGACGAGACGAAGCTTCTAAGCCCAGACTTGTCACCTTTCCTTCCTGTCTTCCTTCTCCAGCTTCCATCCTAGGAGGCGTTTGTCGGGTTTGGCGAAGGTGGTGGACACCGAAGGACGTCGTCGGATGCGACGTGATCGGGACCTTTTGAGGTAGGGATCTCACCTTTGTCTCACTAATTTGAGTATCATGTGTGGCGGGTATCCTTTTTTTTTTCATGAGAAATGGTTGAACCTTTAAATAAAGATAATAACTGGTTATAGAATGGGGTTGGTAAGTTAGTGATTGTTGTTACCATACTTTTTATATCCTGTGATATTATATTTGTGAATTGAATGTGCTTCTACCTACTGAAAATCACAGTTGTTTGGGGCCTTTGCTTATGCAATTAAATGTTGCCCTCTCCTTCTGTATTTTCTTATGGATGGAAACATCATGAAATGTGGAAATTGGTTAATCACGTAAAGTTGACTTTTTAAATGAAAATCTAGAACCCTTGTGTGATCACCCCGGTTGAACCAAAATGGAATAATGAACATGTGGGTGTCGGCTTGGTTACGTGGCATGTGTTGGGGGTGTTTTGTGGGCTGTTGTGGTTTGGGTGAGCAGCGGGGCTGCGACGTTTGGGTGGTGATCTTATTGAAATGGTTGATGGTGGAAACGTGGAGGTGTGAAATGTTTCGTAAACGATGGGGTTGAAATGGGAAGTTGTTGGTTGTGGAAAATTCCTTTATTTATGAAAAGCGTTTTGATTTATGAAAAGTGTTTTGATTATGAAAAGTGTTTTGAAGTAAAAGGTGTTTTCAAATGCTGAAATGTTTTGTGTGTGGAAAGGGTTTTATGTGTGGAACTTTGAAATAAATGAATTATGGAATGTTGTATGGTTGTGATAATCTTTTGTAAATGAAATGGCATGTGGTTGCTTGCGTTTTACCTAACCTTGGTTGTGGATGGTAGGGATATGTTTGTGAAAGGTTTTGTCTGGATGATAGTTGCCCAGTAGTAATAATTGTTAAACCATTGCATGAAACATGAAAACCTAAATGGGGTTGGGGGATGATTGTTTGGTTGTTGATGTATGCTTCGTGGTAGCAGTGCCGAGGCACATGCTCAGTTTCTCTTTTTAAGAAGCCATAGGTTGGGCTGTGTGTTTGGTATATGTATATATATAATTGTATCTTTGTGTTTTGTCGCACCACACCCATGTCAAGCACCTAGTGACGAACACTCTCATTTTATGGGAGAGGGTGTTCCCCCTTATTTACTAGCTCCTTCCTGCTCCTTATTCCATAGGCTATGATGACTTGAGGTGACCTTACACCCAAGACTCTTCGGGTAGGTCTCGGAGGCTGTGATGACTTGATGAGACCTTACACCCAAGACACTTCAGGTAGGTCTCGGAGGCTGTGATGGCTTGAGGCGACCTTTAGCCCAAGACTCTTCGGGCAGGCTTACCGTTCCCAAGAACCTTCGGGATGAGGCCTAGGTGTCTGCGGGCGGGTTAGTGGATGTGGCCCAGGTGTGTGCGGGCGAGATGCGTGGTTGTGAGGCCCAGGTGTGTGCGGGCGGGATGCGTGGTTTGGCCCAGCTGTGTGCGGGCGGGAAGAGTGTGGTAGCGTCAGGACGTTTGCTGTTAGGAAGAGCAGCAGTTAATTAAGTGGGAAATGGTGCAGGGTACCCAATACTTTTGTTCTATATATATACTAAACTTGTTTGCGTTACTTGGTGAGTGTGACCAATGAGACTGGGTGGATAGTTTTTTTTTCCTTGTTAGTTTCTGGTTCTTCTGTTTTCTCACAGGACCTTAGGGTGTCTCCCCACTTGTGCACGAGAGCTTTAGGTTTCCCTACTAAGTATACTTGTATGCTCACCCTACGTTTACTTTCAGGTTTCCAGGAGGACTACCAGGGCCGTACGGGACCCTACTAGTCGGGCAGTTGGAGTTGTTGGAGTTGTTGTTCTCTTGTTTTCTTTGGCATTGTACTTTTGAGCTTCCTTGTACTTGTACCTTGTTATAAAATTTTTTTAAACATGCATGTGGGCTTCGTTTGGGATTATTTATATACACTTGTTCTTTTCCCTTTTTGGTGGCTGACTTGTCCTATTTCCGGATCCAAAATAATAAAAAGGGTAATGCCTCCCATATTTGTGAAAACTCATACCCTTGGTGCTAGTCGCCAACCCGGGGCCTACTGGAGGCGGGACTCGGGGGTCATTATCTCCCTTTCACCATTGCCAGCTCAGGAGGGGCATCTTTGGTGGGAGGGGGTCCTGACAGATACATACAAAAATGATTTTAAATGAAATATGAAATATAATAATTTAATATTATAGCTATCTGCTGGATGAAATAATGTGGATTATTAATAGTAATAACTATATTACGAAATATATCTTTATCTATTGTTCATAAATTAGATAATAATCATTTTATTCAAAAACACAATGTTTTCTGAGGAACTGAATTATTATAAAATACAATTTAATAACGCATTGCGCAAATAATATATAATTAATTTTTTAAACATCTAGAAATTTAATTTTGAAAAATTAATTTCATTTTTTAAAATCAGAATATCAAAATTATCATAGGGTCAAATTTCTAGATTTTTATTGAATATTTCATTTTTCAAAGAATATAAAAAATAATGAATTTTAACTAAAAATTACTTTTTCATTTAGATAATTTATAAGGATAAATTTTAGTTTGAATTGGTTTTAATGTATAATTAGTACAAATTTTTATCCAATTTTCTAATTTTGATCATTTTATTAACTTTCATATTGAATTTAGATATAAAAACATTGTAAACTTTTGAACATTTTCTCTTCAAAAACATACTTTCACATCACCTCTATGTGATTAAATTTAAATTTTAAATTTTTCCTTTGATGATCTAAATATATAAAAATGGATTCTATATTTAGAATCATAAAATTTAAAAATTTATAATTTTCTCAAATTAATATTTTACACAATTGAATATTATAAAATTTAAAAAATAATAACTGTGGTTAGGGTAAAAATGGATTTACCAAGGATTAATCTAATAATATAAACGATAAAAAATTAATAATAACTAATACAACACCCATTGGTTATACATATTTACACCTAATATCTTGTAGTTTCGATATTGGTCATTTTTGAATCTTTTATTATGATAAAAACATTGGTTTGAATGATATTTTTCAAACCAATTACATGTATTACAGTCACCTAACTTATAAAAGGCGACATCATATCCTCTCTCCTTCAAACATTCCCCCAAGATTGGATAATACAAGACCTTCCTAAATAACCAAAAAACTCCCATACAGTCATATTAGATGACCTAGTTTGGGCATAAAGACATCCTAGTATGGATTTAATGCAAATATAAGGAGGATACCTGTAGAAGAGGTAACATTTTTCAAGAAGAATTTTAATTTTATTTCTTCCTCCAAATATTTATATTCTTATTAAAACCTTATTATATAATAAAATATGAATATTAAATACATATATAGATTTCATTATAATATAATCATGAGCAAAACCCCCTCCACGTCCAATAAATGTGTTATGAAATCATCATTTGGGTGTACAACAGACTACTGCCTCCTAAGCCGATGTCATTTTCTTTTCAATTACCACCTCTCATAGTTGGTTGTGATGATGGATATAATTTATATATATGATATTTAATGCTTAATTATACCTTTTTAATCATTATATATTATATTCAAATTTTTTACATTCCATTTGGTAGGGGATTCAATAACACTTCTCCTATTTACAGCGGAGTGCCACCTCACAATGCGTTAGGATTCGTCATTCGCAACTGCTTTACATAGAAGGTGATTTGAATAAATTTAAGGATTATATGATATATTTTTAACATAATTATAATATTTTTGAAACATTTATCATTTAATTAAGTTAATATTTCATTTTAATTCTTATATTTTCACCCACATAAAGATCATATCATCTTTCGTGTACTGGTGGACTACCGCCATCACGATGAAATGTCACATAATTTTCATCACCACAAAATAAGGATGATATATAAAAGTATTTAATAATGTATTTATTAAATTATTATCACAATAAAAATATAAAATATTACTTACCTTTTTTAAACAATGATCATTAAATATTGAAACATTACCCATGTGTTTGAAAAACATACAGTCTACATGATCGTAACATATATCATTTCTCAAAAACACCTTTTAGGATATATATTAAAAGTATATTTTCTGTAGAAATCTGATAATTATGTCATGATCATCATTATAGAGGTAATATATCTAAATAATATGTTCATGAACATTAAAATTCATTACAAATCACTCCAGAAAAAACCATGCAATTAACACCGAAAATAAATAACATAATGAAATATTACTAACATACATTGGTAAAATTTTATAATATAACATTATATAAAATAATAAATATGAGTATGGTTTTATTATAAATTAATAAAATTATTAAAATCATTATACATGTGGTAAAATCATGCTCAAAAGAAGGAAACAAGAGATATTGTATTTCCTCTCAATTTCATTTCATTAAGACACAATAATTTTAAGCACCTAATTTCCTTTATATAGTTTTTATTATTTACATTTTATATGAAATGTTATGAATCATTAAAAATTCATGTTATTTTCAGTTTCAATTTGAATTATTTCATCATATAGGATTTTTCATAAGACTAACCATGTGGTATATAATTTCATAACTCGATTTAACTTCATTGGCTTATATTTCTTCTTCTTCCAAATTTATATTATAAGGTTATGGGTATGATGAATTATGAATATATTATTATTTTTTTCAACTTCTTTTGAAACTTTTTTAAATTTATAAATATAATTTATTCATTTATTAATTCTAACATCAATGGTATGTTCAATAGAAGGGATCACTTCACAATCACATACTAATATAGATTGTTTGTTGTTGAATTTTAGTTGAATGGAATTATTTGATTATAGTATAATTAACCAATTAAGTTGTAATCTCATATTTTTATTCATGAAATTTTCATGTAATACTACCATTTTCCCACTCTTTAGAAATTAAAATGTTTTATAAAAAATTACTATTAAAATCATACACCATTTCTCTCTTTGTTCTGAATTCAATATTCTACAAAAAACTTTTTTTCTAATTTTTTTAATATTTTCAAAATTATTCAATAAAATTCAACCAATTTTTAATTTTTACATGAAAAATTCAATGGAATATTCTTTTCATTTTCTAAGAAATGCATTTTTCTAAAATTATAGTGTGGAAAATAAATGCCTTTTTAACATGTACAAAATGTTTTGAATTACCCACTAACATGAACACCATTTCGTTATATTGTAATTTTCATTTTTATATTCTATTCTTAATGAATATATTTTTCTGATTATTCTAGATATTATTATTTTTTAAAAGTTATTTATGAATACAATTATTTTCAAAATGTATTATGTTTTAAAAGGTGAATTCTATAATGAAAAAGATATTTTACCCCAAATTTTTTTAAGGATATTATTATAAAATTATATTAATCACAAAAAAACCTTCAATTTATGCATAATTGTAATCCCTACATATGGTTTATTATTATTTTGACTAAGGATAGTATTGAAATTCACAACCATGATTCCTTTTTGTAGTCAATCACTTTCCATTGGAATGTTCACCTTCCTATGATCATTGAATGTAAATTTCCCCTAAATACTTATATTATTTATCAAGGTTAATTTTATTATTTAAAAATTATATCATTTCTACATATGGTC
This sequence comes from Viscum album, assembly GCA_963277665.1. NCBI lineage: Eukaryota > Viridiplantae > Streptophyta > Magnoliopsida > Santalales > Viscaceae > Viscum > Viscum album. The sequence goes on along the minus strand of CAUJRU010000012.1, from coordinate 4,774,842 downwards.
TTATATATTGAATGTAATTTTATTATCTTGGGAAATATTAATAAATATATATTCTTTATTCCATACAGATATTTGATGATATGTAAAATTGTTTTTGAAGAAATATAAATTATTCAACACAAGAGGAATTATTTTTTCATGAAATACAGGGTCGAGGACAAGTTATAGATATCACTATGATACATCATTAATTACATGAGTTGAAACATTATGTTATCATGAAATATAGCACCCAAACCATTTTAGTTTGTACCTACTAGATTTAAACTATTTTGAGAAATTTCTTAAAGGTATTTGTATCTTTTTCCTGATACATGAAGTACAATTGTTAATATTTTAATTCATGAATAATTCACTTATTTTTGTCCATGAGATTTTCAAAATGATTTTATCTCTGGATGAATTTCAATCTCAGTTTATTGATTTAATGGAAGGTGTTTTCAGTTAATTTCTTCTACTATATTAAATTAGCCTTATCCAGTTATCATAGTCAATTTATTGATTCAAATGAATGTTTTTTCAATTATTTACATTTAAATTTATTATTCTTGAAAATTATTTAAATGAAAAGTTTTTTAAAATATTTACCTTTCCATTAAATTCATTAATTATTTATTATGATTCCTTTATTCATGATAGCTTGTTTTTTATTTAACAGTTAATGAGCATTTGATCTCACCCTTATTATGTTTCCATTCTATGGAATCATTCAATTTTACTATGAAAGATATGAATTAATATTATTTATGGTACAAATTTATAATTAAACATTATGATATTATAATTTTTTGTTGAAATGTAATATGGGAATAATATATACATCTAGTTTACATAGATTATAAAACTATTCAGTTCATTGGGATATGATTCCTCATATATTATTCCAATTTATTACAGATATATTGGTTCCATGAAACAAGGTTTTGGGTCACTATAGATGGTATTAGAGTAATTTTAGTATAATCCATGGGTACTATATTATTAAAAAACATAGATTAAGGATCATAATCCAATTATAGACATTCATAATAAGTATTGAAAAATACCCTAATTTGTCCTAATGTAGAGATTAAGTGGATTTTCCTTTCAATACATTCATTTATATATACGAAAATTGGATGGGGATCTAGTATAGATCTCCCATTGTTAAATAACTCTAAAAAGAGCTCATTGGGATTGACCTGATCATCACATGTGACATGACAATAGTCCTTACTACACACCTGGTTTGATACTTTTGGGGGATTTTCATAGTATAATTCAATTTTATAAAAAAACCCATTATAATGGATTTGATTAGATTATGAAAATGAAAAAACTAGTATACTTATAAGGTGTATTAGATTGAAAATATGTAGTTTCATTGGAATTAAAAAGGGTATTTTTTTTAAAAATGAAATAATAAAATAATTTCCAATGAAAAATAATGATTATGATACAAGGAAATAAATTGAATCATAGGGATACATTTATTGTTTTATTTATTATATGTTGATAAAATAGGGATTATCTAAGTCAGTAACCAAATTTTATGGTATACTTTTAGACAAATGAAGGACATATATTGATCTAAATTTTATTAAGTATTTATTGTGATTCCATAATTATACAACCGATATATTATTACCAATGGTATTTTTGTATAATAATAAAAACAATTATAAGGATTCTGTTAAATTTTAAAAGAATATATTTGTTGATTAACTTAATATCACTAGATAACTTATTGGATAAATGAGTTCAATATGTTTCAAAAGTTCAAATTCTTATACACCACATTTCTTTGTCTCCTTAGCAGTAATGGGTCATTTATCCGTCTCTATCTTATATGGGATTCCCCTTCATAGGTTCACTATCCCCATTTCTTAAGGATTTTCCCCATTTTCCCCTCTTATATCCCTGCTCTACTGATCTATCCCGAAACATAAAATCTTATCTTGGTTGGGTTTGTTCGTTTTTCAGATCGGTTTGGGACTATGGCAGTGGAAGCAAGGGAAATGTTGTCTACTCCGTATCAATGGATTATTCCTTCAGTTTATCTCAACATTTTCTGGTATCCTCATTAGGGTTTCAGACCCATATTCATATTAGGTTTTAAATCCTGGTTCCCACTACCTCATTCCTATTACCTCTGGTAATGGGTTTCAATCATTTTTTTCCATCAGGTTTTATATCCCAGATTTTATCTTTCTCCTTCAATGGTGGTTCGTGTTTGTCTTTTTCCCCTACATTAAAACTCACCCATGTTCATAAATTCAAGACCCTTGATCTATTCTAGGTCGATCGAGTGAATCAGATACAAAGGGATTTTTCGGATATTTCGTAGGATCAATAATATTTCATAAGAGGATTGACAAGCGTTGTATTTCAGTAGTTAGTATGTACCATCAGATTTCTCCTTTGATAATAGTACGGGTTTTCTATGGCAGTCGTCGGTGTCATTCGTTCAATGGTGGTTTGTTAATATCTAGTGGATTTCTATGATTTTCATTTCTGTTATATTGATTTAGGTCGTTGTTAGAGGTCAACATGTGGTTGAAGAGACGACGATGAGGGTGTTGTCAATGAAGGTTGTTGTTGTGGGATTATCTGGTGGTTTTTAATGGTTATGTGTTGATGGAACTAGAGATGTGATGATAGTGATATATTGTGAATGTGGCGTTACTTTCATTCATATAGGTTCCCCCGTTGGCTCACCATATTTGAGGTGAAGTTTCATTATTGTATGTTTTTAATTTTGGAGATGTATTTTGAGAATCATATAGCCTGGTGTATTTTCCATGTGATGGTTTTGGAATTTTTTATTTCATCTATATTTTTTGTGTTTTTTAATATGTGAGGTTCCCACTTTCCCTAAAACTGGTATTCTAAACATTCAAAATATTGATTTGGTGGTAATAATGTTCAAAAAAGATTATATGTTTTATTAAAACAATGATGTCATAAAAACATATGAAAATGGATTTTTAATGAATAAATTTATATTATGGATTTATATCATATTTTTTGGGAAATATATAATAATTATCTTAATATAGGTGACAAAATGGATAAAATGCCTGCTAGTTGAAAAATATCACCATTGAAAAGGCCAGAGGTCTTAAACCCGTGACCCAATGATGAAAAGGTTTTATCGCCAACCATTAGATTATGCGTTTTTATGGTTAGTATTTCATTGTTTTTTGTTAAAATATTAAAAAAATAAATATAAATGATTAACTAGTGGTGTTAATTTTTTGGGTTTAGAGATTAGTTATATATGATAACTTATTTTAACTATTTTGATTTTTCAAAATAGTTAGAGATCTTCAGAAAGACTTGTAACAAATTAAGTGATCATTTGCCTCATTAATAGTTAAATATAGAGTTATAGGAATAAAATAATTCTTTCTGTTTAAATTCATTTCATAGATTAATGGATGAATTGAATATTGATCGAATCACTAGTAAATGGTGAAATTGTGCTCATGAATTATAAAAATGTCAAGTAAGTATATTTTCATATAATCTTAGATAGTAAAATAATTCCTCAAATAAAGGAAAAGGATCTTGAAAAAAATTATCTTATTACATTCATATATGATGAATCAGATGGTCTTTTAAATCATCACAGATGTATAGATTTGAGGACCTTATCATTCAAATGATCATTAAATTTCTTATTATCAATGAAATAAATCACTATCTATATTTTTATAGACTTTTCTCCCAGGCCAATATCTTCTCCTTCCACAAATTTTCTCAAACATATAATCATATTTTTATGTTATTCCATGTATCCTTTGCACTTCATAATCTATATTATTAAGAGGATATTTTATTATCACATTTTATGATGTGGGTATTTCAATAATGGTATTTCCAAATATCCAAACTATTTATTATCACGATTAACAATAAATTGATTTATTGTTGGGGAATATAAAAACAAAATATTTTAAACTAATATCATAATTTTATAAAAAAAATTTGATACAAAACACCAAGATTCAAATAAAATATAACATCCCTGAGACATTATGATATTTTTATATTTAAAGTAAATTAAATATCTTCAATATAATGAATTATATGTGACACTAAGTTCATATTTCATGAGGCGTGAAATTATGTTTAGCTTTAATAACACACAAAACTAATTTTAGCTTGTGTTACACACAATGTTGAGTTTAGATAGCATTAAATGAAACAATGAGTTAAAAAATAAATGTTAAATATTTTTATTTTAAAAAAATTACCTAGTCATTAGAATGAAGGGATTGAGTTGCAAGAACTGAATTATAAAAATTATGTTTTTCTATTTATTAAAAAAAATAAGAACCATTTTATAGAAAAAAAATGGTTTTCTGAAAAATTATATTACTCTAAAAAATTATTTAATCACGGTTTGCAGATATATATAAAAATATCTATTAATCTCTTGTAGAAAAGTTATATTAAAAATTTAACTTCATTTTTAAATATTCATATCAAAATATTCATATTGACAATTTTCGTGATTTTTCCTAAAATATTTCATTTTTTATTAATAGTGAGAAGTACATAATGTAAATTGAAACATTCCTATTAATTTAAATAATTTGTATGGTAAAAGTATGTTTTTAATTATTTTAAAAAAGAAACTAGTTCAATTTTATATTATTAATCCAATTTATATCATTATTATCATTTCAATATTTAATATAGATATAATAATATTACAAACATTTGAACATTTTATCTTCAAAACCCTGCATTCTCGTCGCATTAGCGGGATAAAATCTAAATCGAAAATTTACACAACTGTAAATTCAATTTAAAAAATATATTAAATATTTGGAATCATAATATTTAATAATTTATAATAAGTTAAAATAATTTTCTGAACAATATATATATTGAAAAGAAAAAAATATTTGAAATGGTTATGGTTAAAACAGATTTTCTATGGGGATAAACTACAAATATAGGGTTCAAAATGAACAACAAAGTTTTCAAAAATACATTAGATTTACATATTTAGAACCTAACTCTTAATTTTTTTTATAATGGCCTAGTTTCGATGATTTTTCAGTTATAGAATTGTGGGAATACTTGATTAGTTTCAAAAAACAATTACAAGTGTGCCACTCACCTGACTTATAAAAGGCCACCCCTATGCTCTATTTTTCACACATTCAAATCATTTTTGCTTAAAAAAATACCATATAAAAAAATAAATTCCCTCCCATCCTATTAGAATCCTTATTTGTGTATGAAATCCCACCGAGGAATGATTTGGGGAAATCATAAGGAGGATACTTGGAAAATACATAACATTCTTCAATATGTGTTTTAATTGTATCTCTTCATCAACTATCGTAAATTATTTTTAATAAATTTTTCCAAAATAAACACAGTATAATACATATAATGAAATGTTATTATAATTATTTAATTACATAATTAACCCTCACTTCCATCAAATGGGTTATGCATTTATTATTCTTGTGTAAAGTGGATAACCGCCCCACGAACCGATGTCATTCATTATTTCCATTACCACCTCTCACTGTTAGGATTGATGACTGATATATATTATATATATTATATTTATAAAAACTTAGAACTTTTTAATCATTATATCATATTTATATTTTAAAATAAAAATTTAGTAACAGATGTGATAATGACTCTCTTGTATATGGAGAACTACTACTTTACAAAGCTATGCAATTATTATTTCACTAATGATATATAGGGAAGGTTATAAGGATAATTTCAAGTATTATATTCTATTAATGTGGAAAAATTGTGATATTAATGAAATATTTATCATTTTTGGATGATAATATATCATTTTAATTCATACCATTTCACTAACACAATGATGTTTATATCATTCATGTACATCTGGACTACCGACTTCACGAAGCAACTTGACACACTTCCCATCACAACACCAAATGGATGATATATATATTCATAAGTATATAATATGGTTTTTTTATATTATTAACAATTTATAATGGTAAATTACTATTTACATTATTTTCACAATGATTTTTAAAAATGGAAATGTTACTAAACGTTACTCATGCTTATATACAACTTACCATATCCATGATCATAACATACTAAATTTCACAAAACCAAATTTCATCATTTGTAGTAAGAGTATAATTGATTTAAAAATATGATAAATATTTATTGACTATTATTATTCACCTGATTGATCTATATAATAAGCACAAGATCTGGATCATTCATTACAAAACATACCATATAAAACAAGGCAATTAACAACTAAAAAATTAATATAATGATATATTATAAACAAATGGGAGGTAAATGATTTAAAGGGATCATATAAGATGTTATAATTAATATATTTTTTATGGTAAAAATTAACAACATTCCTAGAAAATTATACATTATTTTAAATCACACTTAATCAAATGGAATTGTGAAGTAAGGGATATCATATCAATTTTATTTCATAAAGTCACATTGTAATGTTATGAACCTATATTGTTTTATATGTTGTATATACATCCCTATTAACCTGTAATATCATGAATAATTAATCATTCATTGTATTTTATTGTTAAATTTGTATCATTTAATAGAATATGATTTGACATAAAAGATACCAAGTTGTAATTAATTTCATAACTTGATTTCTTTTAATTGGTTTATATTACATCTTCTTCATCTTTGATATTATAATATTATGTCTATAAATTACATGATTATCATATATATTATTTACAATTATTTTTTGGATTTAAAATTGATACAAATAATCGATTCATTCATTACTTCTCACTTCAATGATATAATCACTTTAATGGATTATTTCATAATCTCATTCTAATCGATATAGTTTATTCTTGAATTTTAGTTAAAGGAAATTATTTGATAATATTCAAATAAACCAATTTCATATTATTATAATATTATTATTCATTAAATTTATTAATAATAGAACCATTTTCAACTCATGTTTAGTTAAAATGTTTTCAAAAATGTTTTTAAGAAAACATGACTTCATTTTTCTCTTCTGTTAGAAAACCTGTTTCTTCCAAAATCCATGTTTTCTAAAATAAATTCGAAAAATGTTTTCACCTTTTCAATATAATTTATCAATTAACATTTTAACAATTTTTTATTTTTGAGAAATTATTTTTATGGAATATTCATTAATTTTTCACAAAAAATCACATTTCAATCCTTTTTATAGTGGAAATTGAATGATCTTTTTAATCTAGATAACATCTTTGGAATTACCCACTGACATGGACATAATTTCATTGAAGCTTCATTTTAATTATTAAAATATTATTTTTAATGAATTTTTTTTCTCTAATATTCTTGAAATTCTTATTTTCGAAGAGTTATTTTGAAATAATGATATTTTAAAAATTCTTTATGTTTTAAAAAATGAATTTCAAAATTAAAAGTATATTTCCCTCAAGAATTTCTTCAAGGATAATTTTCTGAAATTTATATTCATTAATGAAAAAAAACCATATATATTAAATATAATCCTTTCTGGATATTTTTTATTGATACCATACTTATTCTACCTTTAGATGTTTTATGATTATTTTTACAAAGGATAGTATTATCATTCACATTATTTATTGAATTCTGAGTCAATAACTTTCCATTGAAATGTTTAGTTTCTTATGACCAATGGATATTAAATTTCAAATTTATACTAGAATTATTTTTCATGGATATCATTTTTTAAACATAATTCTTTTATGTATATGGTATTATATATTGAAATTCATTTTTATATCTTTGGAAATATTGATAACATTGTTTTCCTTACTTGAGATGACTAATTAATGATAGGCCCCACTATTTATTAATTGAATCCCTTATTCAATATATGAGGAATGATTTGGACTAGAACACAATGGGTGTTTCGTGCTTTTAGATATCCCCCTGAAGCATTGGTAGTCTCATAAAGTAGAACAGAAAGCTATCATGAAATCAGTTGGTCAAACAATTTGAGTTTCTATGTTGTATTTTTAAACTATCTTTCGAAAGGTCATAAAAGTAGAGGAATAATTTTCTTGATACATGTAGTCCAATAATTAAGCATTGAATTTATTAAAAATTTCGTTATTTTCATCCATGATATTTTCACAATTATATTATCTCTGGATGTATTTTATTATCAATCTATTGATTATGCAGAAGGAGTTTTCAGTTATTTACCATGACATATTAATTTATCCTTATCCAGTTACAGTATTTAGTTTATTGATTTAATAGAAATTTTTTATGTAATTTAGCTATAAATTTATTCTGATATTTAATTATTTAAATTGAATGTTTTTGTAGATATTTATGTTTCCATACATTTCATTCCTTATTCCTTATAATTCATTTATTCAATATATCTTGTACTATACATATCCATTACTGAGCATGTGAGATCACCCTTATTTTGTTTCCATTCACAAGAATACATAAAGTGTACTACAAAAGATATTTAAAAAAATTCTTGAGGGTATAAGGATATTCTCTATAAAAAATATGATGTAGTTTGTGTATTAAAATGTTGTACCAGAATCATGTCTGTTTCTAGTTTACCAGAACTACAAAACACTTCAGCCTTTCAAGAAGTGAGTCATTTTATCTTATGAAACATTCTTAAATAAGGAACAATCTAAGGGTGAATTGGATCACGGTCTCTATAAATCCCAACTAATACACTAATAAAAAGTATGGATTGGGCTAACCACCCATGTCCCTGGTTCGGGCATGGGATAACCACCCATATACCGTATTTTTGGGTTTTCGACTAACTAAAATTATAACATCCATATTGTTCATGGGATAACATAATATTTAATTTTTTATCTCAAAGATTATTTTTGATACCAAATCCATTAGAGGTATATATAGGTCTCACCCATAATATATTGAAAATAATGCACATGTATTCTATAAGATAATAAAACATTCAACATATCATAAGATATGAAATGAAATGGGTTTTCTAAAAATTTCATCTTATCATAAAATATGGAAAATAGATATGGTTAATATTCATTTCATCATTTGATTAATGTTTAACCTATGAAAGAAAGCATGTTTCATAAGATTCCAATCACTGTAATGTCTGTGGAACAGAAATATGTTTCATAAAAAATGTCTTCATAAATTTAAACCATTTATAGAAGAAATAATATTTTTATCCATGGATCATATCCCCATTATATAATAATTAAACTAAAAGTTTTTCATATTATATATAGAATAAAAATTAATGAATAATCACTTGGAACATTTCTTGAGGAAAATATCCATTATTTGAAAATCTCTTTTTAAAACATAAATTATTTTAAAAATCAATTTCGTTGAAATTAATATTGGAAACAGACAAAGGATGATTTTAAAAATAATTTAAAACATTTATTATGTAAAATATCCTTTCCTTTTAAAATCAACAAATAAACAATTAATGGATTCTTTAAAAATAATTTAATGCATTTTTTCACAAATATAATCATTCCACATTGAAAAACACTCTTTAAAAAATTTTCAAAATAACTTTTTTTACATGAAATGATTTAATGAAAATATAAAAATTTAACCGGCCCAAAAGAAAAAAAAATTCTTCTAAAAAAACGGAAAACCTTTAATGGATACTTGAAATATTTCAGTAGTCACGATGGCCAAAAATATCGTTCATGTCTTACAGGTTAAAAATAGCAATTCTTTTCACATTATTTATATATGAAAATTGGTAATTGTTTTGAAAAAACATGAAAATTACTTTCAAAACATTTTATAAAAAATAAAAAATGGGTAAATAATTTTATAAACCATTAAAAATTATAAAATAAAAGCAGGTTTTTTATAAAACATGTTTTTGGAAGGAAAACAATTTACAATATATAGGGGAATAAAATTCAGATTTATTTAAAATAATTCATCGATTATTTTAATATAAAATGAGTTTTGAAGTTGTAATATAACATTAAAGTATCATGAATAATTATATATTAATACAATTCATGAGTTTTGTGATTAATAGATAAAAATATTTTTCCATCAGAAACATAATCATAAAACATCCCTATAAAAGATTTGATTATAACATAAAATCATTACCACTTTGGAAATATTTTATTATAATATTAATGATGTAATAACATAAAATGAAACAAAATATATAGTGAGGTTAAAAAATCCACGATATTACATGTCAAAGGCTATTTATATACTCCTAAAAAAAAGAATATAGGTTCATAACATAACATATGTCCCAAAGAATGAAAATTGAGATTAATATTCAATTACCACTTTAGTAATTTTTTGAATCATACGTCCCAATAATTTGGAACATCAAATAAAAATTTAAATATTTATAAAATAAAGTGATTAATGATATAACTTGTCAACTATTAATTATGTACCCCACATAAAAGAAAAGAGTAGTGAATTTTTATAGGTATCTCAGAAATAAAAGGGAGATAAGAAAATATCTTACCTTATGTAATGACTCACATAGAACACATTAAAACCTCCTATATAATAAATTAAATTTTATTATACATATATTATAGTATAATATTTATATATTTAATTCCATATATTATTTTCTTTTGGTGTTTTATTACATGTTTATTAATGATTTCTTGTTAATGTTCAGCTTCATTTATCACGATTTCATATTAAATGTATTTTTATCCAAATTATTAATATAATATACATTATATATATATATATATTAATCCATTAAATTTATCAAATGGAAAAGAAATTCACATTTCATAGATATGATATGTCATACGTACACATGAACGTTGTTTCCAATTTTTTCAGATTTATGTTAAATAATGTTAAAAGAAATATTATCATTAGAGAATAAATTATATATTATATATATCATATATTATCATGAAAACATCCTTAATAACTTATTTTAAAAATTTGAATGAATCACATCTCTTTGTGATGCTTTAGTTATGTGTGCACATGTGAGACATTATTATATTCCCAAAAAATGCAAAAAATTAGGTATGTGTAAAATAATAATTCATGATGCATAATTATAGAATAAATTTCATATGTAAATAATAAATCCATCATTATTCCAATATTTATAGGTGGTAATTGAAAAATTAATTACACTAGCTCACGAGACCAGAGTTCGCCCTACACACAAATGATGATTTTGAAACCCATTGATAGACGTGGAGTTGGTTGTAGGTCATGGAATTATAATTAAAAATATATATTTATATGGAATATATTTTGATTTTAAAATCATTAGATTATAATGATAATTTTTTTTGAACGAATAAATAATACAAAAATTCTTATTGAATAACATTACCTCTTCTTCAGGTGTCCTCATTATGTTTTCACCAGAAAGGCTTACTGTGTAATATTTTTGACAAAAATATGGAATATAGGATAATAAGAAGGAATTTAGGATGTTATTTATATAGTCATTTGAAAAATGGGTTTTACCGTGTGAAAAAAGGAGGAGAGTGGATGGACTATTATATGTTCTTTGAGTGACACACTTGTAATTTTTTGAAAGAATGAATTCAAATCACATTTTTCATCTCATAAGGATCCACCAATTGAAAATCATAAATAATTTAAGGGATAATTTATTTATATTTCCATATAAATAATATTTTAATATAGTTTATAGTTCATTTTAAACATTATATTTTTAGTTTCACCCTCGATAAACTTATTTTTACCTTAACCACAAAAAATAATTGTTTAATTTTTTAATATACATTTTGGAAATTTTTTCTGAATTAATTATAAAATATAATTTATGAAAATTATAGATATGGAATCCTTTTATCCAAATTCCATTCACAGATGTGGAATATTTTAATTAAAATTTAATCCCACAGATCTGATTAGAGTTTGAGTTTTTAAAGAAAAAAGAAAATTTTACAACGTTATTATATCAAAATTCAGTATAAAATTAATTCCAATGAAAGAAATTTGAATAATATATTTATAAATGGACTAATTTTACTTTATTTAATTTTTAAAATATAATCTCAAAATATAAAAAATATAAACTAATAATTATTTTTCAATTAAAATTTTGTATTTTTAACTATTAAAAAAATATTATTTGCAAAAAATTATATAAAATCCACACTAATATAATTTTAAAATTATGACTTATAAAATTCATATTTTATTCCAAATAATTTTTTTTAATATTTTCAAAAATTACCTTTCATATAATTTTTCATATATCAGACAAAACTAATTTTTTGAAAAATATAGTTTTTAGGTAAACAGTTTGATCCATCCTTATCTATTTATTAGAAAACACATAATATTAATTTGGATCATTTGATTGAATATTCAATATATAAATTTAATTAACATAATTAACAAAAATTGTATTTTTTAATTTATTGAGATAAAATGAATTTTTTCATAAGAATGGTTCTTTAGAAAAATATTTGATTTATTTTCAAATATTATTATTTTTTAATTAATTTGTCTATAAATAATTCATTTTATATAAACATGTAGAAATTATATATTAATAATTTAGTTAACACAATACATACCTAATATTCTAATAGCATTGTTTTAACAATCATATTAAATAATAATATTTTAATAATTTGTCAAGTTTCGTTTAAGCTGAGTGTTTCCTGTAATTCAAGCTAAGATCAATGTTGTGTGTAATTAAAAACATAGTCATTTATGTACTAAAACCTAAACTCATTATTGTGTATAACATAATATAAAATCAGCTTTACGTGTAATACAATTTAAACTCTATATTCTATGTAACTCAATCTGAACTTAGTGGTGTGTGTAACCAAAAATATCCAAAATAATAGAATCCATTAAAATAATCACAAAATCATAGGGTATTACAATAGTCTCCCTTCTAATATCTCTAATATATTTTTATTAGGTAAAAAATAATTCATTAATGGTTCTCAATGATTTTTATGAATTTAAATAAATTATTTTTATAATAGAGATAAGTTATTATTTTTTATTAATGGAATATTTATCTTTTACACATGTGAATCATGCCCACATATCTTGTTAAATAATTAGAAAAATATTATAAATTATTTATAAAGGCATCAAAAAATGTTTTTGATTATATATAGTGTTCCATGATTTACCTGGGTAACTAAAAATTATTAGAAATAGGGGTCATTTTTATATTCTAATTCCATTGTGTTGGTCGAAGTGGATACTGAAGAGGGGGGTATGTATTGAGTTCCAATGAAAATTTCTGTTCAAAAATATTTCTCTTAAAATCCCTCAAAATAAAAACAATGTTGAACTGTAGTGAATTTATATTTATTGTAAATGTTCAATTAGTTTCTCAAAGAGTGATTAGGTCTCAGTTAATTGAATCTCAAGATTAAATTGACCTTTGAAACTGATTTACTGATTTACAATAAATATAAACACTTTCTAATTTAATTATCAAAGTATATTTAAAATAATTTTGTATTTCAATGTAACAGCAGCGGAATATGAAATAAATATATAGTATACTTATAGACTTAAATTAAAATGCACAACAGAGTTAACCAAGAGGTTCGGTCTCAAGTCGAGACATAGACCTATCAACAATTTATATAAATTGATCAGCACCCTGTATCGGGGTTAAAAATAGTGAACACACTATCCAGGTACAAAGACCTCTACTACAATTCTTTGTGGGAAGAAAAACAACTCACAGCTATCCAGGTCTTACTCGACCTCTTCCATTATCCAAAGTGGGAAACAAAAGAGTTATAGAATCTGAATGAGGATTTGAGAATCCTCCAGCTTAGTATAGGATAAAACGTGTGTGTATGATAAATAGGCTACACACACTGCTAGAAATGTAAATGAAAGAATCACTAAGATAATTATGACTAAGTTTAGAAATGCTTTAGAGAATAGCAGTGGAGCTCTGGACTCTTTTGGTTGATCATAAGTCCTTCTCTGGTTTCCTGTTTGGAAAACAGAGTGTCGTTTTCTTCCTTGGTTCCAGGTTCAGATTATTAGCCCAGTGCATGAAGTGTTTGTTATTGTAGTTCGTCACTCAGGATGCAGCTTGTGTTCTCCTCCAGAATAAGTTTCTTGGTGTATGTCTATGATTCTTGGAGTATGGATGTAACTAGTGAAAAATGCTCCACATTTGAATGTTGTTCATCTCTTGTCTCTTTCATCCTTCGTGTGTCTGCTTAGTTCCATTATTCGCTCTCTTTCATAAAATCTATACTGCACGATCTTTTTACTTCCCTTTATAGGTTTCAGCATCGGCAGAAAAGAATTATTACTTTTTTACATTGGTACTAGGTTGGGTTCCCTGACATGGAAACATAGATCATTAAATAACATTAACCGCATTAAAAATATCAAATGTAACCATTATCATAATAAATAAATACTATTAAGAGTATAGGGTTTGACTGGTTGGTCAATCAATAGTAGCTCGTGTTGGTAAATTTATACGGTGTACTTTGTGTCGCAGGGCCTTCCATCGGTATCTCTTTTGAAATTGCATCGGTAGCACTATATACCGGTGACTTGGTTCCATCAGTAGCTCTTGATCCATCAGTAGGTGTTGCTCCATCAGTAGGTGTTGCTCCATCAGTAGTTGTTGCTCCATCAGTATATCCTTGTATCTGTAGCTATTCTCACTTGTATCGGTAGACTTATACTATCATCAGACTTCTATCAGTAGCTATCTGTGAACTGGTTATATCAGTAGACATCTGTCTATCGGTAGCTCTGGTCATCGGTGACTGTCTGTTCTCGTATCAGTAGGCTTACTCTATCGGTAACTACTGGTAGACATGCACGTCAGTAGCTCTATACATATTGTTGACGTTTTTGTGTCAGTGACTTTTTCTATCAGTAGACTTATTCTACCGGTAGACTGAGTACCGGTAGCTCTTTATCAGTATCTAAACGCAGATCAGTAACTTACACTTATCTGTTTTTATTCAAAACACATCTGATTGGGTTAGAATTACTTCAGAACACATATAAACATGGATAAACAATGATTAACATATTCCAGAGATTATTTTAATATTATTATCATCTTGATTATAGAATCTCATGGGTTTGGCATTAATTTGGATTATCAAAGTATATGAAATATTGATGCGGATTATCAAAACAGGTGAGGTCAACAATCTCCCCCTTTTTGATAATCACAACTTATAATATTATAGTTTTAAAATAGTGAGAAATTGTAGCATATGATATATAATGAAACTCAATTTTCTCAGAGAAAACAGTATGTTATAGAACATATGTTATCAGAGATAAAATTAAATGTGATAGTACCGGAGATAAAAGAAAATGCAATGATATAAGGGGTAAAATATAGTGGTATCAGAGAATTAAATGAAATGGTATCGAAGGATGAAAATAAAAGCACTAGTTCCAGAGGGGAAAAGCAAGATAGCTCTTCCTTAGAGAAAAAAAATATCCCCATTTGATATGTTCTCCCCATTATTTATTTTCCCTTTATGACTTATCCCCCTGGGTGAATATTTCTCCCCCTTAATATCCCTGTAGAACATATCACCCCTTTTTGATAATCAAAAAGTGGGAAAAAACAAAGAGAGTCACTTGTATTAAATGGTACAACAAAGAATACACAAAGAGAAATCAAAATACAAGGATTCCTATAAAACATATTAGCCACTTGTTCAATCCACATCCCCAATGAGAGATTTTTCTTTTGGATCAAAAGAGGAATCAGGAGGTGAGGATGCCGGTGAAGGCTTAGGAATTCCAGAAATGACCACAAGAGGCTGAGCAAATGACACTATTCCTGGCCTGTATTGAGTAGTCCTTTGAGTGATCATAGGAGTGAGGCTTCGAATTTCTTGTGCAGGAGTCATTTGAACTGGAGAAGTAGCAGAGGTAGAGGGAGGAAATGCAGGAGGTAAAACTACCGGTCTATGATCAACATGCAGGAAAGGTAGCAACAGATTTCAGAAATCCATGATTATTCCTCCACAACTCTCCATGGAATTTATGAAGACATCCTTGTTCTCCATAAACTTGTCCAATGCTGGAATTAATTCTCTTAGCTTGCTAACTTGTTCTCTGAAGGCTTGATTGACAGGAGGCAGCTTTATATTTTCTATCAGAAGCTTGAAGTGACTAGTCATTTGATCATTTGCGCAAAATATTTTTGAAATAGGAGTCCACTATATCTTTCCCTTCTTTTTGAGAGGTATAAGCTTCTATCATGTAGTCTTGTACTATTTTCATTATTTATCTAGATGAATCTCTAGTAGAAAGCACAACTATGATCAGATCAGATGAGTCCACAGAGCCACTGGTTGATGCTGAACCAATCTCCTCCATCATCATAGCTCGAATTTGATTCAAATCTAGTGAGGGTTTATAAGCAATAGAACCAATAGAGAAGGTTACTATTTCCTTGAAGTTCTTGGTCAACCCACTGATAAGATTTTGAACTTGATAATCCTGGGTTTTAACATGTTCTTTCATTGAAGTTTTAATACTTTCGAACACTGAAACCATCTGTCTTACAACACTTTTCACATAAGTTATGTCCTTAACAGTTTGGGATTTTTAGCTCATGTAAGAGTCTAAAGAAATAACATATTCCTCAAGAGCATCAAGATCTGCTTCTATTCTAGAAACTTGAGCCTGACAGTGTTTAATTTCTTCCACTATCTCACCCATAAAGGATGATAAATTACAACCTCGGGAGAGTTAAAAAGATATTTACAACATACTCATCTCTTCAGCAGAACTGTGCTTCAGCTCAGCAAATAAGGCACTAAAAGATTCATTCAAATCATCCTTGAGGGATTCAAGATATATCTTGGTAACCAAATCAGCAGGTGCAACAGTATCAGATGCTCTTTGAGAGGCTAAACTAACCACAGAGTCATTCATAACCGATTGAACAAAAGATACCAGAGAAACTTCCATCTTCTTACCACTTCCGCAAATCTGTCCTTAAAATTTTTCTTTAAAGTATCCAGGTCATGTATTCTGACCACATCTTCAGGAAACAACTCAGATTCAATATCATAAACACTCATTGGTCTATAGTGAGACGCCTCATTATCTGAATCTGAATAGTCTAAACCACAGAATACAAAACCTAGGTCTTCTTCCCAATCTTCAATTCTAGCAGCCACTGTAACACTTCCAACATTTGTTTGATGCTCCCCCTCAATGGGTGCATCCTCAAGTAAAACAAAATCATTCTCAACAGCATTCTCAGCAGGTCTTTCATCCTGAGGAGAACATTTTACTATCATTTCCATCTCTGTAGTAGGAGGAGGTTCTTCCAATGTAGTCAACAGTATGTCAACTTCATTTGCATCCTCAGTAGGCACTAAATATTTCCCAATCAATAGACTAAGGCTCAAATAGGATGATAGATATTCTTCACTCTCATGAACATCTTCTTCATTCTCTATTGAAGCCTCTTCAACAGCCTCTATAGAAGCTTATTCCTTATCTAATTTATGTTGATCAACATTTTCCGGAGCTGGGCTAGGAGGTAAATCAGGGTGTCCTCCTTCATTAGCAGACGTCTATTCCTCTTCTGAAGCATCACCATATTCTAGATCCTCTTCATCAGGTCCCAGACCTGGATCCCTCAAATCCTTATGTCTTGAAGGATGATTCTCAGGATTAAATTTGTCATACACCTTCTGGTCATCATTGTCCTATTCTCCTCTCCAAGGGTTCCAATTTATCCTCATGTATTTACAGACTGTGGATGTAATACAAAAGTTATTCTTGACTACTACTTTCTCATATTGAGACACAGCAACCCCTTTTACTTTGATTATCACATAAATCAACTTAGCAAAGAATAGGTCATTTGTCTTTGATTTTGGTCTTGTCATATCTTCCATTTGGATCATCAGCAATCTGCACAAATTCACCTTTAGGCAATGTCTTAAGAGGTGCAAGAGATATATATCCTAATATCTCAAATTGGCAAAGTCTCCTCTCCTCGGTATCAAGACATGTTGAACAAATTTGAATAGTAATCTGTTCTCTCCATCCATTTCTGTAGTAACTACTTGTCTTTGACTTGAATCACCAGTTAGCTCTACCAAAGAAGTCTCATAATAAAAAATATCACTAGTAGGAGGCATGGCTCTCGAGACATATCCAGATACACCTTCATGCAGAACATTCAAGCACTCATCCCACTCAACAGATGAAAACGACATCTCCATTCCATTCCTAAAAGAGGTTACTCGATTTTCATTCTCAGATTTCTCAAAGGTTACAAACTCGTAAAACTATTTCACTATTTTTGTAAAATAGGGACCATTGTTGTTCAAAAAACACTCTAACCATTTTTTATCTTCAAGCACTCAGATCACTAAGAACTTTCTAGGCACCAACCATTCTACGCACAACTCCTTTTCAATCACGATTACTTTATTCTGTAGATGAGGATTCACAGGTCGTCTTCTTGACCTAGTTCTAGCAACACTACCACTTGATTCTTTCTCTGACCTATTCTTATTTGCATTAGGCTCATCGGCAACATCTCTAACATAAGGGAGCATTGTTTTTTCCATCTCTTATTCGAAGGATTTAGGGTTCTCGAACGATTCAGGAGAAAAGGTTTGAGGGTTAAGGTTTTCAGGCTCGGTGGATTGAGAAGTAGCTAGGACATTTTTTTTATCATTTAGGAATCATAAAATAAATAAATGAAATTCCATAAGGTAAAAAACGATTCAAATTCTAGCAGCAGACATAGGTTTTAAAACAGCACACTCATCCGTGAGAATTCATATCAGTGAGGTTACGACGGTGAGA
Organism: Viscum album; assembly: GCA_963277665.1. Lineage (NCBI taxonomy): Eukaryota > Viridiplantae > Streptophyta > Magnoliopsida > Santalales > Viscaceae > Viscum > Viscum album. Next base: position 4,756,053 of record CAUJRU010000012.1, on the reverse strand, counting down.
GTTTTACATCGGTGAGGATTTCACATCGGTGAGGATTTCACATTGGTGAGGATTTCACATTGGTGAGCATTTGACCTCGGTGAGGATTTCACATTGTTGAGAATTTCACATCAGTGAGGATTTCACATTGGTGAGAATTTCACATCGGTGAGGATTTCACATCGGTGAGGATTTCACATCAGTGAGAATTTCACATCGGTGAGAATAGCTACCGATTGAGGTTAAACATCCCAAAATTGTGTCTAATGTAACTTAACCTATCTGAACTCAACGGTTTAGTGAATATATCAGATAATTTATGTTCAGTTCCTATAAAGTCAAGAGTGATATCACCTTTTTGATAATGATCTCTCAAGAAATGGTGCCTTACATCAATGTGTTGGGTCCTAGAGTGAGACATAGGGTTCTTCGAGATATTAATTGCATTAGTGTTGTCATAATTAATAGAAACGTGCAAAAAGACATATTCTTAGTCCAAAATAGTGTGTTTCATCCACATAATTTGTGCACAACAACTACCAACATCTATATACTCTGCCTCGGCAGTGCAAAAAGCTACAGAATTCTATTTTTTACTACCCCAAGATACTAAGGATTTTCCCAATAAATGACATGTTCCTGATGTGCTTTTTCTATCCAACTTGAAAACAGAAAAGTCAGCATCTGAATAACTCATTAACTCAAAGGACAACCATTTTGGGTAAAATAAACCTAAGTTTACAGTATGCTTAATGTACTTAAAAATTCTATTAACAGTATGTAAATGAGATTCTTTCGGGTTAGATTGAAATCTTGAAAACATACACACAAAAAACATAATATCTTGTCGACTATCACTAAGGTAATGTATGCTTCCAATCATACCTCTCTAATTGGATTGATCCACTAGTTTCTCAGTTTCATCTGCATCCAATTTACAGACTGTACTCCTAGGAGTTTCACTTTCCTTAGTACTATCAAAACCAAAACGTTTTAAAAGATCCTTTGTATATTTACATTGATTCAAAAAAATACCATTTTCATTTTGGAAAACTTGAAATCCAAGAAAATATTTAAGTTCTCCCATTAAACTCATTTCAAATTAATTTTCCATCTCTTTGAAAAATCAGTAAATAAAGAATGTTTAGAAGATCCAAAAACAATATCATCAACATATATTTTTACTATTAAAACATCTTTAGAAATTCTTTTAATAAAAATAGTTGGATCAGCAATCCATTTAGTAAAACTTTTTGAGATAAGAAATTTAATAAGTCTATCATACCAAGCTCTTGGAACTTGTTTTAAACAATATAAATCTTTAGAAAGATTAATAACTCGATTTGGAAAATGAGGATTAGTAGATATAGGTGGTTTTTCAACAAAAACATCTTCAATTATAAAACCATTTAGAAAACTGCTTTTGACATCCATTTGATATAACTTGAAATTCAGATGACCAGCATATGCAAGTAAGATCCTAATGGCTTCTAATCTGTCTACAGGTGAAAAGGATTTCTCATAGTATATACCTTCCTCATGACTATATCCTTGTGCAAATAGTCTAGCTTTGTTTCTAACTATGTTTCCAGACTCATCAACTTTGTTTCTAAAAACCCATTTTTTGCATATTGTCAAAGTGTCCATCGGTCTATCAACTAATTCCCAGAAATTGTTTCTTACAAATTGATTTAACTCTTCTTGAATATCCATTACCCAAAATTTATCATTGATGGCATCATTGATATTTTTAGGATCTAGCTGTGAATGAAAAGCATGATGTTCAACCTGGTTTCTTAGAGAAGCTATAGTCTGTGTCCCTCTATCAAGATTACCAACAACAACATCCAAAGGATGATTATTTAGAATCCTTGTTGATCAAGTAAAGGTAGGACTAGAAATTTTAGGTTCATATATAGGTTTAGGTTCAACAGAAGCATATTCTGAAATTTTTCCAGAACTGGATGTTTTTATAGCAGGTTCTTTAGATTTGTCATTATTGTCCAGAACACTCAAATATTCTTCAAGATTTTCAAGAGAGGTATTAAGCTCATGTGGATCAATTTCAACAAAACATTATGTGAACAAATTATTCCACACATTTAGTTCTTTTATTAATGACACTATAGGCTTTTCTAGATAAAGAATAACCAAGGAAGATTCCCTCATCACATTTAAAATAAAACTTGCCCAGATTTTCCTTTTTATTAAGAATAAAAACTTTCCAGCCAAAGACTCTAAAGTAACTAACTTGGGGTTTTCTATTATTCCACAACTCATATGGGGTCTTCTTAAGAACTAGTATAATTAGTACTCTATTAATAATATAAAAATCTATATTCATTGCTTCAGCCCAAAAGTAAATAGGCAGGTCATATTCATGAAGAATGGTTCTAGCTATTTCTTGAAGGGTTCTATTCCTTCTTTCTACTACACCATTCTGCTAAGGTGTCCTAGGAAAAGAAATGTTATGATTATATCCATTGTGTGAGAAATAAGATTCAATGTCTTGATTTTGAAACTCACAGCCATGATCACATCTCTGAGTTTAAATCTTATGTCCACTAAGGTGTTCTACAGATTTGGAATATATAGTAAAGTAAGAACAAGATTTAATTTTGTGAGCTAAGAAGTATACCCAAGTGTATCTAGAAAAGTCATATACTAAGACATATACATAGTGCTTCCCATTTAAACTAGAAACTCTTTCCAGTCCAAACAAGTCCATGTGATCCAACTCGAGAGGTTGGGAAGTAGAAACATCTTTCCTTGATTTAAATGAAACTTTATGTTTCATTCCCTTTTGACAGGAATTACAAACTTTTTCATTTGGGAATTCAAGCTTCGGTAGGTCTCTAACTAATTTTTTTCTAGTCAATTTTATAAGTGAATATATGATACAATGTCCTAATATTCAGTGCCAAATCCAAGATTCTTTATGAAAATCATTTAAACACGTAACATTTTGTTTGGCTAAAGAATTTAAATCAACAGCATAAAAATTTTCATTTCATAATGTAGAAAATACTAAAACATTATTAGAGTTAATAACATTGAAAGAATAATTTTCAAAGATAACATTAAAACCATCATCACATAATTGAGAAATACTTAACAGGTTATACTTATGTCGATCAACAAATACGACTTTAGATATTAAAACTGAATCAGTGTTACCAATCTGGCCTAGCCTGATTATTTTTCCTTTAGAATTATCACCAAAGGTGACATGACTGCCATGAACCTTTATTAAGCTTTTGAAGGATGAATAATCTCCATCCATATGCCTTGAATATCCATTGTCCAAGTACCATACCTTTTTGTGAGAACTCTTCAAACAGGTCTCCTACAAAACAGTTTTAAATAGAAAATTATTTTGGTACCCAGATCTTCTTGGGTCCAGAAAGGTTAGCAATCAAAGCTTTAGGTACCCATATTTTTCTTATGGGTTTCATATAATTTACAGAATCAATATATTTTGAATGATATACTTTATTTGACCTATAACCATATGAATAACTAGTTGATGCATAGGAATTTCCAGAACTGGAATAAGTATAATTTTTGTCCAGACATAGAGATAAACCGAGTTTTAGTGTACTGTCTCTGTCCAAGTTGGTATCCCAAACATGTATTGTATTTAGGTGCAACATCTTTACCAAAAATTTTAGTAAGTGTGTCTTTTACCTTTTTGAATTTTTCTATGTCCTTTGTACGTTTCTTATTAGACATTTTCAGTTCTGTGTTCTTTTTTTACAGTTGAGCATTTTTCTCTTTTTCAATAGTAAGTTCGGTTTTAACAGTTGTAGTGAGAGCATGATGTTTCATCAATGATTTTTTATTTATCCTTAAGTTCATTGCATGTATCTTTCATCATATTACAATATTAAGATAATTCAGCTTTTTTCGTGCCTTCAGAAATAGAGTCAGATTCTGCATCATCTCCAGAATAAAAAGAATTTAAAACTTGAGTATCTAAGGTTACCTCGGATGTGTTGGTCACAAAACACTTGTTGGCATGATTTCATTCAGAATCGGTATCTTTTGATTCACTTGTGATGTCCTATGAAGCGCTCCAAGTATCTTTCGTAGCTTTGTTGTAGTTTTTTTCCTTATAATCATATTTCTTCTTGAATTTTAATTTTGGACAATCAGCCTTGATGTGTCATTTCCTTTATCATTCATAGTAGACTTCTTCATCATTTTTGTCAGCATTCTTCCAATCCTTCATCCAATGACCCTTATCATATTTTCCTTTGTAGTTAGATATTTTGAATAATTTCTTCTTCTTATAAAACATCTTGAATCTCCTGGCTATTTGAGCCATCTCAGCATCACTCTCTGAATCAGAATATTCACTTGTTGAACATTCAGTTTGTATTTTCATTTTCTCCTTGTCTTTACTCTTAGAGGCAGTAGACTTGAAAGCTATGGATTTTCTTTTAGTTTCATCATCTTCCTCCTTATTCACCTTGAGTTCTTCCTCACACATCATTAGTTTACCAATCAGGTCTTTTATAGGAAGTGATCCAATGTCACATGACTCTATGATTGAAACAGACGTGCCCCTCCATCAATCTGGAAAACATCTCAAGATTCTCATAATTTGTTCCTTTGGTGTAAAAGCCTTTCCAAGTGAACTCATTGTATTGACTATCTCATTGAACCTGAGATACATGTCAGAAATAGGTTCATCAGTTTTCAATTTAAAATTATCATATTTAATAGTATAAGTATTAAATCTCATTTCCTTAACATTGGTTGTCCCTTCATGAGAAACATCCAAAGTATCCCATATTTCATAAGCAGTTTTACAATTTTTTTTTGAATTCCCCATCTCCTAAAGCACAGTACATGGAATTCATGGATTTACAATTATTATTGTAAGAATTCTTTTTAGGTTCATCCCAATTATTTCTTTCAGTTTGTGGAATTTTATATTGTGGCTCTATAGCAGTCCAAATATCAAAACCCATACTCTCTAAATGAATTTTCATTTTAAGCTTCCACTGAGTAAACTTCATGCCATTGAAGAAAGGTGGCCGGTTATTAGCAGCACCCTCTAGTCTATTGTCCATAACTATATTTTATAAAAAAGTTTTTAAGGGACAAAATTTAGAATTAATTTAAATTTAAGATCATTAAATATGAAACTAAAATCATAGTTGAAAAAAAGAGTATTTCAATAATCCTTTATCCAAAATAAACCTCTGATACCAAATGTTGGTCAGATTGGATACTCAAGATGGGGGGGGGGGTGAATTGATTAACAATTAAAATTTCTGTTCAAAAATATTTCTCTTAAAATCCCCCAAATTAAAAACAAAGTTAAATTTTAGTGAATTAATATAGATTATAAATGTTCAATTAGTATCTCAAAGAGTGATTAGGCCTCAGTTAATTTAATATCAAGATTAAATTGACCTTTGAAACTGATTTACGGATTTAAAATAAATATAAACACATTCTAATTTAACTGTAAAAGTATCTTTTAAATAATTTTGTATTTCAATGTAACAACATCGGAATATGAAATAAATATATAGTATACTAATAGACTTAAATTAAAATTCACAGTAGAGTTAACCAAGAGGTTTAGACTCAATCCGAGACTTTGTCCTCTCAATAATTTATATAAATTGATCCACACCCTAGATTGGGGTTAACAACATTGAACACACTATCCAGGTACAAAGACCTCTACCACAGTTCTTAGTGGGAAAAAACATCTCAAAACTGTCCAGGTCTTACTCGACCTCTACCACTATCCTCAGTGGGAAACAGAAGAGTTATAGAATTTGAATGAGGATTTGAAATCCTCCTACTTAGCACAGGAGACAATGTGTGTGTAAGATAAACAGGGTACACACACTGATCGAAATGTAAATGTAAGAATCACTCAGATAAGTATGAATGTGTTTAGAAATGCTTTAGTGATTAGTAGTGCAGCTCTGGACTCGTTTGGTTGATCATAAGTCCTTCTCTAGTTTCTTGTTCAGAAAACAGACTCTCGTTTTCTGCCTTGGTTCCAGGTTCGGCTTATCAGCCTGAGTGCATGAAGTGTTTGTTGTTGTAGTTCATCACTTAGTATTCAACTTTTGTTCTCCTCAAGAATACGTTTTTTCATGTATGTCCAGGATTCTTGGAGTATGGATGTAGACTAGTGAAAAATTATCCACATTTGAATGTTTTTCAGCTTTTGTCTCTTTCACCCTTCGTTTGTCTTCTAAGTTCCTTGATTCTCTCTCTTTCATAAAATCTATACTGCACGATCTTTTTTCATTCACTTTATAGCTTTCAGCTTCGGTAGAAAAGAATAATTACTTTTTGCATGGGTACTAGGTACGGTTCCCAAACATGGAAACAAAGATCATTAAATAACATTAACTGCATTAAAAACATCAAATGTAATGATTATCCTAATAAATAAATAGTATGAAGAGTATAGGGTTTGACTGGTTGGTCAATCATTAGTAGCTCAAGTGGGTAAATGTGTATGGTGGACTTTATGTCACATGGCCTTCCATCGGTAGCTCTATATACCGGTGACTTGGTTCTATCAGTAGCTCTTGATCCATCAGTAGTTGTTGCTCCATCAGTAGTTGTTGCTCTATCGGTAGCTCCTTGTATCGGTAGGTGTTCGCACTCATATCGGTAGACTTATACTATCAGCAGACTTCTATCAGTAGCTATCTGTGAACTGGTTCTATCGGTAGAATTATGTCTATCGGTAGCTCTGGTCATCTGTGACTGTTTGTACTCGTATTAGCAGGTTTACTCTATCTGTAACTACTGGTAGACATGAACATCGGTAGCTCTATACATATCAGTGACCTTTGTGTATCGATGACTCTATCTATCGGTAGACTAAGTCTATCGGTAGACAGAGTACCAGTAGCTCTTTATCAGTAGATAAACGCAGATCAGTGACTTACTCTTATATGTTTTTATGAAAAACACATCCGATTGGGTTAGAATTACTTCAGAACTCATATAAACATGGATAAACAATGATTAACATATTCCAGAGATTAATTTAATATTATTATCATCTTGATTATAGAATCTCATTGGTTTCCCATTAATTGGGATTATCAAAGTATATGAAATCATGATTGGGATTATCAAAACAGGAGTTTTTAACACAATGTTATATTTATGACTTTCATATAAAAATGGCTATAGTTAAAAAAAGACATGAATTGATAATAAATGTTTAAAATTTATTAATATTTAAATCATTGTAAAATCTAAAAACACTATCATTACACATGTGTATATGATGTTATTTCTACTATAATTATTTTATAATGTATGTTCAACATATAATTATTAATATTTCATTAAATACCCTTAATGATTGAGAATTGATAAAATCTATATTGACTTTATGTTATAAAAAGGAACTCAATTCATCCATTTCAAAACACAACTAATGTTCATGTTTTCTCACATATTTACCCAAATTCATCTAAACAATTCCATTCACAAGTCTTAAATCCCCTAAAGATAACATAATCATATAATTAAATATTTTTAAGCTCAATTAAAATGATGATATCTATAGTTGTGGAAATATAATGACGTACCTGGTGAGATAGGATACAAGGTAAGGGATCTCAAATCGTAATTTCATTTATTTGAGAGATATTACTTATTCACTACATGTTAATATTTTCATTTTTTATAAACTACAGTATTGATTTATTTTAACATTATTTTAAATAAATTGAAGTGTTCAACAAATCCATTCAATGTTCTCTTCCTCAATGTTCTTTTTACCAAAATGTTACCAAAAGGGGTAAGGGATTTTTATTTGCAAAATAATTTGAAAAAATTTAAAATATTTTCCTCCATGTCCATGTCCTTTGAAATATTTATATTGTAGAGACCCAAATCTTGACGTACATGGACATTACATTACTTTTTCGGAATCCTTAATACATAACAAAAACAGACACACAAGGACTATAATAGTTTAGTGTCTTTGAAAACTCGAAATATAATCTTCTAATGATGGTGAAAGATCTTCAACATCTCCCATAAAGATCTTCTCCTTTTGTTTTCTTACCTAAAACCTTTCTTTATATCCTGGGGAAAAGAAAACATATAAAGGGTGAGCTCAAATGCTCAGTAAGGGTACGCATGGATAAAATAAAACAAATCATATACATTTGAACTTAAAAACATGAACATAATGTTTAAACATAAAAAGCTTGAGAAATGACATAAAACATGGAAGTATGTAAGGCATATATCATAAAGAAACATTAAGCATGATAAAATATCATGGGAGTAAAACATGTAATTGTGGAAACCATTCAACACTTGTCATGATTTCCATATTAGCCAAGGCATTGCTACCAAGACCATCTTAGTGGAAAAACTCCCTTTCTGAATCGAGTTCACTCCTCGTTTCAGTCCTGTAACACTGAACCGGATTAACTTACCGTTCCAGCCATGTCTATCTCATGAGATATAAATCTTTACCCAATGCATTTGAGGGAGATATAGGTCCACCCATCTCATATTGAAATCATTCTTATTTGTGCCACAAAATAAACATAAAATATTCATCATGTCCCAAAGAAAAAATGGGTTTCATAAACATCCTCCCATCATCACATAATCCATATAAAAAAATTGATATCATTTCATCATAAGAAAAGAGAAACCATGTAAATCATAGAGACATTATACTTGAAACATACACATATGAAATAATTTCATCCTAGATGGAAAATGGTTTTGATAAATCACTTGAGATGAATTCTTGAGGAAAATATCCTTTATTCTTGAAAATCATTCTCTTTTCACAAAATTCCATGGAATTTTAAATGAAAATTATTTTGTTGAATATAGTCATAAAATAATGCCGATTAAGATTCATGAAAATGCGGCATTATGAAACCGTAAAAATCCATTCCTTCCGTATAAGTTAAAAAACATTCTTCTCATACTTTTTCCAGAAAATTCAAAAAGTACCTCGTAAAAGAAAGATTCTATATATACTATGTAGTGAAAGTCAAAAATGGGTAAAAAGGACTTTAAACATACATGAAACCATTTTTTGGAAACAAGGACATGTATGAGAACAATAACCCCAGTAAATACATACGAATAGACAATCTCAGATAAGAACGAGATTGGAAATGTTATCCCTTTCCTTAGGTCCGATATGCTTCGTATGGATCTGAACCTCCACTACTTTGAAGCGTATCTTTGAGACCTCCTCTTAGGGCACTAAAACTGGTCTTTGAAGATGAAAAAGACCTCTAGGATGTTTCTAGGGAATTGGAGAAGAGAATTTGGCAGGGGTTGGCCGAGCTTGAAGGCTCAAATTCGTGTGAGGACGGGAGGGAGGAGGTTCCATTTTATAAGGGAGGAGAGGGACACCTTTGGAAATCTTAAAAATAAAAATTTATAATAAATCTAACCACACATAAAAACCTCCTAAAATGACTCATATTCGATTATTAGATGAGATAGGGTTGTAATATGATCATCCAATAAAATTTAGACATTTTAGAAAATTATTTTAAACATTATCAACTTGATTTATCCTTACTTAATCAATTTAATTTTATTTGTGAAAATAACATTCTAAATTTGAAATTATAACAAACAATTACGTATTTGTTGTGTATTGTCCCTTATTGGAAAATTTATAACATTTTAGAACATATAAATTTAAATTTATAATTTTTAAATATTTCTGTGATTTTTAAACAATTTTATAATATGTTATTTTTTTAAAATAACAATAGTGTCAATTTTGACACTATTAATTTATATGAATTTAAATAAAATATATACAGAAGATATGTTAAAACGAAAAGCATTAATAGATTTAAAAAAGGTCATATGTATCTAGAAAATTTGTGGAGCTCATTTAATAGTTCATATAATATTTATTTTAGTATTTTTAAAACCATTTATTTGGTTTATCTCTTAATAAAATAATTACAACAACATTTTTGTATAATTATTTAATATACTTATTTGTTGAATAAAAATTACAAATAAAATCCTATTATGAAGATAAATCTATTAACTTTCTCAATAATACTTTTACTCTAATTTATCATCTTAAAATTAAAATATTTAAATTGTTATATTTATTAAATTATTAAGGTGACAACTTTGTCATCTTTCATGATAAAATAATATAAGTGTCATACTCACATTTATAAGACTCCAAACGGTTGTATATTAGGTCATTGGATGATTATGGTATATATATACATTACCAATAAGTTTTGGTCGAGGTTTGGGCCATTTAATGGGTATTATTATTTCAATAAAAACTATATTACTGATTTTTCAATTAATAAATTATTTCTGCATCATTAATGTATCGCCATTAATGACAAATATTTAATCCCTAAAAATTATAAATAAATTATCATGATGTAGATACTTTTATTAGATTTCTGGAGACTATTCATGTTTGAAGTTTTATTATGTTTATCATTAAATTAAAATTATTATACTTATAAGATTTAAGAGAGTGACATGTTGTCACTTTCTTTGGTTTTAATAATAATTCAATTATTTTCATGGTCAAAAGTCCATAAAATGAATCTAATCCGACCCTTAGTTGATATGGGTCTACCTTTAGCCATCCATTGTAATTTTTTCATTTTTTAGGGTAATTTTATAATATTATATTTACCGTTAATTACCTGATTTACCTTTAACTATGGTAAATAAAATTTACCGTTGTTACTATTCATAAATCCCAAAAATAAAAAGTAGTCTATTAATATAATATGTACCCACTGATTCCAAATATAGAATCCATTTTTCCAAATTCAACACACAGAAGTTGCAGAAATTAAATTAAAATTAATCACGTTGTCAAAAGGGAACGGGTTTTTGTTTCAAACATCGCAAAAGATTGAATTTATTTAGCCTACGAATTCAAGTTAAAATCAATGATAATGACATAAATTTTATTAGATGGTAAAAATATAATCTATTTATACCTTCAAACCATTTAATATTATAATTTAACCACATAATTTATTACGATGAAAATAGTTGTTTTTAATTAAAATATAACGTGTTTTAACTATTCATTAGAATATGAAAGTTATCAGAATAATATGAAAATTTTATCCAAGGTAAAATTTAATATCCTTATTCCAAAGAATAATTTTATTTTGAAAAATTGAACTTATAAACATCTCAAAAACTAGATTTAATGTGGGCGCGCCATCAAAAGGTGGAAAAACTGCATTTTTTTAAAAGTACTTATTTTACCCGAAACTTTTATTTTATTCTTATACCATGTTCTAGAAAATGAGTAAGATGAATAATAATGTTAAAAATTTCAAAATTTAGTTAATACTATTCATAACGGCTAGTTTATAATAATATTATAATAACATATCGTTGTTTAGTAAAACCCGGTATTGCGTACAACACATGCTATTGAAGAAGGTCGCGATTCCGTGTAATGCAAGATAGGTCTGGGTTGCATATAGTGCAAGACTCCTTTTTTGTTTCGTTATAACAGAATCCAACCATTTTTCATTTATACATTTAATATATATATATATATACACACTCAATGTTGCATAGAATAACTTCAATCAAATGAACTTGAAATTGTGTATAACATGATCCAAGAATTGTGTTGCGTATACTACAAGCTAATACGGTGTTTTATATAGAACAAGATAATCTTGGTGTAGCATACAATAGAAGATATGAAAGAAATTAAGACAAATATATCTTATAAAATCTCAGGTTGTTACATTATACCCCCCTTAAAATGAATTTTTCCCTCGAAATTTGTCGGGGTTATAAATCGTTTACTATTCATAGAAACCCACATCGTAAAAAGGAATACTGAAAAAAACTTTAAAAAAGAAAGTTAGAAATGTAACAGTCACCCAAGGTAACTCAGCATTGGGTTTCGGCATAAAATAGTATAGGTGAAAATATGGATATGGAGGAAAAATCTGACGATCTTGTTCTGATGGAGAGTGGTAGAGAACAAGGCTATGAAAAAGCCAACAATCACAAAGCCATATATTTGCGATGATCTAAGGTACCATCTGATTCATCAGATATAAGAGAACTAGAACAAAATTTTTGGTTTTCAGGATCATTTATCTAGTGTTGAAGAATTTTCGAATCAAAAGAAATACTTACTTGATTTTGGTACAATCTCAACGTTGTTCGTGACTTGAACAATTTCCACTTCATCAATTAAATAAATGAAGTTGAATTTGCCATTCATTTGAATTTTCCATTCATGAAGTGTTAGCAGATCATGTGATAGAATGATGAGTCATTCCATCTATTTCAAACAAAAGGTTAGAAAAAGTTATCAAATATACATAAGTCCATCTATGGTGTGGTTAATCATATACGATTCCAAAAATTTACTTATACTTAATATATCATACCTCTTAATAAAACAAAACTAGTTTCTAGTAACCATTGACTTATTGTAGGCCAGTGGTAGGCGATAAAGGTCAGTCGCACTTCGGTTGTCGGTTCGATTCCCACAACCTTGTTCGACGCGATGGGTTGTCTCCCGTCCTGCAGGTTATCCTTTTTCTAAAACAATACTATTATAACAAATAGTTATTGCCTTAAACAATATTATCCATTCCAATATTTAGGCTTATCCAAAATACTTCTTTCCAACCTCATTGTATAAAGAGAACGATTACTAAAAAGGTCATATAACAAGCACGTGAATACCATCATTTATCCCTCATATATCTTGTTGGTCACATTCAGTCATGTGAATACCTTAATCATGTATTTTCTTGAAAAATGAATACCCATTGAATCTTAAAGAGAACATGAGTGCTTTCAAAAGTTAACTCTTTCCACAAACCAAAATCCTCAAAATTCTATATACTCAATCCATGATATCACTTAGTCCTTATATCAATCATGAGCTCATGAATACTATCAAACATTTCATTTTCTACTTATCCCTTCATTATGCGCATATCATCTGCTTTCCAAAAAATTTGAATCACTTTTCATGGTTACCAGTACCATAAAATTTTTGAAAACCACAATATACTAATACAAAAATATTCTAATACACCATAAAAGAACCTCAACAACATTAATCTCGAATACCAATACATAAACACTTCAATCCATCCTCTTCAAGGACTGTCCTCGAATATGTCCTTCCATGATTTAGAAGTAACTTTTTAGGTCAGGTCATTGAGTTGGGTGATTCCCATGTTCTCCACATTTAAGACATTGAACTCCATAACAGTCTGTCACTCTATGACCCTTTTCTCCACAAAGATAACATGTGTCCCTCCATTTGAGGAATTCCTCAAGGTTTCTCTTCCCTTCTTTAGAAATCTCAATCTTCCTTTCTTTATGCTCCTCAACATGCGAACATGCATAAAATTCTATCTTCCTATTATTTGATGAATTAGACATACCACTAAATTTCACCTTGATAATCATATATCGTGATGACTGATTCTGCATAATCACAATATCTTTCTCTCTAGGCATTATGCAATTTTATTGCTCATAGTCACCAATTTGTCCATTGGATTCAATTTTAACCTAATTCCTTCTGGTTCCCTCCATTGACTAAAACACAAAAAGAATTCTGTGAGATGAAAAAATCATACAGGGAAAATAACATAATCAAGGGGGAGTACCTTCGATATCTAACATATTAGGTTTAATTCTATGATCGTTGGCGTAGTTCTAGGAATATAACCTATAGGTATACTTATCCTTAGGGACATCCCTAGACATACCTTAGAAATATCTCTAGGGATCTCATTAACATTTTCACATCCTAGTTTCCAAATGTTGGCTAATCCTTTCCTCTGATACCAACTGTAAAGACCCAAATCATGACATACATGGACATTACATTACTTTTTCGGAATACTTAATATTTAACAAAAACAGACACACAAGGACCGTAATAGTTTAGTGTCTTTCGAAACTCGGAATATAATCTTCTAATCGTGGTGAAATATCTTCAACATCTCCCTAAAATATTATCCCCTTTTGTTTTCTTACCTAAAACCTTTATTTATATCCTGGGGAAAAGAAAACATATAATGGGTGAGCTCAAATGATCATTAAGGGTAAGCATGGATAAAAGAAAACAAATCATATACATTTGAACTTAAAAACATGAACATAAAGTTTAAACATCAAAATATTGAGCAATGACATAAAACATGGAATTAAGTAAGGAATAGATCATAAAGAAACATTAAGCATGATAAAATATCATGGGAGTAAAACATGTAATTGTGGCAACCATTCATGTAACACCCCAGGATTTCAGAGTGTGTTATTTCTTAAAAATAATTCAATAACTTGCACTACACACAACACCGAGTTCAATCACACCATGAATTACCAAAGGAAAAAGCCATTCAAAAGAGGTTATGAATATTATTAACTAAATTTTAAACTTTATAATTTTAGAATCCATATTATGAGTTTCTTAGTCATAATGCAAGAACAGATTCATTTTCAGTATTACACTTTTATCAACTTTTAATAGTGAAACCTTTTTAAATACAATATTTTATAATTTTTGACTAAATGGGGACATCAAAAAAATTTAAAATGAAACATCCCAAGATTCCACGGTACGTTTCCTTTCGAATAATGCGATAGCGTGTGTTGTACGCAACCTCGAGTTCTAACACACACCACAACTAATTAAACTAGCCGTTGTGAATAGTAATACCTAATTTTTGAAATTATATATATTTTATATTTGAAAATGGACTTCATTTTTGGACTCGGAATATCGAATTTAGCCTAAGGTGAAATTTTGGTACTTTTCGGATAACTTTCATATTTTAATGAATAGTGAAAATTACTAAATTTTAATTAAATACAACTTTTTTAATAAAAATAATTAATAATGATAAATTATGAATTTTAGTGGTTTTAAATTATATTTAGAATATATTTTTACATTTTAATATAATTTTGGTCATTGGACATAATTTTACAATTAAACCGAACATAAACAAGTGTCAATCTTTTGATAGTTATTATCTCTTAAAAACACGCTTTTTGTTTTGACAGCGGGAATTAATTTTAAATTAATTTCTGCCACTTCTGTGTTTTGAATTTAGGAAAATGGATTCCATATTTGGAATCAGGATGTTCAAATTGTGTAAATGGGTAACTTTTATTTTTAGACATTTTGAATAATTACTGCGGTAAATATTTTATTTACCATGGTTAAGGGTAAATCCGGTAAATAAGGGTTAAAAAATAATATTATAATAATACTAAATTACCCTAAAACGTGTCTTAACCCTATTGGTTGATACATGGTCGACCATGGGCATCTTTGGGTCTATTTTGGGACCCCATGGATCCACTTGTAAGTGATAATGACACTTTATTTTAATTTAGTTAAAATGAATACAAAAATGACACAAGCATATATCTTTTAGAACAACAATTTTTACATAGGGTTATATATGTTGGATTTTAGATTATAAATATTCATTAAAAATCTAAAAAGATTTCCTACATAATGATATTTTATTTATATTTTTTAGACATTGAATAATTTATTTTATTTATGACACAATGATGATGCAGTAATTACTATAATAGTGAAAAATTAAAATAATTGATATTATAAATACCCAAATAATTATAATATGAAACTTTTAATGAATTAAACTAATTTTATATGATATTATGATATATTAGGATTGATTTAATTGACTTTGTTCGAAGTAATCAATCTGTTAGGAGTTTCAAAAAAATCAACTATTGAATAGTGTCAAGATTGACATAAAAGAGTTCTTAAAACAAATATTATATTATTAATTGATATTAAATTCCTAAAAATCTAAGGTTCGGCCAAGAGACTTATATTATGATAGGTTCCTCATTAATGGACCACTTGGGGGTCTCTTGGATGTATATAGTAAGTTTATTAACCATATTATATAAAAATACAAAGAGACATTGTAAAAGTGAAACTAATTAACTTAGAGTTAATACTTAAAGATAAGGTTAATATAAGTACCCAAACCTGTCTAAATTCTATTGGTTGAGTGGTTTTCGACCTATCCCCACCTTAAACTTTGAATAGTCAACTTTGGAGCCATTAGAAACCGAATATGAATTTATTATAAATTAATATTTCTAGCTTTTCCAAAGGTGCCTCTCACCCCTCTTATAAAAGGGCACTCCTCCTTCTCATTTCTTCACACCTCTAAAGCCTTTTGGTTCGGCCAAACTCTACCCAAATACTCTCCCAACATCCCTCACTACAACCTAGGGGCCTTAGTTTGATCAGAATGCCAACCTAAGGATCCCTTTTGATCAAATCAAAAGGAAGAACCCGAAGAAGAGGTAATGTTTTCACCACCCCTTTTCCAAGTTCATTTCTTCTTCCACTTCTTCTTCCTTTGTTGTTACCATTATAAAATAATGACTCCAGTATCATTTATATACTGTGATGTTATTATAAATATGGTACAACCATATTCAGTATTCTATCCACCCATTGAATAACATGTCACCATACGTGCGTACGTACGGCTTACCGTCTCCACGTCGTGGTGTAATTGTTATTCAATATATTATTATTTGGATGGGTATAATAATGATGTGTAACTCATGTAAATAATAAATATAACATATTAATGATTCTGTATATATGATATACCATCCATTTATATATTATTTTAATATCAAAAGAATGATATTGTCGCTCGTGCGTACGTACGGACTACCGTCTCCACGAACGCGATGAGATTCATTCTCCATCGTAACCATTAAAGTATAATTATCATTTTATGATTTAAAAATGATGTTTAAGGACTTGATATCATTCTGGATATGAATAATATACAACCTATCCTTTACAAACATGTCTTACGTAACAAAACATATGAAAGAAAACAAGTAAGTTAACACCCGAAACAACGATAATACTAAGATATTATTATCAAATCAATATTAAAAGATCATATATGATATCATATTAATGTATATGATTCTTGTATAATTTAATAACAATTATTTCACCATTATACAGGAGGTTAACCTACCACAACCAAGGAAAAGTACAAGGTAAGGGTTATTTCACAATCTCTTCATTATCCGAGGTTGTATATACGTAATAATCTACTGGGATCTCTTTATCATCCACATCCATGTTTTCTTAAAAATGTTTTTCAAAACATTTTTACTATTTAGAAGAATATGGGTTTAAGTCATTTATACCCTTTTTTGACTTTTTATAAGAGGTTTATAAAGGAATCTTTCCGTCGTTTTCAAAACAATGTCCTTTTTAACCTTTTCGACAGAATTGAGGTAAGAATGTTTTTTTTAACTTATACGGCGGGTGCGGTTATTTTCCGCCGTTATAAAATCGTCGAAGCTTTCCATACAAGCTTATAAGAATATTTTCAAAGAAAATGTTTTATTTTATATGGATCTTAAATGATTTCAAAATAAAAGGAGATACTTCTTTAAAAAGAATTTTTATTTCATCTATGTCAACATCCTTTGATGGATTTTAAGATTATTTGAAGTTGATTTATTATGATACAAAACTTCTATATTGTATTGAAGGTTTTGTGATATGTTTGACTGTTGATGTGCTATTTTTATACCATTCATAGTTTATGGTGAAATTATTGACATTTCGTATGCTAGTTTTAATACGAATGTTTATGTTATGTTTAAACCTTTTCATATGGGAATGCATTGGACATAATAAGTGACGGGTGGAGCCCGCTATAGCTCCTCGATGCATCGGTAGGTCTCATGAGACAAACTAGTGTCTTGGCACAAGGCCTTGACAAAATCTTATTTGTAGTCTTGGCACGAGGCCTTGACTATGTGGTTATGATAGTCTGGCATTATGCATTCCAACATTATGAAAGTGGTTATTGATTTTTTGCATGTGATTATTCGATTAGTAGAATATCCATGTGAATAAGTAAATGGCATTATTTCATTTTATTTATGCCATACTATGTTAAATGTTCAAGTTTAAAAGGCTTTTGTTTTAGTTATACATTGCCTTAAATGTTTATTCTTATTTATGAAAGTTTCCGCTAAGTTGTTATCCTTACTGGGCATTTGAGCTCACCCCTTTTCTATGTTTTATTTTTCCCAGGAAGTGAAGATGTAAGTTATGAATGACCTGCAGGGATATTATGAGGGGATTATAGTGTGTACTGTGGAAACATTATGTTGTTGTAGTAGTTTTTCATTTTATGATGTAATGTAAAACTTATGAATATATCTAGTGTTTCCAAGGCTACTAAACCAATCGGTCTTTCGAGATTTGATCTTTCTTGTGATCATGCCAATGTTACGAAGTAATGCACCGACTCTGGGTAGCTGGGGTCGGGGCGTTACAGTTGGTATCAGAGGAAGTTTAGTACAAACCTTGGAAAGTAGATTTAGATAAACTCTGATTAGAGCACGTAGACCTAAGATGAACTTTGAGGATTAGTATAGAAGAACTTCCTAGAATTTTGGTATTGTAGAGATTTTGTGAGTTTTCCGAGCAATACATCCCTGTCTGGATACGAGCAGGTAGAGGCGGCTCTGGCACAGATGTACCTAGGGGTAAAACCCGAAAACACCGCTTTGAGCTAGACTCGAACGGGAACTGGTGCACAACAACGGGCCTTGCTGCACTCTTGGTTACGACACTCCCGGGGGATATGCTTAGGATAATTCTCATTTTCTTTACAAACCATTATGAAGGGTTTATGAGTATATACATCCTCAAAGGAAACATTTTTATGATTATGGATTATATCCATAAATATTTCAATTTATGTTATGTGTTTTATAAGTATGGGATTATGTATTTTGATTCATAAACTGATCTAGTTTATGCCATTGTTTAGAAATGGCGCCCAGTAGAAGGAATGAGAACTCCAGAAATGCACATGATCCAAAGAGAAGGAAGGATCATATCTTTCATGGTCTTAAGCTAGAATTTATAAGAGAAATAGTCTCCCATGTATTATCATCATATGAAGAAATAATATCATGTGTTGATAAGATAAGTAAAGAGTTTACTGAGTCCTATGGATTTGAAGGGAAGCAAGAGAAGAAAAGGATGGAAGAGAGAAAGATGGATAAAAGTAAGAGGGAAAAGAAGAATTTTCCCATATGTGGTAACTGTGGAAAGAAACACCCTAGAACTTGCCTGAAAGGAATGGGAGTTTGTTATAAGTGTGGAGGAAAAGGGCACAAAGTACGTGAATGCAAGGGTAAGAAAATGGTTTTAAATGTACAATGCTTCATTTGCAAGGAGTTTGGACACTACGCGAACCTATGTCCCAGTCCTCAGACTATGCCGCAAATGATGCTATTGGATAATAATCAAGTTATGATACTACCACAGATGAAGAGGAATGATTCGAGTTCTTATGTTGATTATGTCGATTGAGTGTTGTATCAACAATGTACTTGTTATAATAATTATGGAGTATATAAGGATTGTACTGCAGTACTATTTCATTAAGGACTTGAGATTGTGTGGAACAAAGAAAAGTGACTCAATAGAAGGTTAAATTTTTGGAAAATATATGGTTGAGAGAATGATAAATCATAATATAGTTCTGATACTGAGGTAGTGATTTTGGAATAATATGTGATTATTTTGGATAAATTATATTGGATATTCTTGACTACCTTGGAACTGATTAATGATTTGTATATTCCATCATTGTTGGGGTTTAAAACATTTTTGGATTAATGAAGTATATCCAGCATTCTATATGGAATAAGGGAGCATGAATGTAATCAATAAGGAATATGGTAATACATGATGAAGGTATTCATATTCTATTACGGGGTAAAAAGGATCTATATTATGTTTACCTTCCTTATAAATGTTGGACTGTGAGTTTAGACAGAAGTATTTTGGATAGTTCTAGTTTGGATTATTTTGGATTGCCATAAAAGGACAACCCGGAGGTCGGGCGTCAACCCGTCGCGTCCGGCAAGGCTACGAGACTTGAACCCGCAACTGAAGGGCGACAAGGGTGTATCACCTACCACTGGCCCACGAGATGTCCTGGATTAAATAAAGTAGTTTTTTAAAAGATCTGGTAGATGAATTATAAATTCGTTTATTTTGGAACCCTCTATGAATAGTATAAATAGAATTTTTTTTACGAGTGAATGATGAGTTTTTGGTAGAAATTTATTAATGGATAAAACTCTAATTATAAACTAATTATATCTCCTTATGATCTTAGCCAATCTCATAAGTAAATTCCTCATCATTAATAAAAGGAACTTAGAACAAAAATGTTGTCCTAGATGGTACCTTAAATCATCACTAATTTATGGCTTTGGGATTGTTGGCCTTTTCATAGCCATGTTCTCTACCACTCTCCATCAGATAATTGATGGCTAGATTTTTCTTCCATATCCATATTTTTCTTACATGGAACCCTAGTATGTGTTATTTTCGGTAATCTTCATACTTTCCACTCTTTATTTAAAATAGAGGCCTCATTAATTAATTTTTCGATGTGGGATTTCAACTAAGATATTTTGAAACGTCAAAAATGTGTTATCCCAATACCCTATGTTTTTTTGAACCGATGGTATTTCAAATCATCATAGATTGATGATTTTAAGGACCTCAATTTTATACTTGTTTGTGATTGATGACCTCAATCACTACCTATAAATATTTACGTTTTTCCTCCAATTATATGTCTCTAATTGCCACCAATGTTCTCCTAATCGAGATCATAATTTGGTGGTGACCCTTTCATTTCTCTTTTCCTCATATTGAGACTAAATTTTAGTAACCCAATTTCCAATGTGGGTTTTCCCACAAATATATTTTCTACTTTCAACCTTTTATTTTCGAAGAAAAATTTCAAATTGCGAGGACACAATTTATTGAAGGAGGGGAGAATGTAACACCCCAGGATTTCAGAGTGTGTTATTTCTTAAAAATAATTCAATAACTTGCACTACACACAACACCGAGTTCAATCACACCATGAATTACCAAAGGAAAAAGCCATTCAAAAGAGGTTATGAATATTATTAACTAAATTTTAAACTTTATAATTTTAGAATCCATATTATGAGTTTCTTAGTCATAATGCAGGAACAGATTCATTTTCAGTATTACACTTTTATCAACATTTAATAGTGAAACCTTTTTAAATACAATATTTTATACTTTTTGACTAAATGGGGACATCAAAAAAATTTAAAATGAAACATCCCAAGCTTCCACGGTACGTTTCCCTTCGAATAATGCGATAGCGTGTGTTGTACGCAACCTCGAGTTCTAACACACACCACAACTAATTAAACTAGCCGTTGTGAATAGTAATACCTAATTTTTGAAATTATATATATTTTATATTTGAAAATGGACTTCATTTTTGGACTCGGAATATCGAATTTAGCCTAAGGTGAAATTTTGGTACTTTTCGGATAACTTTCATATTTTGATGAATAGTGAAAATTACTAAATTTTAATTAAAAACAACTTTTTTAATAAAAATAATTAATAGTGATAAATTATGAATTTTAGTGGTTTTAAAGTATATTTAGAATATATTTTTATATTTTAATATAATGTTGGTCATTGGACATAATTTTACAATTAAACCGAACATAAACAAGTGTCAATCTTTTGATAGTTATTATCTCTTAAAAACACGCTTTTTGTTTTGACAACGGGAATTAATTTTAAATTAATTTCTGCCACTTCTGTGTTTTGAATTTATGAAAATGGATTCCATATTTGGAATCAGGATGTTCAAATTGTGTAAATGGGCAACTTTTATTTTTAGACATTTTGAATAATTACTGCGGTAAATATTTTATTTACCATGGTTAAGGGTAAATCCGGTAAATAAGGGTTAAAAAATAATATTATAATAATACTAAATTAACCTAAAACGTGTCTTAACCCTATTGGTTGAAACATGGTCGACTAGGGGCATCTTTGGGTCTATTTTGGGACCCCATGGATCCACTTGTAAGTGATAATGACACTTTATTTTAATTTAGTTAAAATGAATACAAAAATGACACAAGCATATATCTTTTAGAACAACAATTTTTACATAGGGTTATATATGTTGGATTTTAGATTATAAATATTCATTAGAAATCTAAAAAGATTTCCTACATAATGATATTTTATTTATAATTTTTAGACATTGAATAATGTATTTTATTTATGACACAATGATGATGCAGTAATTACTATAATAGTGAAAAATTAAAATAATTGATATTATAAATACCCAAATAATTATAATATGAAACTTTTAATGACTTAAACTAATTTTATATGATAATATGATATATTAGGATTGATTTAATTGACTGTTTTCGAAGTAATCAATCTGTTAGGAGTTTCAAAAAAATCAACTATTGAATAGTGTCAAAATTGACATAAAAGAGTTCTTAAAACAAATATTATATTATTAATTGATATTAAATTCCTAAAAATCTAGGGTTCGGCCAAGAGACTTATATTATGATAGGTTACTCATTAATGGACCACTTGGGGGTCGCTTGGATGTATATAGTAAGTTTATTAACCATATTATATAAAAATACAAAGAGTCATTGTAAAAGTGAAACTAATTAACTTAGAGTTAATACTTAAAGATAAGGTTAATATAAGTACCCAAACCTGTCTAAATTCTATTGGTTGAGTGTTTTTCGACCTATCCCCACCTTAACCTTTGAATAGTCAACTTTGGAGCCATTAGAGACCGAATATGAATTTATTATAAATTAATATTTCTAGCTTTTCCAAAGGTGCCCCTCACCCCTCTTATAAAAGGGCACTCATCCTTCTCATTTCTTCACACCTCTAAAGCCTTTTGGTTCGGCCAAACTCTGCCCACATACTCTCCCAACATCCCTCACTACAACCTAGGGGCCTTAGTTTGATCAGAAAGCCAACCTAAGGAGCCCTTTTGATCAAATCAAAAGGAAGAACCCGAAGAAGAGGTAATGTTTTCACCACCCCTTTTCCAAGTTCATTTCTTCTTCCACTTCTTCTTCCTTTGTTGTTACCATTCTAAAATAATGACTCCAGTATCATTTATATACTGTGATGTTATTATAAATATGGTACAACCATATTCAGTATTCCATCCACCCTTTGAATAACATGTCACCATACGTGCGTACGTACGGCTTACCGTCTCCACGTCGTGGTGTAATTGTTATTCAATATATTATTATTTGGATGGGTATAATAATGATGTGTAACTCATGTAAATAATAAATATAACATATTAATGATTCTGTATATATGATATAACATCCATTTATATATTATTTTAATATCAAAAGAATGATATTGTCGCTCGTGCGTACGTACGGACTACCGTCTCCACGAACGCGATGAGATTCATTCTCCATCGTAACCATTAAAGTATAATTATCATTTTATGATTTAAAAATGATGTTTAAGGACTTGATATCATTCTGGATATGAATAATATACAACCTATCCTTTACAAACATGTCTTACGTAACAAAACATATGAAAGAAAACAAGTAAGTTAACACCCGAAACAACAATAATACTAAGATATTATTTTCAAATCAATATTAAAAGATCATATATGATATCATATTAATGTATATGATTCTTGTATAATTTAATAACAATTATTTCACCATTATACAGGAGGTTAACCTACCACAACCAAGGAAAAGTACAAGGTAAGGGTTATTTCACAATCTCTTCATTATCCGAGGTTGTATATACGTAATAATCTACTGGGATCTCTTTATCATCCAAATCCATGTTTTCTTAAAAATGTTTTTCAAAACATTTTTACTATTTACAATAATATGGGTTTAAGTCATTTATACCCTTTTTTGACTTTTTATAAGAGGTTTATAAAGGAATCTTTCCGTCGTTTTCAAAACAATGTCCTTTTTAACCTTTTCGACAGAATTGAGGTAAGAATGTTTTTTTTAACTTATACGGCGGGTGCGGTTATTTTCCGCCGTTATAAAATCGTCGAAGCTTTCCATACAAGCTTATAAGAATATTTTCAAAGAAAATGTTTTATTTTATATGGATCTTAAATGATTTCAAAATAAAAGGAGATACTTCTTTAAAAAGAATTTTGATTTCATCTATGTCAACATCCTTTGATGGATTTTAAGATTATTTGAAGTTGATTTATTATGATACAAAACTTCTATATTGTATTGAAGGTTTTGTGATATGTTTGACTGTGGATGTGCTATTTTTATACCATTCATAGTTTATGGTGAAATTATTGACATTTCGTATGCTAGTTTTAATACGAATGTTTATGTTATGTTTAAACCTTTTCATATGGGAATGCATTGGACTTAATAAGTGACGGGTGGAGCCTGCTATTGCTCCTCGATGCATCGGTAGGTCTCATGAGACAAACTAGTGTCTTGGCACAAGTCCTTGACAAAATCTTATTTGTAGTCTTGGCACGAGGCCTTGACTATGTGGTTATGATAGTCTGGCATTATGCATTCCAACATTATAAAAGTGGTTATTGATTTTTTGCATGTGATTATTCGATTAGTAGAATATCCATGTGAATAAGTAAATGGCATTATTTCATTTTATTTATGCCATACTATGTTAAATGTTCAAGTTTAAAAGGCTTTTGTTTTAGTTATACATTGCCTTAAATGTTTATTCTTATTTATGAAAGTTTCCGCTAAGTTGTTATCCTTACTGGGCATTTGAGCTCACCCCTTTTCTATGTTTTATTTTTCCCAGGAAGTGAAGATGTAAGTTATGAATGAACTGCAGGGATATTATGAGGGGATTATAGTGTGGACTGTGGAAACATTATGTTGTTGTAGTAGTTTTTCATTTTATGATGTAATGTAAAACATATGAATATATCTAGTGTTTCCAAGGCTACTAAACCAATCGGTCTTTCGAGATTTGATCTTTCTTGTGATCATGCCAATGTTACGAAGTAATGCACCGACTCTGGGTAGCTGGGGTTGGGGCGTTACAATTCAGCACATGTCAGGATTTTCATAGTAGCCAAGGCATTGCTGTCAAAACCATCTTAGTGGACAAAGTCCCTTTCTGAATCGAGTTCACTCCTCGTTTCAGTCCTGTAACACTGAACCGGATTAACTTACCATTCTAGCCATGTCTATCTCATGAGATATAAAACTTTACCCAATGAATTGGAGGGAGATATAGGTCCCACCCAACTCATATTGAAATCAATCTTACTTGTTCCACAAAATAAACATAAAACATTAATCATAACCCAAAGAAAAAATGGGATTCATAAACATCATCGCATCATCACATAATCCATATAAAAAAATGGATATCATTTCATCATATGAAAATTGAAACCATGTAAATCATAGAGACATTATACTTGAAACATACACATATGATATAATGTCATCTTAGATGGAAAATGGTTTTGATAAAGCTCTTGAAATGAATTATTGGGGAAAATATCCTTTAATCTTGAAAATCATTCGCTTTTCACAAAATGTCATGGAATTTTAAATGAAAATTATTTTGTTGAAAATTGTCATAAAATCATGTCGAGTAAGCTTCATGAAAATGAGGCGTTATGAAACCGTAAAAATCCATTCACGCCGTATATGTTAAAAAAAACATTCTTCTCATACTTTTGCTGAAAAATTCAAAAATTACCTCGTAAAAGAAAGATTACATACATACTATTTAGTAAAAGTCAAAAATGGGTAAAAAGGACTTTAAACATACATGAAACCATTTTTAGGAAACATGGACATGGATGAGAACAATAACCCTAGTAAATACATACAAATAAACAATCTCTGATAAGAATGAGATTGGAAAAGTTATCCCTTACCTTAGGTCTGATATGCTTCGTATGGATCTGAACCTCCTCTTCTTTGAAGTGCCTCTTCGAGACCTCCTCTTAGGGCAATAAAATTGGTTTCTTAAGAAGACCATGACCTCTAGGATGTTTCTAGGGAAGTGGAGAAGAGAATTTGGTAGGGTTTGGCTGAGCATGAAGGCTCAAATTCGTGTGACGAAGGGAGGGTGGAGGTGCCCTTTTATAAGGGAGGAGAGGGGCACCTTTGGAAATATTAAAAATATTAATTTATAATAAATCTGACCCCACTTAAAAACCTCAAAAAATGACTCATATTCTAATATTTGATGAGATAGGATTGTAATCTCATCAACCAATAATATTTAGACATGTTATAAAATTATTTTAAACATTATTAACTTGATTTAGCGTTACATAATCAATTTAATTTTATTTGGGGTAATAACATTCTAAATTTTAAATTATAACAAAAAATTACGTATTTTTTGTGAATTGGCTATTATTGGATACATTATAACATTTTAGACCATATAGATTTCAATTTTTAATTTTGAAATATTTTTGTGATTTTTAAACAATTTTATAATTTGTTATTTTTATAAAATAACAATATAGTCAATTTTGACACTATTCATTAATATGAATTTATATAAAATATATACAGAAGATATGTTCGAAATAAAATCTTTAATATATTTATAAAATGTCATATGTATCTAGAAAATTAGTGGAGCACATTTAATAGTTCATATAATATTTATTTTATTATTTTTAAAACCATTTATTTGGTTTATCTCTTAATAAAATAATTACTACAACATTTTTGTATAAGTATTTAATATACTTATTTGTTACATAAAAATTAAAAGTAAAATCTTATGATGAATATAAATCTATGAAATTTCATAATAATACTTTTACTATAATTTATCATCTTAAAATCTCAATATTTAAATTGTTATATTTATTAAATTATGAAGGTGACAACTTTGTCATCATCTAAAATAAAATAATATAACTGTCATAATAAATTTTATAAGACTCCAAACTGTTATATACTAGTTCATTTGATTATTATGGTATATATATACACTACCAATAAGTTTTGGTCAGGATTGTGGGCCTTTTAATGGGTATTATTATTTCAATAAAAACTATATTACAGATTTTTCACTTAATAAATAATTTCTACATCATTAATGTATCACAATTAATGACAATTATTTAAACCCTAAAAATTATTAATAAATTATCATGATGTAGATAATTTTATTATCTTTTTGTAGACTATTCATGTTCGATGTTTTATGATGTTTATCACTAAATTAAAATTATTATACTTATAAGATTTAAGAGAGTGACATGTTGTCACTTTCATTGGTTTTAATAATAATTAAATTATTTTCAGGGTCAAAAGTCCATAAAATGGATATAATACAACCCTTAGGTGATATGGGTCTACATTTAGCCATCCAATAGAATTTTTTCATGTGTTAGGGTAATTTTATAATATTATATTTACCCTTAATTACCCGATTTACCTTTAACTATGGTAAATAAAATTTACCATTGTTACTATTCATAAATCTCAGAAATAAAAAGTAGTATATTAATATAATTTGGACCCACTGATTCCAAATATGGAATTAATTTTTCCAAATTCAATACACAGATGTTGCAGAAATTAAATTAAAATTAATCCAGTTGTTGAAAGAAAACAAGTTTTTGTTTAAATCATTGCAAAAGATTGAATCTATTTAACCTACGAATTCAAGGTAAAATCAATGCTAATGACATACATTGTATTTAATGGTAAAAATATATTCTATTTATACTTTAAAACCATTCAATATTACAATTTAACCACATAAATTATTACGATGAAAATAGTTGTTTTTAATTAAAATATACCGTGTTTTTACTATTCATTAAAATATGAAAGTTATCAGAATAATATGAAAATATTATCCAAGGTATAATTTTATATCCTTATTCCAAAGAATAATTTTATTTTGAAAAATTGAACTTATCAACATCTCAAAAACTAAATTTAACGTGGGTGCGCCATCAAAAGGCGGCAAAACTGCATTTTTTTTAATTCTTATTTTACCCGAAAAAGATATTTTGTTCTATTACCATGTTCTAGAAAATGTGTAAGATGAATAATAATGTTACAAATTTTAAAATTTAGTTAATACTATTTATAATGGCTAGTTCATAATAATATTATAATAACATGTCGTTGTTTAGTAAAACCCGGTATTGCGTACAACACACGCTATCAAAGAAGGTCGCAATTGTGTGTAATGCAAGGTAGGTCAGGGTTGCCTATAGTGAAAGACTCTATTGTTGTTTCTTTATAATAGAATCTAACCATTTTTCATTTATAAATTTAATATATATATATATACACACTCAATGTTGCGTAGAATAACTTTTATCAAATGAACATGAAATTGTGTATAAGACGATCCAAGAATTGTGTTGCGTATACTACAAGATAATACGATGTTGTGTATAGCACAAGATAATATTGGTGTAGCATACAACAGAAGATATGAAAGAAATTAAAACGAATATATCTTATAAAATCTCGGGTTGTTACATTCTACACCCCTTAAAATGAATTTCACCCTCGAAATTCATCGGGGTTATAAATCATTTACTATTCATAGAAACCCACATCGTATAAAGGAATACTAAAACATAACTTTAAAAAAGAAAGTTAGAAACGTAACGGTCACCCAAGGTAACTCATCATTGGGTTTCTGCATAAAATAATATAGCTGAAAATATGGATATGGAGGAAAAATATGACGATCTTGTTCAGATGGAGAGTGGTAGAGAACATGGCTATGAAAAAGAAAACAATCCCAAAGCCATAGATTTGCGATGATCTGAGGTACCATTTGATTCATCGGATATAAGAGCACTAGGACAACATTTTTGGTTTCAAGGATCATTTCTCTAATGTTGAATAATTTTCGAATCAAAAGAAATACATACTTGATTTTGGTACAATATCAACATTGTTTGTGACTTGAAAAATTTCCACTTCATCTCTTAAAGAAATGAAGTTGAATTTTCCATTCATGAAGTGTTAGTAGATCATGTGATAGAATGATGAGTCATTCCATCTGTTTCAAAAAATGGTTAGAAAAAGTTATCAAATATACATAAGTCCATCTATGGTGTGTTTAATCATATACGATTCCAAAAATGAACTTATACTTCATATATCATACCTCTTAATAATATAATACTAGTTTCTACTAACCAGGGACTTCCTGTAGGCCAGTGGTAGGAGATAAAGACAAGTCACACTTCGGTTGTCGGTTCGATTCCCACAACCATGTCCGACGCGACGGGTTATCGCCCGTCCTACAGGTTATCCTTTTTCTAAAAGAATATTATTATAACAAAAAGTTCTAGCCTTAGACAATACTATCTATTCCAATATTTAGGCTTATCCAAAATAACTATTTCCAAACTCCTTGTATAAAGAGAACGATTACTAAAAGGGTCATATAACAACCACATTAATACCATCATTTATCCCTCATATATCTAGTTGGTCACATTATAGTCATGTGAATACCTTAATCATGTATTCTCTTGAAAAATGAATACCCATTGAATCTTAAGGAAAACATGAGTGCTGTCAAAAGTTAACTGTTTCCACATACTAACACCCTCAAAATTATATATACTAAAACCATGATATCACTTAGTCCTTATATCAATCATGAGCTCATGAATACTGTCAAGCATTTCATTTTCTCCTTATCCCTTTATTATGCACATGTCATCTGCTTTCCAAAATATTTGAATCACTTTTAATGGTCACCGGTACCATAAAATTATTGAATACCACAATAGACAAATAAAAAAATATTCTAATACACCATAAAATTACCTCCACAACATTGATCTTGAATACCAATACATAAACACTTCAGTCCATCCTCTTCAATGATTTTCCTGGAATATGACCTTCCTTGATTTAGAAGTAACTTTTTAGGTCAGGGAATTGAGTTGGGTAATGCCCATGTTCTCCACATTTAAGACATTGAACTCCATAACAGTCTGTCACTCTATGACCCTTTTTTCCCCAAAGATAACATATGTCCCTCCATTTGAGGAATTCCTCAAGGTTCTTCTTCCCTTCTTTAGAAATCTCAATCTTCCTTTCTTTATGCTCCTCAACACGCAATCATGAATAAAATTCCATCTTCCTCTTATTTCATGAATTGGGCATACCACTAAATTTCACCTTGTTAATCATATATCGCGATGGCTGATTCTGAATAATCACAATATCTTTCTCTCTAGGCATTACACAGTTTTATTGCTCATAGTCACCAATTTGTCCATTGGATTCAATGTTAACCGAATTCCTTCTGGTTCCCTCCATTGACTAAAACACAAAAAGAATTCTGTGAGAGGAAAAAATCATACAAGGAAAATAACATAATCAAGGGGGAGTACCTTTGACATCTAACATATTAGGTTTAATTCTAAGATCGTTAGCGCAATTCTAGGAATATAACCTATACGTATACTTAACCTTAGGGACATCCCTAGACATACCTTAGAAATATCTCTAGGGATCTCACTAACGTTTTCGCATCCTAGTTTTGAAAGGTTGACTAAACCATTCCTCTGATACCAACTATAATGACCCAAATCTTGACGTACATGGACATTACATTACTTTTGTGGAATACTTAATACATAACAAAAACAGACACACAAGGACCGTAATAGTTTAGTGTCTTTGGAAACTCGGAATATAATCTTCTAATCATGGTGAAAGATCTTCAACATCTCCCATAAAGATATTCCCCTTTTGTTTTCTTACCTAAAACATTTCTTTATATCCTGGGGAAAAGAAAACATATAATGGGTTGGCTCAAATGCTCAGTAAGGGTAAGCATGGATAAAATAAAACAAATCATATACATTTGAACATAAAAACATGAACATAATGTTTAAACATAAAAATCTTGAGCAATGACATAAAACATGGAAGTATGTAAGGCAAAGATCATAAAGAAACATTAATCATGATAAAATAGCATGGGAATAAAACATGTAATCGTGGCAACCATTCAGCACATGTCATGATTTCCATAGTAGCCAAGGCATTGCTGTCAAGACCATCTTAGTGGACAAAGTCCCTTTTTGAATCGAGTTCACTCCTCATTTCAGTCCTGTAACACTGAACCGGATTAACTTACCGTTCCAACCATGTCTATCTCATGAGATATAAATCTTTACCCAATGCATTGGAGGGAGATTTAGGTCCCACCCATCTCATATTGAAATCATTCTTACTTGTGCCACAGAATAAACATAAAACATTAATCATAACCCAAAGAAAAAATGAGTTTCATAAACATCATCCCATCATCACATAATCCATATAAAAAATGGATATCATTTCATCATAATAAAATTGAAACCATGTAAATCATAGAGACATTATACTTGAAACATACACATATGAAATAATGTAATCTTAGATGGAAAATGGGTTTGATAAAGCACTTGAAATGAAATCTTGAGGAAAATATCCTTTAATCTGGAAAATCATTCTCTTTTCAAAAAATGCCATGGAATTTTAAATGAAAATTATTTTGTTGAAAATAGTCATAAAATCATGTCGAGTAAGCTTCATGAAAATGAGGCGTTATGAAACAGTAAAAATCCATTCACGCCATATATGTTAAAAAACATTCTTCTTGTACTTTTTCTGGAAAATTCAAAAGCTACCTCGTAGAAGAAAGATTCCATACATACTATTTAGTAAAAGTCAAAAATGGGTAAAAAAGACTTTAAACATACATGAAACCATTTTTAGGAAACATGGACATGGATGAGAACAATAAACCCAATAAATACTTACAAATAAACAATCTCAGATAAGAACGAGATTGGAAAATTTATCCCTTACCTTAGGTCTGATATGCTTCATATGGATCCAAACCTCCTATTCTTTGAAGTGCCTCTTTGAGACCTCCACTTAGGGAACTAGAATTGGTCTTTGAAGAAGACCAGGACCTATAGGATGTTTCTAGGGAAGTGGAGAGAAGAATTTGTTAGGGGTTGGCCAAGCTTGAAGGCTCAAATTCGTGTGAGTAAGGGAGGGAGGAGGTCCCCTTTTATAAGGGGGGATAGAGGCATCTTTGAAAATATTAAAAATATTAATTTATAATAAATCTAACCCCACATAAAAACCTCAAAATTGACTCATATTCGAATATTAGATGAGATTGTGTTGTAATATCATCAACCAATAAAATTTAGACATGTTATAAAATTATTTTAAACATTATCAACTTGATTTATCCTTAATCAATTTTATTTTATTTGTGGTAATAACATTCTAAATTTTAAATTATAACAAAAAATTACCTATTTTTTGTGAATTGTCTATTATTGGATACTTTATAAAATTTTAGACAATATTAATATAAATTTATAATTTTTAAATATTTTTGTGATTTTTAAACAATATTATAATAAGATATTTTTATAAAATAACAATAGTGTCAATTTTGACACTATTTATTAATATGAATTTAAATAAAATATATAACGAATTTATGTTCGAACTAAAAGCATTAATAGATTCATAAAAGGCCATATGTATCTAAAAAATTAGTGGAGCACATTTAATAGTTATTATAATAGTTATTTTATTATTTTTAAAACCATTTATTTGGTTTATCTCTTAATAAAATAATTCCTACAACATTTTTGTATAATTATTTAATATACACATTTGTTTCATAAAAATTAAAAGTAAAATCATATGATGAAGATAAATCTATTAACTTTCACAATAATACTTTTACTCGAATTTATCATCTTAAAATCTCAATATTTAAATTGTTATATTTATTAAATTATGAAGGTGACAACTTTGGAATCATTTAAAATAAAACAATATCAGTGTCATAATAACTTTTATAAGACTCCAAACAGTTATATATTAGTTAATTTGATGATTAAGGTATAGATATACACTACCAATAAGTTCTGGTCAGGTTTGTGGGCCTTTTAATTGGTATTATTATTTCAATAAAAAATATATTACAGATTTTTCACTTAATAAATAATTTCTGCATCATTAATGTATCACCATTAATGACAATTATTTAATCCCTAAAAATTCTAACGAAATTATCATGATGTCGATAATTTTATTAGCTTTCTGGATACTATTCATGTTCAATGTTTTATGATGTTATCACTAAATTAAAATTATTATACCTATAAGCTTTAAGAGAGTGACATGTTGTCACTTTCTTTGGATTTAATAATAATTAAATTATTTTCATGGTCAAAAGTCCATAAAATGAATCTAATCCGACCATTAGGTGATATGGGTCTACCTTTAGCCATCAAATAGAATTTTTTCATGTGTTATGGTAATTTTATAATATTATATTTACCCTTAATTACCCGATTTACCTTTAACTATGGTAAATAAAATTTACCGTTGTTACTATTCCTAAAGCCCAAAAATAAAAAGTAGTATATTAATATAATTTGGACCCACCAATTACAAATATTTAATGAATTTTTCCAAATTCAATACATAGAAGTTACAGAAATTAAATTAAAATAAATCCAATTTTTGAAAGAAAACGGGTTTTTGTTTCAAACATTGCAAAAGATTGAATTTATTTAACCTATGAATTCAAGGTAAAATCAATGATAATGACATAAATTGTATTAAATGGTAAAAATATATTCTATTTAAACTTTAAAACCATTCAATATTATAATTTAACCACATAAATTATTACGATGAAAATAGTTGTTTTTAATTAAAATATACCATGTTTTTACTATTCATTAAAATATGAAAGTTATCAGAATAATATGAAAATATTATCCAAGGTAAAATTTTATATCCTTATTCCAAAGAATAATTTTATTTTGAAAAATTGAACTTATAAACATCTCAAAAACTAGATTTAACGTGGGTGCGCCATCAAAAGGCGGCAAAACTGCATTTTTAAAAAAATTCTTATTTTACCCGAAAAATTTATTTTGTTCTATTACCATGTTCTAGAAAATGTGTAAGATGAATAATAATGTTACAAATTTCAAAATTTTGTTAATACTATTCATAACGGCTAGTTCATAGTAATATTATAATAACATGTCGTTGTTTAGTAAAACCTGGTATTGCGTACAACACACACTATCGAAGAAGGTCGCGATTGCGTGTAATGAAAGTCAGGTCAGGGTTGCGTATACTGAAAGACTCTTTTGTTGTTTCGTTATAACAGAATCCAACCATTTTTCATTTATACATTTAATATATATATATATATACTCAATGATCCATAGAATAACTTCTATCAAATGAACGTGAAATTGTGTATAACAGGATCCAAGAATCGTCTTCCGTATACCGCAAGCTAATACGGTGTTGTGTATAGCAAAATATAATATTGGTGTAGCATACACCAGACGATATGAAAGAAATTAAAACGAATATATCTTATAAAATCTCGGGTTGTTACACTCTACCCCCCTTAAAATGAATTTCGCCCTCGAAATTCATCGGGTTTATAAATCGTTTACTATTAATAGAAACCCACATAGTAAAAAGGAATACTAAAACTTAACTTTAAAAAAGAATGTTAGAAACGTAACGGTCACCCAAGGTAACTCAGCATTGGGTTTCTACATAATATAGTATAGGTGAAAATATGGATATGGAGGAAAAATATGACAATCTTGTTCTGATGGAGAGTGGTAGAGAACATGGCTATGAAAAATCCAACAATCACAAAGCCATATATTTGTGATGATCTAAGGTACCATCTGATTCATTGGATATAAGAGCACCAGGATAACATTTTTTGTTTTCAGGATCATTTCTCTAATGTTGAAGAATTTTCGAATCAAATGAAATACTTACTTGATTTTGGTACATTCTCAATGTTGTTTGTGCCTTGAACAATTTCCACTTCATCACTTAAATAAATGAAGTTGAATTTTCCATTCATGAAGTGTTAGAAGATAATGTGATAGAATGATGAGGCATTCCATCTATTTCAAACAAATGGTTAGAAAAAGTTATCAAATATACATAAGTCCATATATGGTGGGGTTAATCATATACGATTCCAAAAATGTACTTAAACTTCATATATCATACCTCTTAATAAAATAAAACTAGTTTCTACTAACCAGCGACTTCCTGTAGGCCAGTGGTAGGTGATAAAGGCCATTCGCACTTCGGTTGTCGGTTTGATTCCCACAACCTTGTCTGACGCGACGGGTTCTCTCCCATCCTATAGGTTATCCTTTTTCTAAAACAACACTATTATAACAAAAAGTTCTAGCTTTAAACAATACTATCCATTCCAATATTTAGGCTTGTCCAAAATACTTCTTTCCAAACTCATTGTATAATGAGAACGAGTACTAAAAAAGTCATATAAAAAACACATGAATACCTTCATTTATCCCTCATATAACTTCTTGGTCACATTCCAGTCTTGTGAATACCTTAATCAAGTATTCTCTTGAAAAATGAATACCCATTGAATCTTAAGGAAAACATGAGTGCTGTCAAAAGTTAACCCTTTCCACATACCAAAATCCTCAAAATTCTATATACTCAAACCATGATATCACTCATTCCTTATATCAATCATGAGCTCATGAATGCTGTGAAGAATTTCATTTTCTCCTTATCCCTTCATTATGTGCATATCATCTGCTTTCCAAAATATTCAAATAACTTTTCATGGTTACCGGTACCATAAAATTATTGAAAACCACAATAGACTAATAAAAAAATATTCTAATACACAATAAAAGTACCTCAACAACATTAATCTTGAATACCAATACATAAACACTTCAATCCATCATCTTCAATGGTTGTCCTGGAATATGTACTTCCTTGATTTAGAAGTAACTTTCTAGGTCTGGGCATTTAGTTGGGTAATGCCCATGTTCTCCACATTTAAGACATTGAACTCCATAACAGTCTGTCACTCTATGACCCTTTTCTCCACAAAGATAACATATGTCCCTACATTTGAGGAATTCCTCAATGTTCTTCTTCCCTTCTTTAGAAATCTAAATCTTCCTTTCTTTATGCTCTTCAACATGCGAACATGCATAAAATTATATCTTCCACTTATTTGATGAATTAGGCATACCACTAAATTTCACCTTGTTAATCATATATCACGATGAATGATTCTGGATAATCACAATATCTTTCTCTCTAGGCATAACGCAATTTTATTGGTCATAGTCACCAATTTCTCCATTGGATTCAATATTAACCAAATTCCTTCTGGTTCCCTCCATTGACTAAAACACAAAAAGAATTCTGTGAGAGGAAAAAATCATAAAAGGAAAATAACATAATCAAGGGCGATTACATTCGACATCTAAAATCTTAGGATTAATTCTAAGATCGTTAGCGCAATTCTAGGACTATAACCAATATATATACTTAACCTTAGGGACATCCCTAGACATACCGTAGAGGTATCTCTAGGGATCTCACTAACGTTTTCGCATCCGAGATTCCAAAGGATTACTAAACCATTCATCTGATACCAACTGTAAAGACCCAAATCTTGACGTACATGGAAATTACATTACTTTTTCGGAATACTTAATACATAACAAAAACAGACACACAAGGACCGTAATAGTTTATTGTCTTTGTAAACTCTGAATATAATCTTCTAATCGTGGTGAAAGATCTTCAACATCTCCCATAAATATCTTCCCCTTTTGTTTTCTTACCTAAAACCTTTCTTTATATCCTGGGGAAAAGAAAACATTTATAGGGTGTGCTCAAATGCTCAGTAAGGGTAATCATGGATAAAATAAAACAAATCATATACATTTGAACTTAAAAACATGAACATAATGTTTAAACATCAAAAGATTGAGCAATGATATAAAACATGAAAGTACGTAAGGCATAGATCATTAAGAAACATTAAGCATGATAAAATAGCATGGGAGAAAAACATGTAATTTTGGAAACCATTCAGCACATGTCATGATTTCCATAGTAGCCAAGGCATTGCTTTCAAGACCATCTTAGCATACAAAGTCCCTTTCTGAATCGAGTTCACTCCTCGTTTCAGTCCTGTAACAGTGAACCGGATTAACTTACCGTTCCAGCCATGTCTATCTCATGAGATATAAATCTATACCCAATGAATTGTAAGGAGATATAGATCTAACCCATCTCATATTGAAATAATTATTACTTGTGCCACAAAATAAACCATAAAAATTCATCATAACCCAAAGAAAAAATGGGTTTCAAAAACATCATCCCATCATCACATAATCCATATAAAAAATGGATATCATTTCATCATAAGAAAATTGAAACCATGTAAATCATAGAGACATTATACTTGAAACATACACATATGAAATAATGTCATCTTAGATGGAAAATGGGTTTGATAAAGCACTTGAAATTATTTCTTGAGGAAAATATCCTTTAATCTTGAAAATCATTTTCTTTTAACAAAATGCCATGGAATTTTAAATGAAAATTATTTTGTTGAAAATAGTCATAAAATCATGTCGAGTAAGCTTCATGAAAATGAGGCGTTATGAAACCGTAAAAATCCATTCAGGCCATATATGTTAAAAAACATTCTTCTCGTACTTTTGCTGGAAAATTCAAAAGGTACCTCGTAAAAGAATGATTCCATACATACTATTTAGTAAAAGTCAAAAATGGGTAAAAATGACTTTAAACATATATGAAACCATTTTTAGGAAACCTGGATATGGAATAGAACAATAACCCCATTAAATACTTACAAATAAACAATCTCGGATAAGAACAGGATTGGAAAATTTATCCCTTACCTTAGGTTTGATATACTTCGCATGGATCCGAACTTCCTATTCTTTGAAGCGCCTCTTTGAGACCTCCTCTTAGGGAACTAAAATTGGTCTTTGAAGAATACCAGGACCTCTAGGATGTTTCTAGGGAAGTGAAGAAGAGAATTTGGTAGGGGTTGGCCGAGATTAAAGGCTCAAATTCATGTGAGGATGGGATGGAGGAGGTGCCTTTTTATAAGGGAGGAGAGGGGCACCTTTGGAAATAATAAAAATATTAATTTATAATAAATCTAACCCCACATAAAAACCTCTAAAAATGACTCATATTCGAATATTAGATGAGATAGGGTTGTGATATCCTCAACCAATAAAATTTAGACATGTTAGAAAATTATTTTAAACATTATCAACTTGATTTATCCTTACTTAATCAATTTAATTTTATTTGTGGTAACAACAATCTAAATTATAAATTATAACAAAAAATTTTGTATTTATTGTGAATTGTCTATTATTGGATAATTTATAACATTTTAGGCCATATAAATTTAAATTTATAATTTTTAAATATTTTTGTGAATTTTAAACAATTTTATAACATGAGATTTTTATAAAATAACAATAGTGTCAATTTTGACACTATTCATTATTATGAATTTAAATAAAATATATACAGAAGATATGTTCGAAATAAAAGATTTAATAGATTCATAAAAGGCCATATGTATATATAAAATTAGTGCAGCACATTTAATAGTTCATATAATATTTATTTTATTATTTTTAAAACCATTTATTTGGTTTATCTCTTAATAAAATAATTTATAGAACATTTTTGTATAATTATTTAATATACTTATTTGTTGCATAAAAATTAAAAGTAAAATCCTATGATGAAAATAAATCTATTAACATTCACAATAATACTTTTACTATAATTTATCATCTTAAAATCGCAATATTTAAATTGCTATATTTATTAAATTATGAAGGTGACAACTTTGGCATCATTTAAAATAAAATAATATAAGTGTCATAATCACATTTATAAGACTCCAAACGGTTATATATTAGGTCACTGGAGGATTATGGTATATATATACACTACCAATAAGTTTTGGTCAGGTTTGTGGGCCTTTTAAGGGGTATTATTATTTCAATAAAAACTATATTACTGATTTTTCACTTAATAAATAATTTCTGCATCATTAATGTATCACCATTAATGACAATTATTTAATCCCTAAAAATTCTAAATAAGTTATCATAATTTGGATAATATTATTAGATTTCTGGAGAATATTCATTTTCCATGTTTTATGATGTTTATCACTAAATTAAAATTATTATACTTATAAGATTTAAGAGAGTGACAAGTTGTCATTTGCTTTGGTTTTACTAATAATTAAATTATTTTCGTGGTCAAAAGTCCATAAAATGAATCTAATCCAACCCTTTGGTGATATGGGTCTACCTTTATCCATCCAATAGAATTTTTTCATGTGTTAGGGTAATTTTATAATATTATATTTACCTTTAATTACTCGATTTATCTTTAACTATGGTAAATAAAATTTACCGTTGTTATTATTCATAAAGCCCAAAAATAAAAAGTAGTCTATTAATATAGTATGGAACCACTGATTCCAAATATGGAATCCATTTTTTCAAATTCAATACACAGAAGTTTCAGAAATTAAATTAAAATTAATCCCCTTGTCTAAATAAAATGGGTTTTTGTTTAAAACATTGCAAAAGATTGAATTTATTTAACATATGAATTCAAGGTAAAATCAATGATAATGACATAAATTGTATTAAATGGTAAAAATATATTCTATTTATACATTAAAACCATTAAATATTATAATTTAAAAACATAAATTATTTGCGATGAAAAAAGATGTTTTTAATTAAAATATAGCGTGTTTTTACTATTCATTAAAATATGAAAGTTATCAGAATAATATGAAAATTTTATCCAAGGTAAAATTTTATATCTTTATTCCAAAGAATAAAATTATTTTGAAAAAATGAACTTATAAACATGTCAAAAAATAGATTTAAAGTGGGTGCACCATCAAAAGGTGGCAAATCTGCATTTTTTTAAAAATACTTATTTTACCTGAAAAATTTATTTTGTTCTTATACCATGTTCTAGAAAATGTGTAAGATGAATAATAATTTTAAAAATTTCAAAATTTAGTTAATACTACTAATAACGGCTAGTTCATAATAATATTATTATAACATATCGTTGTTTAGTAAAACCTGGTATTGCGTACAACACACGCTATCGAAGAAGGTCACGATTGCATGTAATGCAAGCCAAGTCATGGTTGCATATAGTGAAATACCGCATTGTTGTTTCTTTATAACAGAATCAAACCATTTTTCATTTATACATTGAATACATATATATATATATATATATATACACTCAATGTTGCGTAGAATAACTTCTATCAAATGAACATGAAATTGTGTATAACACAATCCAAGAATTGTGTTGCGTATACTGCAAGCTAATACGGTGATTCATATAGCATAAGATAATCTTGGTTTAGAATACAACAGAAGATATGAAAGAAATTAAAACGAATATATCATATAAAATCTCGGGTTGTTACAAATATTATGTTATTATTTATAAATCAATGATTTTTAAATTTCCTTTTAAGAACATTTGAATTTCAATACAATAGATTAAAAATAAATCATTCGATAATTTTCATAAGGTTCATTATTGAATTTCTTCAAGAAAGTGTAAAAATATATTTTTTAACATAATATTCATGAATAAAATTTCCAATTATCATGAATGTTCTTATTTAATAAGCTTCATCAATTTTTTTTTTGTTATTTTATATAATATACAATTTCAAATTCAATACGGAATTTTCTATGTTTATAATTTTCAAAGGATAAAGGATTTTCATCCTAATTTATATATAAATATTATAATTTATCCAATATTTGTTTAAAAAATAATATTTTTTTAGAATTTATGATATAAATCTATGGTTTTATATTATATTTCATAGGGTATTGTCCATAGTTATTTTATATGAAGAAAAAGATAATGAGATATAAGTCACACTTTAGAGATATGTTTGTAATTGGTGGGTTCAAGAGATCCCTCAAATGAATTGGATAATGTAATGGAGTTGAAAATAATTATGTTACTCCTAATGGATATTTGTATGTTTTCCATAATCATTATTCCTTTATATGGTTTCATGTAATGGTGAATATAAGGATAAAGTAACAAGAAAACGACATGGTTTGTAAACTAATTATATTTCTTTTAAATGATTTTCTTTACATATGAGAAGAAAAACACCTCATCATTGAAGGAATGTTTAGGAAATTATAATTTTGAATGGTTGGTGTTATGAGTTATCAATTTTCCCAAGTATCATCCATGAATATAATTTTTTCCATTTTCCATTCATAAATAAAGTTTTATTCAATGTTTTCCCTTTCATGTTTATTTATTGATTAAGTGATAATTATTTTCTTCTAAATTACTTTAGGTAAGAAAAATTATTTTCTTATATGTTATCTTCAATTTTTAAAAAGGACTAACAGGTTTCCATACTTTTTCATATCCCTTATCGATATTTGTTTTTATCATCCCCATTTTTTAAATTTTTTTAATTAGGATCATATATGTGTAGGTATTATATCAAGGTAAATGGTTACAGGTCCTGAATAAATAACATATTCTATGAATAAAATATTAGTATAAACATATGTTCCCATTTTTTGTGAAAATATATATACTTAGAAAAATGTCTCATATGTTATGGTATGGTCACCCATGTTCTCTAAAACTTGAAACCTAAATAGTTATGAAAATTTATGAAATTGTTGTACTTATTATAAATAATATAATTATATATTAAATATGTTATTAGCTGTTATAATTAGTATCTATAAATGAGTTTAGATAACTTTAATGGTTTGGAATTTTTAGATGATGCTAATATAAGTGATTTATATATCATCATCGGTTAATAACTCTATGTTTTATTATAAATATAAACGAATAGAAACAACATCTATGGTTTTATGTGACGATTTATT
Organism: Viscum album; assembly: GCA_963277665.1. Lineage (NCBI taxonomy): Eukaryota > Viridiplantae > Streptophyta > Magnoliopsida > Santalales > Viscaceae > Viscum > Viscum album. The sequence continues at coordinate 4,714,264 of CAUJRU010000012.1, read as the reverse complement.
AATATAATTAATGATATTTTGAGAGAAAATTTAGAAAATATTACCATGGGAATAAGTATGTGTTTTAGTGTTATGGTTATTTGTGGATGAAATATTTTAAATTTTACCGATTGAAGATTTAAGGTTTTTTAAACTATAGGGTTAATAAATTATTTAATATGGAGGTAATGACTATTAACTGAGATAAAAGGGATTCATATTATTGGGTAAATTATAAAATTAAGATACATATTATAATTGATTTTGGATAAGATGATATTTCATCTAAGAAATAATTTTTTAGTAATATTTTGGAAACATATATGATTTTACTTTTATTTTATGATTGAATGTTATTGTTATGAGAGAAATTTTATATGATGTGTATGTGATATTTTCTTTAAAATCATTCAGTTCCAAATTTTGTGTCAGTTATATTGGATTGTATTAAGGGGAGTTTATTTTGTAATGATTTATTTTGAAATTCAGCTATTATTTTTGATGATTTGAATATTAATGTAATATTTCAAGAAAAGAATCATTATTTAAATGGGTTATTTTCTTATCAGATGATAAAATGTTTTATTTTGTTAAAAAATATAATCAATAGGAATAAAAAATCCACATTTTGTAGATTTTAGAATCTATTATAAGTTCATTTTACTGCATTATCCTCGAAGAATACATCATGAATATTAATATTTTGGATTAATAGTCTATATAAAAGTTGAAATTAAATCATGTCACACAAAAAAGGATTAAATTCCACTTATGAAGTCTGGTTGAATTTATTATGTATATTTATTAAAGTCACAAACTCAATAGGAAAATAATTTATATTAATTCTTAGGAGGAATGTGACACCCAACTATAAAGGTACTATTTTATAATCTAATCAAAAAATATTAATATAATATGGGTGCAAGAATTTGTGAAATTATATGTCTCTGTTTCATGACATAGAAATTTATGTTCAAGATAATTGTTATATTTGATTTTATTACTATTATATGAAAAATTCACTTTATGTGAATAAAATTCGAATTCCAATGACTATTTTTTATGGAGAGAATGTAATACCCATATATTTTAGTTATAAAAATTATATATGTTCTATTTCAAATACCACACATAATTCCAAGATTAAACCATATTGTGATTCAATATTAAAATATTGTTTTTAAAATATGTCTGTTATGACCAAGTTGTTGAATTTATGGGTTTGAATAGGATTAAAAAAATACTAAATCTATACTGATGTTTTTTATTAATAAAATAATCAACCCATCATTGATTACAAATTGGTTAAAAATTTTAATAAAATATTTTGAATGTAAAGGTGATATTTCATATAAAACATTTTTATGAACATAATGTATTTCAATCAGAATTGATAAAATAATTCTCTAATGATAAATTATTCTAATAAAATTTGAGTATTATATATCAAATATAATTGAATAACATTCTTTTAGTTATTTTTATTATAATGGGAATGAGAATAAATCCATTTTATGATTTAATAATACATTTTCTTCTAAAATTGTTTTTATTTCATATTGATTCTGGATATCCAAAATAATTTATTCCAGTTTTGGAAATTATATTTATAAATATTGGTGTTAATTTTTAATTCATCAGGTAACGCCCCAAACCCAGTTATCCATAGTCAGAGCATTATTACATAACATTGGCATGATCATAAAGGAACATGTCTCAAAAGACCGATTAGTTTTGTAGTCTGGGAAATTCTAGATATATTCATAAGTGTTACATTATATCATAAAGTAAAAAAAACTACAACAACATATCGTCTTTATATCCCCTCATACTATCTGTGCAGGTCATTAGTAAATTACTTCTTCACATCCTGGGAAAAATAACACATTGAAAGGGGTGAGCTCAGATGCTCAGTAAGGATAACAATATAGCGGAAACATTGATTGATAAGAATAAACATTTAATTTAATGTATAACTAAATCAAAATCCTATTAAACATGAACATCAACATCATATGGAAACGATAATATGAAATAATGCCATTTAATTAATCACATGGATATTCTACTAGTCGAATAACCACATGGAATATCAATAACGACTTTTATAATGATGGAAACCATAATTCCAGACTATCATAACCATATAGTCGAGGACTCATTCCGTGACAACAAATATGATTTTGTCAAGGGCTTGTTCCAAGACATTAGTTTGTCTCATGAGTCCTACCAATGCATCAAGGAGCTATAGCACGCTCCACCCATCACTTACTATGTCCAATGCATTCCTCATATGATAATTTTGAAACATAACATAGAAAATCGTATTGAAACTAGCTTATGAAATGTCAATACATTATCCACAAACCATGAATGGTATAAAAATAGCATATCCACAGTAAAAAATAACTCATTCATTATAATATGGGAGATTATATTGTAACAGACTAACCTCAATCGTGAATAATGAAGTATATTGACAGAGATGAAAATAATCATCAAAACTATTTGAGAGAAATGTCCACCTTTTTATAGAAATCATTTAAAAGTCACACTATTTGTCAAGAAGACAATTAAAAATAGATTTTTGAATCAAAGTGTCCCATACCACTTAAAAACAATTAAAAGGAATTTTAATTTTAAAACATTATCCTCCCTATAAATAAATCCTTAAAAACATTTTTAATACATGCACATTAATGAGAAATATTTACAATAATAAATCTTTTATACATTTTAAAATGATATTTCAGTTATAGTTCCTAACCAAAAGAGAGACACTTGAATACATATAATTGAGGTAGTCAAAACATTATAATATCATGAGAATAAAGGGATTCATGATATGCTTTGTCAAAGTACATTATATACACCATATAAAAGTGATTTGGTGTATAACAACAAAGGAGTATCAATGGAATGTAAATTTTGATGAAATATCTCATAAAGGTGGTATTGTTAGGTTAAGGATAAGTCACCGACATAATTATGTGTGAAAAATATAAATACATTCTATATGATTGGATATTCAGTGTAAATCAATCAGAGGACATTCACACATATTCTTTTAAAAACAACACCAATGAATTGGATGTTTAACTCAACAAATGGAGATTGAGTTCAAATTACACTTATCAAGTTCATATCGATGGCATGAGAATTTATCAATGGAGTTATTATGTGTATAAATCAATATATCCAAATAAAGGGGAGTGGAAAGTATGACAAAAGAAAATGAAAATTGATTCCACACATAATCTTGGAGTAAAATAATCAATGAAGTATGCGTACAGCCGAATGAGTGGAAACTGATATTTCAAATTCCTTTATCGATTTGGTAACATACAAAACAAAAACCCATGAAAGAAGGATAATAAAATGATGATTTAAATTTCCATAAATTAAAGTAAATTACACAATGAATACAATCATGGTAATCACACACACCACATGAAATAAATAAGTGGTGAACAATGGAAATCTCACGGAATTAAAAGTGAGGTAAGAAACCCCTTAACATATACTTTTTATTTTGTTGATGGAAGGTTAACCTTCTATATAATTGTTAAATAATTGTTATTTAATTATAAAAGACTCATATACATTAATATGATATCATATATGATCTCTTAACATTTATTGTTTAATAATATCTTAGTATTATTGTCATTTCTGGTGTTAACAGATTTTTTTTCCTTTATATTCATTGTTATGTGAGCCATATTTGTTTTGTATGGGATGTATCTTATTCATATACAGAATATTATCAAGTCCTTATACATTATTTTTTATCATCAAATGATAATTAGTTTAGAATTGATACGACGAGGAATTAATCTCATCGCGTTCGTGGAGACGGTAGTCCGTACGTACGCACGAGCGACAATATCATTATTTTGATATTAAAATAATATATAATTGGATGATATATCATATATAAAGAATCATTATCATGTTATATTTATTATTTACATGAATTAAACATCATTATTATACCCATCCAAATTATAATGTATTGAATAACAATTACACTACGACGTGGAGATGGTAGGCCGTACGTACGCACGTATGGTGACATGTCATACAAAGGATGGATAGAATACTGAATATGGTTGTACCATATTTGTAATAAAATCAATTATATATATGATACTAGAGTTATTATTTTATAATGGAATAACAAATAAAGAAAAAGTTGAATAAAAAAGGAACTTGAAAAAGGGTGCTGAAAACCCTACCTCTTCATTGGGTTCTTCCTTTTGATTTGATCAAAATGGATCCATAGGTTGCCTTTATGACAAAAGGAAGGCCTCTATGAGTAAGTGATGATAGTTGGGAGAGTATTTTGTAAGAGTTTGGCCAAACCAAAAGGCTTTGAATGTATGAATAATTGGTTAGAAGTTGTGTCCTTTTATAAGGGGCTGGAGGGGCTCTTTAGGAAAAAATTAAAGTATTAATTTATAATAAATTCATATTCGGTTTATAATGGATACAGAGTGTATTATTCAATGTATAAGGTGGGTATGGGTGGAAAAAATTTCTTCCAATTGATTTTATACAGGTTTGGGTCACTATATTAACCTTATCATTTATTTTTATCTCTTAGTTAAATAGTTTGACATTTACAATTTCACTTTGTATTTTTATATTATATGGTTAATAAACGTACTATATACATCCAAGATACAACCAAGTGGTCCATTAATAATTCAGTTATCATTATATAATTCCTTTGGCCGATACATATATTTTTTGGAATAAAATATCAATTAATAATATAATATTTGTTTTAAAAACTCAATTATGTCAATTTTGACAATATTCAATAATTGATTTTGGTTAAAGTAATAACAAAATTATTTGTAACACCCTGAGCTTCGACGATACGCTTCTATTTCAATAATGAAATAGCTTGTATTGTATGCAGGTTCGAGATTCAACACACTGTGACCAATAAAAGTAGCTGTTATAAATAGTAATACCCACTTTTTGAAATTATATAAATTTTATATTTCAAAATGTACTTCATTTTTGTATTCAGAATATTGAAATTATCCTAAGTTGAATTTTTTGGCATTGTTCTGAAAAACTTCAATTTTTGATGAATAGTGAAAACACTAAGTGGTGGTTAAAAAACCGATTTTTCATTTAAATGAAACATTACCACATCTGTGATTTGATTTTCAAAAATCCGTCATACATGGTTTTCATTAGGAAGAAAAATGTGGTTCAATGGGATTAAAATAATTTTTTGGTGAATAGTAACTTTTAAGTTTAATAAATCACGATTAAAGATAATTAGTGAAATTTAAGGTAAAAATGATATTATAAAAATATGAAAATACCTTTACACTTGTCCTACCCCTATTTGATGAGTCATGGACGACCAAGAAAATACATGGGTCAACTTGGGGACCCCATGGAGCCACTTTGGTTGGAAAATGACATTAAAAACCTTTTATTTAATGTTAAAATAAAAATGTCACAAACATGAATTGTTTTACTAAAAAAAATTTTAAATGGGGTTGTACAAGTCATATTTTTTACTATAAATATTAATTAGAAATATAAAAATATTTCCTACATCATGATATTTTTTTTATAATTTTTAGACATTAATGAAATGAAATTATTTATGAAACCATGATGATGCAGCGATTACCTCATTAATTAACGATTTAAATAAAATGAAACGATAATTTAAAATCTAAGGATTACACTTGTAAAAAAGCTATTGGATGAGCATATTTAGAACCCTTATCACCTTATCCTAGAAATATTTCATTGTGGGGCCTTTATAATCAGAAAATCATTTCATAATAAAGTAACATTTCAATCTTTCCAAGAGTGCCCCTCCTCTCCTCTTACAAAAGGCCCCCACCTCATCCACCTTATTCACACCTTCAAGCCATTTGGATCGGCCAAACTCTACCAAAATACTCTCCAAACTTCCCTCTATTACTCCTAGAAGCCTAACATTGGGTAGATGTCTTCCCAAGGAAGCCTTTGGCTCAAATCAAAAAGAGTTACCCGATTTTAAGGTAATGTCTTCTCTAATGTTGTTTTGTTTTATTTTTCTTCTCCAACCCCCTAAAATATTTTTATTCTTTTCTTTTGTAACAAAAACAGTATCTTAAATATACTATGATGTTAGTATGAGATGTATTTTATTTACACTTACACACACCTTCGTCTAATGGTTAAAGAACATACTGTTTCTGTGGGTGGTGAATTACTGCCTCACGAAATGATGATTGTTCTATCTTCTCCTACCACATATCATGGTGGCCATTATTATGACACTATTTTTATATATGATATATATTATGTTTTTTTTCCTTATGATTCTGTATTTTTAATTTATGGAATAGCTTTATTATTTCCATTATCAGTAAACACGATAATTTCATTTTAGGACGTGCGGACTACCACCCCCACAAAGTGATTTGAATCATTAATGCCATATATGGGATGTGTAAAGGATGGAGTAAATGGTAATATACATTATATTATACTGTAATTATAGTATACCTTTATATAATTATAATTTAATTCCATTAAATACGAAATATAAATGAAAGTAGCATTCATGCGTACGTACGGCTTACCGTCTCCCTGAACGGTGCATTTCATTTCTTACCTATCAATGTTATGTAATATTATACATTCAAGTATATACTAGATATATATGATATATATGATATCTACATCATGAATATAATTCTAGATATAATGGATGTTTTACCACATGAACAAAATGCAATTATAAGAAGTTTATTTTTGACTCAAGTACCAAAGATCAACAAAACGACCGTTATTAACATAAATAATAATATAATGTTCATAACATAGTAATAAGTTATATAAAAAGAATAATATCCTTGAAAAATGTTCTTAAGAAATTATAAATTAACTCGATTTTATTATTTAGGAGGTTAAAGAACGGTCTAGTCATGTCGGGCATGAGGTAAGGGAACTTCATAACCCAATTTCCATTCTTTGGGCTAATCTCCTACTTTCAAATTATGTCATGATATTATTATGTTATATCTTGTATTTTTACATTCATTATGTGTAATTATAGTTAATACACATAATAGATCTATTTTATTTAAAAAATGATCTTTGTAAGGGAACTTCTTAACCCAATTTCCATTCATTGGGTTAATCTCCTACTTTCAAATTATGTCATGATATTATTATGTTATATCTTGTATTTGTACTTTATTTATGTGTACATATAGTGAATACACATAATAGATCTATTTTATTTAAAAAATTATCTTTGTAAGGAATTTGTCTCAATATACATTCATTGAGGCATATTTTGTTTTATACACAAATTTCTTCTATACAGTGTATAAACCCCTTTGACTTTTAGGTTTATTCAAAAGGAATATTTTTTATACGAATGTTTTTCTTGTCATAAATATGCGGCAACAATGACTTCTCTGCCACCATGACCATTATTTGAGTTTGGGCTTCCTCTACAAGCTATAACGTTTTTAAATGAAAAATAAATACCAAGTATTAATTTTCATTTATTTTGGTATTGAAAATGGTTTTGAAAGTGTTTTTTTATTATATAAATGTGTTGTTTTGATATCCTGTGATTGAAATGTTGAAATGTTATGTTTCCTTTATGCATGTTTTATGTGATACGATTATGTTATGGTTTGTGATATGTTTAAACCTGTTCATGTGAGGGATGAATTGGACTTAATAAGTGATGTGTGGAGCCCTCTATAGCTCCTAGAAGCATCGGCCGGTCTCATGAGAAAAACTAGTGTCTTGGCACGAGGCCTTGACAAAATCTTATTTGTTGTCTTGGCACGAGGCCTTGGCTACGTGGTTATGATAGTCTAAAATTATGCATTCCATCATTATGAGAGTGGTTATTGATATTGCATGTGATTATTCGACTAGTAGATTATCCATGTGAATAAGTAAATGGAATTATCTCATTTTACTTTTTCCATATTATGTTGAATTTCAACTTTAAAAGGCTTTTGTTTTTGTTATACATTTTCTTAAATGTTTATGTTTATTTATGAAAGCTTCCGCTATATTGTTATCCTTACTGAGCATCTGAGCTCACCCATTTCAATGTTTTAGTTTTTCCATGATGTGAAAAAGTATTTTAGGAATGACCTGCAGGGATAGTCTAAAGGGGATATGAGTGTGGAAAATGGAGACTATGTTATTGGAGTTTTTCACTTTATGATTTAATGTAACATTTATGAATGTATCTAGTGTTTCCAAGGCTACTAAACTAATCGGTATTTCGAGACTTGATCTTTTGTGATCATGCCAATGTTATGCAATAATGCACCAACTCTGGGTAACTGGGGTCAGGGCGTTATAGTTGGTATCAGAGGCAGTTTAGTACTAAACTTGGAAGCTAGATTTAGATATACTCTGATTAGAGCACATAGCCATAAGATAGACTTTGAGGATTATTATATAAGAACTTCCTATAATTTTGTTGTTGTAGAGATTTTGTGAGTTTTCCGAGCAATACATCCATGTCTGGATACGAGCATGTAGAGGCGGCTCTGGAACAGATGTACCTAGGGTTAAAACCCGAAAACACCGCTTTGAGCTAGACTCGAACGGGAACTGGTACATGACAACGGGCCTTGATGCACTCTTGGTTACGACAATCCTGGGGGATATGCTTAGGATAATTCTCATTTTTTTACAAAACACTATGAAAGGTTATGAGTATATTATTCCTAGAAAAACATTTTTATGATCATGGATTATATCTATAAATAATTCGATTTATGTTAAGTGTTTTACAGGTATGGAATTATGTATTTTGATTCGTAAACTAATCTAGTTTATGCCATTTTTTAGAAATGGAACCTAGTGGAAGGAATGAAAACCGTATCAATGCATGCACTCCGTGTAGGTATTTACCTCCTACTCAAGATAATTATTGTGGAGTTGGAGATACAACTGGTGTTGATCAACTTATTATCATACCTGGACAACTCACGCAGGTTATGAATAAAAACCTTACTCTTATGGATCACCCTGATCCGCAACGTGGAGGATCAATGTTAGACCGCTTCATGAGGCAAAAACCACCAACATTTAATAGGGGTACAAATCCATTAGTAGCTGAGAAATGGATAAACTCCTTATAGAAAATATTCCACGCCTTGGGGAGTAGCGAAAAGGAGAAGGTTATCATGGTAGTTTACCACCTCACTAGAGATGCCGATCAATGGTGGTCCCTCATTCAAAACACAAAGTAAGATGAAGAAGTATTAATTATGGAATGGAGGGAGTTTAAGGAAATTTTATTAGAAAAATACATTCCACATGACCATCGAGCAGATATGGAAAGGCAATTTCTGAGTCTGAGGCAGAAGGTGGATGAGAATGTCGCAAAATATGAGGGTAACTTTACAAGGTTAGCGAGATATGTTGCAGATTATATAGGTAACCCAAGAAGTAAGATTGATCGTTTCATTGATGGGTTAAAACCATTTCTCCATTGAGCTTTAGTATCAAAATCCTTCTCATCGTATGAAGATATTGTCTCATGTGCTATCAAGACAGAAAAGGAATTCTCTAAGTCTTATGACAACAAAGTAAAGCAAGAGAAGAAGAGAACGGTGGAACAATAGACAGATAAAGGGAAAAAGGGAAATAAGGATTTTCCATTCTGTGATAATTTTGGGATGAATCACCATGGTACATGCCTAAAAGTAATGGGAGTTTGTTATAAATGTGGAGAAAAAGGTCACCAGGCTCGTGATTACAAGGGAAAGAAAGAGGCAATCATTGTTGAATGCTACAATTGTAGAGAAATGGGTAATTATGAAAATGAATTTCCTAAGAGTCAGGGAAACTTACCCCAGAAAAGGCCAAGGGATCAAGGCCAAGCTTATGCTGTTACTACATTTGAAGTGGAATAATTAATGTATTGGTGATTTTGGACTCAAGGATTATATTCTGGTTATAAAAATAATGTGATATATATAAGGATTTTACTGCAGTATATGTTTTTTTCAATAAGGATTTAACATGATGAAGGTAATCATATTTTTAGTATGTGATAATAAGAGAAACTTTACTTTGTTTGGGGAATCTGACGTTACAATTGATTTTGGAATTTAGAGACCTTTTATAGAAATTATATATAGAGGTATTTTGGATAACTATAATGGTTGGAGTGAATTAAGTTGAACATTCGATAGTATTGTTTAAGGTTAAAAAATTTCTGAATATTATTTTTGGAATATTATAATAATATACTTTTAGAAAAAGGACAACCTGCAGGTTGGGGGATGACCCGTCGCGTCAGACAAAGCTGCAGTAATCGAACCCACAACCATAGTGCGACATGACTTTATTACCTACAACAAGCCTACAGGAAGTCCCTGGTTATTGGAAAATAGTTTTCCTAATATAAATCGTATGTGTTAATATTTTGAACCTTGTATGATTAGGATAAATATCATATTTTTGAGTTCCATTATCTTTTTGAGTGAAAGATGAGTTTGTGGTAGAAATTAGTTGAATGTTGAAACTCTACTTGTCAAGCATAAATATATATATATACCTATATATTATTCTATGAATAAATAAATTCTTAAACATTAGTAATGGGATATTAAAACAAAAAATGTATTATCTTAATACCTTAAGTCTTATTGAACTGATAATATTTTAAATGAACATAAATTGAAGGCTTTGAGGCCCTCAATTTTACACTTTTTTGTGATTGATGACCTCGATCACTCCCTACAAATATTTACGTTTTCCATCCAATTATATGTCTCTAATTTCCACCAATGTTCTCCTAATTGAGATTATAATTTAGTGGTGACTTTTTCATTTCCATTTCCCTCTTATTAAGGCTAAATTTTATTAACCTTATTTCCGATGTGGGTTTTCCACAAATTTATTTTCTATTTTCAACCTTTTATTTTCAATGAAAAATGTCAAATTCCGAGGACACAATTTATTGAAGGAGGGGGAGAATGTAACACACCGATATTCCACGATACGCTTCTCTTTCAATAATGCAATAGCTTGCATTGTACGCAGGTTCGAGATTCAACACACCGTGACCAATAAAAGTAGCCATTATGAATAGTAATGCCCACTTCTTGAAATTATATAAATTTTATATTTCAAAATTTAATTCACCTTTGTATTTGGAATATCAAAATTATCCTAAGTTGAATTTTTTGTAATTTTCTGAGAACTTCCAATTGTTTATGAATAGGGAAAAATACTTAAAAACGACTTTTTAAATCAAAATAATTTATAGTGATAAATTATACTATTGAGTGGTTTTAAAGTATAATTAGATTATATTTTTACCTTTTTATCCATTTGTGGTCATTAGAATTAATTTCAGTTTGAAATTGGACATAAACAATTGTCAATATTTTGATATATATTGTTTCTTAAAAAACGCTATTTGTTGTGACAGCAAGAATTAATTATAAAATTAAATAATGAAACTTAAATTTTTTGTAATTTTGTAAAATAGACATCATTTTTGAATTCAGAATATCAATTATAGCTTATGGTGAAATTTTGGCATTGTTCTGAAAAACATCAATTTTTGATGAATAGTGAAACCACTAAGTGGTAGTTAAAAAACTGATTTTTTGTTTAAATGAAAAATTACCACTTCTGTGATTTTATTTTTAAAAATCCGACATACATGGTTGTCATTAGGAAGTAAAATGTGGTTCAATGGGATTAAAATAATTTTTTTTGTGAATAGTAACTTTTAAGTTTAATTAATCGCGGTTAAAGGTAATTAGTGAAATTTAAGGTAAAAATGATATTATAAAAAAATGAAAATACCTTTACACTTGTCCTACCCCTATTGGATGAGACATGGAAGACCAATAAAATCCAGGGGTAAACTTGGGGACCCCATGGAGCCACTTTGGTAGGAAAATGACATTAAAAACCTTTTATTTAATGTTAAAATAAAAATGCCACAAACATGAGTTGTTTTACTAAAACAATTTTTAAATGGGGTTATACAAGTCATATTTTTGACTATAAATATTCATTAGAAATATAAAACGATTTCCTACATCATTAAATCTTTTATATAATTTTTATACATTAAATAAATTAAATTATTTATGACACCATGATGATGCAGCGATTACCTCATTAATTAACGATTTAAATCAAATGAAAAGATAATGTAAATTCTAAGGCTTAAACTTCTCAAAAACCTATTTGATGAGCATATTTCGAACCCTTATCACCTTATCCTAGAAAAATTTCATTTTGGTACCTTTATAATCCGAAAATCATTTAATAATAAAGAAACATTTCAATTTTTCCAAGAGTGCCCCTCCTCTCCTCTTATAAAAGGCCCCCACCTATACCACCTTATTCACACCGTCAAGCCATTTGTATCAGACAAAATCAACCCAAATACTTTCCCATATTCCCTCTATTACTCCTAGAAGCCTCACTCTGTGTAGAAGTCTTCCCAAGGAATCATTTGGCTCAAATCAAAAAGAGTTACCCGATTTTAAGGTAATGTCTTCTCTAATGTTGTTTTGTTTTATTTTCCCTCTCCAACCCACTAAAATATTTTTAATCTTTTATTTTGTAATAACATCAGTATCTCCAATATACTTGGATTTTTTTATGATAAGGATTTTATTTACATTTACACACACCTTCGTCTAATGGTTAAAGAACATACTGTTTCTGTGGGTGGCGAATTACTGCCTCACGAAACGATGATTGTTCTATCTTCTCCTACCACCTCTCATGGTGGACATTATGATGAAACTATTTATATATATGATATATATTATGGTTTTGTTTTCCTTATGATTCTGTAGTTTTAATTTATGGCATACCTTTATGATTTCCATTATGGGTAAACTCGATAATTTCATTTTAGGAAGTGCGTACTACCGCCCACTCAATGTGATTTGAATCATTAATGCAATATGTGGGATGTGTAAAGGATGGAGTAAATGGTATTATAAATTATATTATACAGGAATTATAGTATAACTTTATAAAATTATAATTTAATTCCATTAAATACGAAATAGAAATGAAAGTAGTGTTCATGCATACGTATGGCTTACCGTCTCCATGAACGGTGGATTTCATTTCTTACCTCTAAATGTTATGTAATATTATAAATTCAAGTATATACAGGATATATATGATATATATGATATCTACATCATGAATATAATTCTGTATATAATGGATATTTTACCACATGAACTACTTGTAATTATAAGAAGTTTATTTTTGACTCAAGTACCAAAGATTGACAAAACGACCGTTATTAACATAAATAATTATAGAATGTTCATAACATTGTAATAAGTGATATAAAAGGAATAATAAACTTAAAAAATGTTCTTATGAAATTATAAATTAACTCTATTTTATTATTTAGGAGGTTAATGAACGGTCGAGTCAAGTCGTACTCTAGGTAAGGGAACTTCTTAACCCAATTTCCATTCTTTGGGTTAATATCCAACTTTCAAATTATGTCATGATATTATTATGTTATATCATGTATTTTTAATTTCATTATGTGTAATTAGAGTGAATAAACATAATAGATCTATTTTATTTAAAAAATTATCTTTGTAAGGGAACTTCTTAACACAATTTCCATTCTTTGGGTTAATCTCTTACTTTCAAATTATGTCATGATATTATTATGTTATATCTTGTATTTGTACTTTCTTTATGTGTACTTATAGTGATTACACATAATAGATCTATTTTATTTAAAAAATTATCTTTGTAAGGACTTTGTCTCAATATCCATTCATTGAGGCATATTTTGTTTTATACAAAAATTTCTTCTATACGGTGTATAAACCCCTTTTACTTTTACGTTTATTTAAAAGGAATCTTATTTATACGAAGCGTTTTACTAAACGATAAAAAGGAATATTTTTCTTGTCGTACGTATGCAGCGACAACGACTTCTCCACCGCCGTGACCATTATTTGAGTTTTGGATTCCTCTACAATCTATAACCTTTTTTAAATGAAAAATAAATACCATGTATTAATTTTCTTTTATTTTGGTATTGAAAATGGGTTTGAAAGTGTTTTTTTATTATATCAATGTGTTGTTTTGATATCTTAAGATTGAAATGTGGAAATGTTATGTTTCCTTTATGCATGTTTTATATAGTGTGATTATGTTATATTTTATGATATGTTTGAACCTGTTCATGTGAGGAATGCATTGGACTTAATAAGTGACGGGTGGAGCCCGCTATAGATCCTCGATGCATCGGCAGGTCTCATGAGACAAACTAGTGTCTTGGAACGAGGCCTTGACAAAATATTATTTGTGGTCTTGGAACGAGGCCTTGGCTACGTGGTTATGATTGTCTGAAATTATGCATTCCATCATTATGAGAGTGGTTATTGATATTGCATGTGATTATTCGACCAGTTGAATATCAATGTGAATAAGTAAATGGCATTATCTCATTTTACTTTTTCCATATTATGTTGAGGTTCAACTTTAAAAGGATTTTGTTTTTGTTATAAATTTCCTTAAATGTTTATGTTTATTTATGAAATCTTCTGCTATATTGTTATCCTTACTGAGCATCTGAGCTCACCCCTTTCAATGTTTTAATTTTTCTAGGATGTGAAGAAATATTTTAGGAATGACCTGCAGGGATAGTCTGAAGGGGATATAAGTGTGGAAAATGGAGACTATGTTGTTGGAGTCTTTCACTTTATGATGTAATGTAAAATTTTTGAATGTATCTAGTGTTTCCAGGGATACTAAACTAATCGGTCTTTCGAGACTTGATCTTTTGTGATCATGCCAATGTTACGCAATAATGCACCAACTCTGGGTAACTGGGGTCGGGGCATTACATTATTAATTCTAAAAAAATTCATTTAAGTAATCCTAACATGTCATATTAACTAATTAAATTCTTTTATGTCATCAATAATTTAAAATTATATTTATTTTGACATTTATAATACTAATTATTTGATTCTTCCATTAATAAGGAAAATACTATACCATTTTTGTGTCAAAAATAAATTTAGTTATTCAATATCTAAAATTTTTAAATAAAATACCATTATGTAGAAAATATTTTTATCTTTCTAATTAATTTTTATAGTCGAAAATATAAAATATATAACCCTATGTAAAAATTGTTTTGCTAAAAGATATATGCTTATGTCATTTTTGTATTTACTTTAACTTAATTAATATAAAGTGTCATTATCACTTAGAAGTTGATCCATGGGGTCCCAAAATCAACCCAAATCTTCCCATGGTCGGAAATGTATCAAAAAATAGGATTAGGACACGTTTTAGGGTAATTTATTATAATAATAATATTATTTGATAACCATATTTACCGGATTTACCCTTTAACCATGGTAAATAAAATATTTACCGAAATAATTATTCAAAATGTATAAAAATAAAAGTTAACAGTTTACACAATTTGGACTCTTGATTATAAATATGGTATCCATTATAAAAAATTCAAAACACAGAAGTGGAAGAAATTAATTTAAAATTAATTCCCGCTGTCAAAACAAAAAACGTGTTTTTAAGAAAATAATAACTATCAAAAGATTAACACTTGTTTATGTCATGTTTAAATGTGAAATTACATGAAACATCCAAAATTGTATTAAATGGTAAAAATATATTCTAAATATACTTTAAAACCACTCATATTCATAATTTATCACTATTAATTATTTTGATTAAAAAAGTGGGTTTTGATTAAAATTTATCGATTTTCACTATTCATCAAAAATTGAATGTTTTCAGAAAAATTCAAAAAAATCACCCTAAGCTAATTTCAATATTACGAATCCAAAAATGATGTCCATTTTGAATGATAAAATTTATAAAATTTCAAAAAGTGGGTATTAATATTCAAAATGGCTAGTTTGATTGGTTGTGGTGTGTGTTAAAATGAAGTTTCCTACAACACACGCTACAATATTATTCAAATAGAAGCGTACCGTGGATGATTGGGGTATTACATTGTCCCCTCCTTCAAATAATTTCATCCTCAAAATTTTTAAAATTGTACTTGGGAATATAATGGAAAGTCCCATATCAGAAAAAGACTCAATAAAACTATCACCTTAAAACAAAGAAAGAGAAGTACAAAGGTCACCCAAGATAACTCATACTAGGATTCCATGTAGTAAAACATTGATATTGAAGATAAAATGATTGTCATGTTCTAATGTAGAGGGATAGAAAACATGATCAAGATAATGTTAGCAAGAAGAAAGCCACAAACTTGTGATGGGACAAATGGTCATTAGTTTCCCAATAGGAAAAGTATACGAACAACATTTTTTTAAGTTATATTACATAAAGATAATGAATTAATTTATGAGATTGACTAATAAAATAAAGAGATATAATTAGTTTTAATGTAGGGTTTCATTCATTAATAAATTTCCACCACTAACTCATTTTTTTTAATAATGAGTATTCAAGAAGACTTGGTCACCATGAAAGAGCTAGAATAAACTTCTATAGAATCACATGATCCACGAAGGAATAACTTTATATTTAACTTTTCTGTATAGATTAATCAAAACCGAAATGGTTTGTACAAGATCTGATGATCCCCCAAAAGGTTATTCCTTTATAGAAAGAAACAGTAATCTTAATTTCTAAATTGAAACCAACAATACCCCAAAGGTAAATAAATACCATTCAATAAACAATTGTCCTTAAAATCCTTCAATATAATCCAAACTAATATTGAAACCCAAAACATAGAAATATTTGGTTATGTAGTCTTCCATGTTAAATTATATCTCCAATTTACTTCAACTACTCTTAATGTCACATACTTAAAAGTAATTAACCTAATCACATATTTTCTATTATCGGTTAATCATATTCATAAATAAACCAAATCACTATAAATACTCAATGAAAACGTAGATAAAAATCCATTATTACTCCTCTAATGAAACCCCAAAGTATTTTATTTTCCTTGGGCATATAGTTTTCCCAACAAAGCGAACATCATTAAAAAAAACATTTATCACTTAATCACCAAATAATTTTCCTATACTAAGGGTATTCCTTTGATAAGACATAAGAACCCAAATCAACTTATTATTGATCAATAAAATAATTTAACTAAAAATAATTTGTCACACTAACCAGGTACTTCCCGTAGTCCAGTGGTAGGCGATAAATCCCAATCACACTTTGGTTGTGGGTTCGATTCCCACAGCTTTGTCCGACGCGATGGGTTGTCACATGATCTGCGTGTTTTACTTTTTCAAAAACTACATTTTACAGCATTAACAAAATGACATAAATTCCTCAAAATAAAAATAACATAATTTTAACTATAAATGTAATCTCATACCGTGCATTTTCATCCCAAAATATAATAACTTGTAATTGCCTCAAACACAATGATCATATAAAACCAAATGGTTATTTATAACTATATCCACAAGAGAAAATATAAGTCTTCCTCAAATATCATTCTCACATGGAAAACTAAGGGGTTACAAATACAAGAGAAAATTATTCTAATGTAATCCCATCAACAAGGAACACTAATACTTGTAAACATTTCTCCAACAATTTATTTCCACATAGATTCATCCTTGACCGAGAAAATATCCTATAGAATATGGAATTCACTCAGGTAAAGGCCAGGTCCCCAATATTTATGGTAAATGACTGTAAATGGATTCTTGGGACCATTTTTATTTTCTTCCATAGTGCTCTTCATTTTTCCTCCGCAATTTTTCACTTTATTTCCTTCTTTCCTGCACGTAAAGAATTTTTTTATTCTGTTGAGACACATTCATGGGTGTCTCATTCCACATTTCCAGCATGTTGGAAATTTAGGATTCTTTTATTCATGGCCTCCACTACTGGAGCACTTATCATTCATCACCTTTCTCTTCTTTGTTGAGTCTGGGAGTTGTTTAATATATATGTTGTTGATCATATTTTTGGATAACTGATTTCGCATGAACACAATATCTTTTACGCCTACCAACATTCCATTTTGTTTCAGATTTCCACAATAATTATCACCTTGTAAATCATTATCAAAGTTACTATGACTTCCTTGGACTCCAGCCATTGAATAAAACCAGAAAGCATTGTGTGAGTAACAGTAGTCATAAAATCATTTAGAGAATATCATGACACCATATTCTAAATTTGAAACACCATAAGATTAAACAAGGTTATTTATTCTCATATTATATTAAAATACTTCAAATTAGTTTGTAAGGAAAATGTAAATTATACTAAGCATATCCCCATGGAGTTTTGTAATCAAGAGTGTAGCAAGGCATGTTGTCGTGCACCAGTTCCCATTTCAGTCTAGATCAAAGCGGTGTTTTTGGGTTTTACCCCTAGGTACATCTATTCTAGATCCACCTCTACATGCTCTTATCCAGACATGGATGTATTTCTTGGAAAACTCAAAAAATATATACAATACCAAAATTCTATGAATTTCTTCTATACTAATCCTCAATGTTTATCTTAGGGCTATGTTCTCTAATCAGAGATTATCTAATTCTAGTTTCCATTGTTTGTACTAAACTTCCTCTGATACCAACTGTAAAGCCGCGAACCCAGTTACCTAGAGTCAGTGCATTAGTACATAACATTGGAATGATAAAAAAGGATCAAGTCTCGAAAGACTGATTAGTTTAATAGTCTTGGAAATGGTATATTCATAAGTAATGCATTACATCATAAAGAAAAAAAGGTACAACAACAACTTGTCTTCATATCCCCTCATACTATCCATGTAGGTCATTCATAAATTAATTCTTAACATCCTGGGAAAAATAAAACATTGAAAGGGGTGAGCTCAAATGCTCAGTAAGGATAAAAATATAGCGGTGTCATAGATAAGCACAAACATTTAATGAAATTTATAACTAAAACAAAACCATTTTAATCTTGAACTTCTGCATTATATGGAAAAGATAAAATGAAATAATTACCTTTACTTATTCACATGGATATTCTACTAGTCGAATAACCACATGCAATATCAATAACCACTTTCGTAATGATGGAATGCATAATTCCAGACTATCATAACTACATAGTCAAGGCCTCGTTCCAAGACTAAAAATAATATTTTGTCAATGCCTTCTTCCAAGACACTAGCTTATCTCATGATACCAACCGATGCATCGAGGATCCATAGTGGTCTCCACCAGTCACATACTAAGACCAATGCATTCCTCATATGAAAATTTTGAAACATAACATAAACATCCATATTGAAACTAGCATACGAAATTTCAATACATTATATACAACCCATGAATGGTATAAAAATACCACATCCACAGTCAAAAATAACTCATTCAATACAATATGAAAGATTGTATTGTCACAGATTAACCTCAATCGAGAATAATGAAGGATATTGACATAGATGAACATAATCATCAAAACTATTTGAGAGAAGTGTCCCCCTTTTTCTTCAAATCATTTAAAAGTCACACTATTTGTCAAGAAGCCATTTAAAAATTGATTTTTGAATCCAATTTTCTCATACCACTTCAAAACTTTTAAAAGGAATTTTACTTTTAAAACATTAATGTCCATATAAATAAATCCTTAAAAACATTTTTAAAACTTTCCCATTAATGAGAGTGATTTAGAATAATAAATCTTTAAAACGTTTTAAAATGATATTTTAGTTATAGTTCCAAACCAAAAGAGAGACACTTGAATAAAAATAACTGAGGTAATAAAAACATTGTAATATCATGAGAATAAAGGGATTCATGATATACTTCGTCAAAGTACATTATATACACCATATAAAAGTTATTTGGTGTATAACAACAAAGGAGTCTCAATGGAATGAAAATTGAGATGAAATCTCTCTTAAAGTCCATATCGTTAGGTTAGGGATAAATCAACGACATAATTATGTGTGAAAAATATAAATACACTCGATATGATTGGATATTCAGTGTAAATCAATCACATGACATTCACACATATTCTTGTAAAAACAACACCAATGAATTGGATGTTTAACTCAACAAATGGAGATTGAGTTAAAATTATTCTTATCAAGTTTATATCGATGACTTGAGAATTTATCAATGGAGTTATTATGTGTATAAAAAAGTATATCCACTGAAAGGGGAGTGGAAATTATGACATAAGAAAATGAATAGTGAATCCACACATAATCTTGGAGCAAAATAATCAATGAAGTATGCGTAAAGCTGAATGAGTGGAAACTGAAATTTCAACTTCCCTTATCGATTTGGTAACATACGAAACATACACCCATGAAAGAAGGATAATACAATGATGGTGTAAATTTCCATAAATTAATGTAAATTGCACAATTAATACAATCATGGGCTGTGCACACACCACATGCAATAAATAAGTTGTGAACTATGGAAATCTCACAGAATTAAAAGTGAGATAAGAAACCCATTACATTTTACCTTTTCCTTGGTCAAGGGTAGGTTAACCTCATTTATAATTTTGAAATAATTGTTATTTATTTATACAAGAATCATATATATTAATATGATATCATATATGCTCTTTTAACATTGTTTTGTTAATAATATCATAGTATTATTGTCGTTTCATGTGTTAACGAATTTGTTTTCATTTGTATTATCTGTTATGTGAGCCAAATGTTTTATGGATGGGATGTATATTATTCATATACAGAAATATATAAAGTCCTTAAACATTATTTTTAATCATAAAATGAGAATTAGTCTTGAATGGATACGATGGAGATTGAATCTCATCGCGTTCGTTGAGACTGTAGTCCTTACGTACGCACGAGCGGCAATATCATTCTTTTGATATTAAAATAATATATAATTGGAAGTTATATCATAT
Organism: Viscum album; assembly: GCA_963277665.1. Classification (NCBI taxonomy): domain Eukaryota; kingdom Viridiplantae; phylum Streptophyta; class Magnoliopsida; order Santalales; family Viscaceae; genus Viscum; species Viscum album. The sequence goes on along the minus strand of CAUJRU010000012.1, from coordinate 4,693,387 downwards.
ATACAGAATAATTATAATGTTATATTTATTATATAACTTTATTACACATAATTATTATACCCATAAAAATAATAATGTATTTAATAACAATTACACCACGACGTGGAGACGGTACGCCGTGCGTACGTACATATGGTGACATTTCATTCAAAGGATGGATAGAATACTGAATCTGGTTGTACCATATTTATAATAATATCACAGAATATATAATATACAGGAGTTATAATTTTAGAATGGAACAACAAATAAATTAGAAGTTGAAGAAGAATGAAACTTGAAAAAGGGATGTGAAAACATTACCTCTTCTTCGGGTTCTTCCTTTTGATTTGGTCAAAATGGATCGTTATGTTTTATTTATGACTAATTGAAGGATTCTATTATAAAAGTAGGATAGTTGAGAGGGTATTTGGGCAGAGTTTGTCCGATCCAAAAGGCTTTTAAGGTATTAATAATTGGATAGAAACGAAGTCCTTTTATTAGGGGGAGGAGGGGCTCTTTAGAAAAAACATAATGCATTAATTAATATTAAATTTATATTCGGTTTGTAATGGCTCCAAAGTGTATTATTCAATGTATAAGGTGGGGATGGGTTTAAATCCTTTCATCAAATAGATTTTAGAGAGTTTTGTATCACTATATTAACCAATCATTTATATTTAACACTTAGTTTAATAGTTTGATATTTACCATGTCACTTTGTTCTTTTATATTATATGGTAAATAAATATACTATATACTTCCAAGAGACCACCAAGTGGTCCATTAATAATAAACCTATAATTATAAAAGTCGTTTTGACGAACTTTTGATTTTTAGAAATAGAATATTAATTAATAATATAATATTTTTTTTAAAAACTCATTTATGTCAATTTTGACAATATTTAATAAATGATTTTTGTTAAAGTCATAAAAACATTATTAATTAGAAAAAAAAACTCATTTAGGTAATCCTAACATGTCATGTTAACCAATAAAATTCGTGTATGTCATCATGAATTTAAAATTATCTTTATTTTAACATGTACAATACTAATTATTTGATTCATTCATTAATAAGGAAAATAATGTATCATTTTTGTGTCATAAATAAATTTAATTATTCAATGTCTAAATATAATAAATAAAATAAAATTTTATAGGATATTTTTTTATATTTTTAATTAATATTTATAGTCAAAAATATATAATATATAACCCTATGTAAAAATTGTTTTGCGAAAAGATATATGCTTATGTCATTTTTGAATTTTCTTTTACTTAATTAATATAAAGTGTCATTATCACTTACAAGTGAATCCATGGGGTCCCAAAATAGACCCAACGATTCCCATGGTTGGACATGTATCACCCAATATGTTTAGGACTCTTTTTAGGGTAATTTATTATTACTATAATATTATTTTTTACCCTTATTTACCGAATTTACCCTTTAACCATAGTAAGTAACATATTTACCAAAGTAATTATTCAAAATTTCTAAAAATAAAAGTTAACTATTTAAACAATTTGGACCTCCTGATTCTAAATATGGAATCCATTTTCCTATATTCAAAACACGGAAGTAGAATAAATTAATTTAAAATTAATTACCGTTGTCAAAACAAAAAGCGTGTTTTTAAGAAATAATAACTATCAAAAGATTCACATTTGTTTAAGTTCGGTTTAAATGTGAAATTACATCCAATGAATAAATATTATTAAATTAATAAAATATATTATAAATATACGTTAAAACCACACAAATTCATAATTTATCACAATTAATTATTTCGATTAAAAAAGTAGTTTTTAATTAAATTGTAGTGATTTTAACTATTCATCAAAAATTGAATGTTTTTAGAAAAATACCACAAAATTACCGTAAGATAATTTCAATATTCCAAATCCAAAAATGATGTCTATTTTTAAAGATTAAATGTATAACATTTCAAAAAGTGGGTATTAATCTTCACAACGGCTAGTTTGATTGGTTGTAGTGTGTTTTTGAACTCGAAGTTGCGTACAACACTTGCAACTATATTATTCAAAGAAAAGCATACCGTGGAATCTTGGGGTGTTACACATAATATATAAATTATCTTAGATTTAAATGTTTTTGGATTTTTTAGATAAAATTTATTTTTTAATGAATAGTGAAAAAGGATTATTTTTACAAAACCATCATTTTTTAAAGCAAGAAATGTAATAGATCCATTATAATTTTTTTCATTAAATAGATTAATATAATAACCATTTTATTAAAAAATTCTAAACAATTATACAAATATCATATCATTATTTTATTTTTTATCAATTTCATTGTTATGATAAATAAACATTTTTCTAAAAATTGTTATTTCATGTGTTTTGTGCACAAAAAAATTATTTTAATTAAATAAAAAATATGAATCATTAATGATGGAATTAATACTTTGAATAAGGATGATCAACTTTGTAAATGTGGATACTTTCTTATTTTGAACATACTGAATAGTATCCTAGGTAATCTATTAACACCACTTTAAATGAAAAAATAGGTTAATTAAGGATAAAACATTGTGATAATGTGACAGAATATCATCTAAATTATTATTATATTAGGGTATTTTTACCCTTAACACCTTATATTTGGATATTAATTTTTTTAGTTCTATATAACCATGGTTAAGATAGTTATATTATTTTATGTAATGAATAAATATGAAATTTCATTCTCTTCCTCAAAAAATATATCACACGTATTAACAAGGAAAAAATAAGAAGTTATGAATTGTTATAAATGATTTAATTCAATATGGATAATTTTTTATATATTAATATATTTTTAATATTTTAGTGTTCGTATAATTACATTGTACAAATACATAATATCTAAAGAACACATGTGCAAGAAATAGAAAAATCATGTAAATTATTATTAAAAACATTTAAATTAATATGTTTCAGATCAAATATGATGTTACACGAATTTCATGGAAAAATAAAATGTATTAGTTACTCTGAGAGTGTTTATATTTCAGTCGGAGTTACTTTTATGTAAAAAATTTCAATATCCACAAATATGGCATCCAATGAAATATAATATTTAATTTTAAGAAAAATCATTATAAATTTAAAAAATCAAGTCATTACCATACTAGATGAATAATTATTGTAATGACATAACCCCAGAATCCTAGAGTCAGTGCATCAATTTATTACAGTGACATGATTACAAGGAATGAAACCCCTAAGAATCAATCGGTCTACTAGTTTTGGAAATCCAGATTACAAACATTATACACATATTACATTGGGAAATAGAAAATAAAACATGATTCATAACTTAATTAAATAAACTGCATCCTTAAATCTTATTCCAGGATTTATTCTTCATAACATAGGGAAAGGAAAAATAATAAAGTTGATCTAAAATTCAAAGAAATTTTAATTAAAATAAAATAATTAATGAAGAATAATAAACATGAAATGTCAAATAACTCATATTGAATTCCATTCAAATTACTAGATAAGGCATATTCAATATGAAAAGGTACGAAACTGAAACACATAAAATTTAATATATAAAATGAGATTAGAATGAATATGTAGATATGTGAAAAAATCTCATGTATAAACAATATTAATTGAATCCCCAATAATAGAAATATATTATTATTAAATTCCATGTTTTTACATATACAAAACCATTACCATCATGACCTTTCATAGGAAAACTTAAAATATATTGGTTAAAACCCAATTTGGTTTCTCTAATCATAACTCTACTGTCAAGAGCCCTCACCATATAGTTAAAAGAAATAGGTTACAAATGAAAAGGAATTTTCCAACTAAATTATTCTAATGATACGATAGATGCATCTAGGGGATTAATTAAAATAGTCCCCAACCCATGTCTTTCATATCCATAGAAATTATTATATATCAAATAATCATCTTATCTAATAAAAAATGTTCCTTCTCAAAAAATAGCCATATTGAATAAATAATATGTATTTATCATTACATCCTCAATGGGGGATAAGGGAAATCAACTGCTTCTTCTATTGATGAATGGAAATCCCATTGAATGATCTTTAAAATATTTCTTGAGAAAAATAATCATTCAATATTCCAAAGTGTACTACAGAACATTGAATCATTTTATTCATAATCGTTATGAAGTAATAAAATGTAATTAAAATATTAAATACCATAAAGTTAAAATATATCATGATATAATATAAAACATTGTGTAGTAGATACACCACACAAAAGTTGTATTTGTTGAAAATGGAAAATTCATCACAAAAAGAATGGTGGGAAAAGAATCCAATAAATTGAGTATGAAATCTCATGTGTGCCTTTATAATCAAGAATAATAAACGTATGATAATTATTTACATGATGTAATAACTTTTCAAGATTATTATGAATTTTACTCCATTTCTTACAATATTTTATAAAACTACTTAAACGTTAAATTTTTGTTGGGTTTTTTTCCAAAATTCAGATCATGTGTTAAAAATGACTTCTGTAAGTCATATTTGGTCTAAGGGGTCATTATATAAACATATAATGAATAATAATCATTTTCTAATTATCATATTTATATATAAATTATAAATTTTATAAAAATCGTGAAATATGTTTTTTGGTAAATGATCTAACATTACAATCTGGGGGATGGTAGGTCATACCTACGCATGAATAACAATCCATTTTTAGTGATTATTATCGAAATAATTTAAGTAATATATTATATTTACATATTGATAAATATATCAAAAATAACATTTTATATAATCATATATACCTATATAAAGGTTTATTATGATGTGAAAGTAATCACATCACGTAAAGGAGGATATAGTCCACATGTCCACGAATAATGATATTACATTTTTTGTCTATGAAAGGGGTAATAATGAAAATGGTATATTATATTTATATAATGTTTACTATGTAATTAATATCATATATATATTTAATTTATTTCACATATTTTAAATTAAAACCATCATTAATTCATTTCATGTAATGTGTGAATGTATCTCATTATTTTGAGGAGACGGTAGTCTACACGTCCACAAACTATGTTAACGTTTTTTCACAAAATGTAAAGCATTAAGGTATGTTTTTTTATCAAAATTAAATAATTATAAAGACAAAATAAATATCACACATATCAAATATAAATAGAATTTCCATCATATTTCTCATCATGAGAGGTTGCAATGGACAAAACGAACAATCATCGTGTCACGAGGTTGTAGTTCACCTTACATAAGAATAGTTAGTTAGTTACACATTAAATAGAATTTTTTTTATTGTAGGTATAACTGTTAGAATATAATAATATTATATTATTTAGGATACATATTTTATTATATTATAATCTAATATAATTATTTGAGGAGGTGGAGAATGATTAATAAAACTAAAGAGCTTGAGGAAGAATGTTACATATTCTTTAGGTACTTTCTTTTGGTTTGAAGCAAAGGGACTCCATGGATTGATTTATATAAAAAATGAATTTTCAAGGATTATGGGAGGGGATTAGGAATCTTATATTATCATTTCTTGAAAAAAATGGATTTGTTGGTATTAATAAGGGTGATGGGTGAGTGCCTTTTTATAGGGGAGAAGGAGTGGCGCTCTTGTAAATATTTGAAAATGGAATTCCACCAATATTTTTCCATTTCTTATGTGGATCCAATAATACAATAGATCTGATCCAAAGGATTTTTTGGTCGGAAAATGGCTTGTCAATTGATTTTGGACAAGTATCTAGGTCATTTTTCCCTTAATATTATGGTATATCCCCTTATAAACTTTTTTCTATTAAACGATGTAAATAATTTTAATGAATTTCACCAATGTTTTTGAAAAAAAACTATTTTGACCATATTATAAGTTATAAAATATTCTAATTCCAAATGTAGAGTCTTCTTTTACAAATTCCAATCAGATATGTGGTAGAAATTAATTTAAATTTAATCTCATGGATGGGATGACAATTTGGTTTTTAATGTAAAATGTTTCGAATGTTTAATGTAATACACCGATATTTTATGAGATATATTTTTTATAATTTAATTGATTCCTTCGGTTGTACTCTACACCACAATTAGCTTTCAATATACGCAAAACCGTATTAGCTTGTAGTATACACAAAAATATACTTAGATTATGTTGCACACAATTTCAGGTTTTTTTATTGAATTCATTTAACGTAAAAAATGGAATAGATTTTGTTATATATATAAACTAAGTTTTGATTATGTTATATGTAACTCCAAATGAATCTTTCACTACACGCAACATAGACTTGGCTTGTGTTACACACAAGAGAGACCTTCCTTTATACCTTGCATGGTACGCAATACCGAGTTTTACTAAACAATAATGAATTATTATAATATTATTACGAACTAGCCATTATAAATAGTATTAATCAAATTTTTAATTTTATTACACTATCATTCATCTTACACATTTTCTCGAAGATGGCATGGGAACAAATGTTTTTCGCATAAAAGATGTATTTTTTAAAAAATGCGTTTTTTCCACCTTTTGATGGAGCACCCATATTAAATATAATTTTTGACATGTTTAGAAGATCAATTTGAAAAAATAAACATATTATTTTGAATTAGGATATAAAAATTTATGTTGCATAAATTATTTATATTTATTGGACAACTTTCATATTCTAATAATTAGTAAAAATACTCTAAATTTTACGTAAAAACAAATTTTTTCATAGGGATACATTATATGGTTAAAGTATATTATTGAATGATTTTAAAATATAAATATAATATATTTTTACCATTTCATATAATGTAATTCATTATAATTAATTTTACATTGAATTCATATGTAAAAACATCTCAATATTTTGTAATGTTTTTGCCTTTTAAAACAATTTTTCTCAACAACGGGATTAATTTTAAATTAATTACTTCAACATCTATGTCTTGATTTTGGAAAAATGGATTCCATATTTGGAATTATTATTTCTATATTATGTTAATAGGATACTTTTATTTTTTGGCATTATGAATAGTAACTACGGTAAATTTAATTTACCATAGTTAAAGGTAAATCGGGTAACTAAGGATAAAAATAATAGTATATGATTACGCTAAAACTTGTCTTAATATAACTGGATGATTATATTTCGTCATAAAATATACATGGGTATAAATAGTATCTATTAGATCCCACTTGGATGAGATTGAAAAATTTAATTTATTTTATTTAAAGGAACGTGAAATAAGTCTCATTCAAACATGAATAATTAATGTATTTTTTATATATTGTTATACAAAATATAAATTCAATTATTAATACTCAATTTAAGTATAAAATATTTTTCTTTATCATGGTAATTTATTTGTAATTTTTTAATAATATATAAATACTTTAAAATCGTTTACATTAATGATGCAGAAATTATTTATTTAGTGAAAAATTAATAATACCGTTTTTATTAAAATACTAAACACATAAAAACGCCCAAACACTTCAAAAAACCTTTTTAGACGAGTATATATTTATCATAAGCAACCATGGGTTTACTTTTGATCATATAGAGCATTATAAAAGTGATTATGACACTTATATTATTTTATATTAAATGATCTCAAAGTTGACACCTTCATATTTTTATAAATATAACATTTTAAATGTTAGGTTTTTAGAAGATTAATTTTGCTAAAAGTATTATTATGAAATCTATTATATTTTTCTTCATTATATTAATCTGATTTAAATTTTAATATATAAAATAATTATATTAAAAAACTATACAATATTTTTTTTGTATTTATTTTATTAAGAGAAGTATAAAATAAATGGTTTTAAAAATATTAAAATAAATATTTTATGAACCAATTAATATTCTCCCTGAATTTTATAGTCTCATATAAAATTTTAGGAATATATTAAATATTTTGTTTCGATTCTATCTTCTGTGTGTATTTTATTTAAATTCAAATAAATGAATAGTGTCAGAATTCACACTATTGATATTTTATAAAAGTATCAAAATATTAAATTTGTAAAAAATCTCAAAAATATTTACAAATTACAAATTGAAATTTATATGGTCTATAATTTCATAAAGTATCCAATTATGGAAAATTCACAACACAAAAGAATGTATTTATATCCATTTAAAATTTATATTATTATTACAACAAATAAAATTAAATAGATTAAATAAGGTTAAATCAAAATGATAATGTTTAAAATAAAATGAAAACAAGTCTAAATATTATTCGATTATGATATTAAAACCCTATATTATCTCTTATTATAATTTTAGTCACTTTTTAAGTTTTTATGTGGGGTTTGAGTTTATTATAAATTAGTATTTTTTAGGTTTCCAAAAAGTTCTCCTCTCCTCTCTTATAAGAGGAATCCTCCTCCATCACCCCTTCAATCCATTTTGTGCTTTCAAACTCGTCCAAACCCTACCCATTTACCTTTTAAACTTCTCTAAAAACATACTAGAGGTACTGGTCTTCTTAAAAGACCAACTTTAGTGCTCTAAGAGGATGTTTAGAAGATGGATGTCGAAGAAGAGGTAATATCCTTTACCGATTCTTTCTAACTTCTTTCTTCTTCTACTTCTTATATATGTGTTGTTTTATTATTAAGTAATAACTCCATTATAACATGTATACTGATATGTTATTATTATTATGAAACAACCATTTTCAATCTTCTATCCATCCTATGAAAAATGAAATCACTATGTGTGCATACGTACGGATTGTCGTCTCCACGTCGTGGTGTAATCTTCTTTTCATCACCAACATACTTTTATGGGTATAATGATGGAATAAATAACAATATATGATTATTTTAGTATTGTATTTTTTATGAAATATTATTCTTCATATACTTTAATATAATTCCACAATCATTGGAATGATATCATCGCTCGTGCGTACGTATGGGCGACACTCTCCACGATGTGATTCGATTTGTACTAAATGATCTTAATTGAAGAATTATTATATAAATGAATTGAATGAATAAATATGATATATATTATACTAATAAAATTAGGTAAATTATATAAATACAACCTAAAATGAGTAATGAGAATTTATTCTACAAAACATGGAAACAAACACAAAGATGTTCACATACGAATAACGAGTAATGGTTAAATGTTACTAATAAATAAATAAGGATATGACCATATATGATATCATAAAAATTAATTTGATTCTTGAATAAGTCAGAGAAATTATTTAAATCATTACACAAGTGGTTTGGATATGTACAAATAATATAAGACCTATGGTATGTGATAATTTTGCAATCCCATTTTTATCGGATATTTCATATACGTAAGTATTTACTAGGGTTATATTTATCCTCCATTTACATGTTTTATAAAAAAAATTTCATAATGTATATACTATTATCCCATGATTTTTAAAATTTATGTTTACCCTTATTGAAATTTATAATGTGGTATGGAAGGAATATTTATTTTGTTTACCGTACGAGGTACTTTTTGACTTTTCTGGCCAAAGTACAAGAAGATTGTTTTTTATCTTATATGACATTAAAAAAATTTTAAAGTTTCATAACACCTTATTTACATGATGATTCCTCTACAATATTTCATGATTATTTTCAAATGAAAATTCATTTAATACAACATGGAATTTTGAGAAAAGAAGATGATATTGAAGAATAAATGATATTTTCCTCAAGAATTCCTTTCAAGTGTTTTATCAAAATGGTTTTCCACCTTAGAAAACATTTTTTAATATGGGTATGTTTCATGTATAATTTCACTTTTATTTACATGTTTTGATTTTTTTGATGAAATGATATCCATTTATTTTATATTGATTATGTTATGATGGGATGATGTTTATGAAACCCATTTTATTTGTTGGGTTATGATGAAGGATTTATGTTTATATTGTGGAACACATATGAATGATTTCATTATGAGATTGGAGGGACCTATAACTCCCACAAATGAATTTGGTAAAAATTTATATTTCATGAGATCAACATGGTTGGAATGGAATGTAAATTAGGATCAGTAATACCGGGCGGGAATGACAAGTAAACATGGTTCTGTAATGGACTTTATCCACCATGATGGTCTTCGAAGCAATGCCTTGGAAACTATGGAAATTATATCATGTTATTAATTGTTTTCCACAATTACATGTTTTATTCCCATGATATTTTATCATTATTAATGTTCCATTATGATCCATTCCTTACGTTCTGCCAAGATATATTTCAAGAATCAAGATTTTGATGTTTAAACATTATGTTCATGTTTTTAAGATCAAATGTATATGGATTCTTCTATTTTATCCTTGCATACCCTTAATGAGAATTTGGGCTCAACCTTTTTATGTTTTCTCTTCTCCAAGGATATAAAATGAGGTTTTAGGTAGGAAAAAAGGGGTATCTTAATTAGAGATGTTGAAGATCTTTCACCGTGATTAGAAGATTAAGTTCCGAGTTTCCAGAGACACTAAACTTATACGGACATTGAGCATCTGTTTTTGTTATGTATTAAGTATTCCTCAAAAGAAATTTAATGTTCACGTATGTCCAGTTTGGGTCTCTACATTTGGTATCAGAGAAAAGGAGGTAGGAATGAATCTGATCTTTGGGAACTCGCACATGTGAGCGCTGGACGAAGCATGGCTCTCCACCCAGGGGCTTCGTGAGGAAATGGATGCCACAAGGGGGTGGTGGTGTGTCCCTCCCAGGGGGTGTAGCTACCCATGGAGTTTTCTGATAGGTATCAATTCTATTCCACTAGAAATAATTCCATACCGCTACAGTTGGTATCAGAATGAAGGTTTGGTTAACCATTGGGAACTAGGATGTAAAAACATTAGTTAGTTCCCTAGATATATTTCTAAGTAATGTCTAGGGATATCCCTAAGGTTATGTATAAGTATTGGTTATTGTCCTTGTGTTATGGTAATGATAATGAATAACCTAGGATTAAAACTAATATTTTAGATATTTAACATACCCCCCTTGATTATATTGTTTTCCTAGTATGATTTTTGTATCTCACACTATTCATATTGGGTTTTAGATAATGGATAGAACGCAAAGGAACCATGATAATGATGGATGCGATGGGTAAAACAATTATTTTCCTCCTAAACAACAAAACGTTATGGGATATAGAATAAGGAATATTGTTTCTAGGAACACAAATATTTCTAGGCTCCCAAATGGGCGAAGGTGGGAACAATGTTCACTTGAATCATTATTAAGGAAACATCAACCTTATTTTAGTGGGACAACTGATCCACTAGTGTTAGAGAAATGGATTTGTACCATTAAAAAGATATTTTTCATTCTCCATTATTCATAATGTGAAAAGGCTAAGTTGGAAACTTATTTCTTGGAAGGTTAAGAGAATCAGGGGTGGAACATTATCAACAATACAAGGAAAAAAGATAAAATTGACTCCATGGATTGGGATGAGTTAAAGAACTTAATTTTCAGTATTTTCATTCCACGTATTCTTCTTAAAAAAGGGAGATTTTAGTTTCTCATCTATCTCATGGTTATGATTTAAAATAAGGATGTAATTCAATGGAAACTATAAAATTTACGTTGAAAAGAATATTATATATTCATTGTGCTCAAAGTGTGGATGGACACATGGAGGAAATTTTCTTAAAGGGGATGATAAATTTTTTACGTGTGGGAAAGATAGTCATGGAGAATTTTACTGCCGATGTAATGGGAATAAAGAGAAATATCCAATGAGTTCACCTCTAAAAAATCAGGGTTACATGTGCAATGAAATGGTTCATTATGATAACTAATTCCCTAATCTAAGGGTTATGGATGATTAGTGATGGAAAAAACCTTTTGAGGCCAAAGAAAAAGGCAAATCACATGTGATCACTATTGGTGATATGGAGTATTCCAACGAAGAGATGAATTATTATGTAATGGGATTCCAAAATAGTGTTGTCGAATCTCTTTTATAGTATAATGGAATATTGGAATAACTATGTCTTGGTTTATTGTTGATTGAAATAATTATATGGTACTAGAAACTATGAAAAGTGACTGAATATTTTTAGGAAATTAGATTATATGTGAATAATTAAAGGATAATGATAAAATAATATGATTGATAGTATTAATGAGCTCATCAAAGATAAAAGGACAAAGTGATATCTTGGTATGATGATATAGAATTTTTTGGTATTTTTGGTGTGTGTAAAGAGTTAAATTTTGACAGTATTTATGTTTTCATTAAGATTATATGGTTATTCAAGTTTCAATGGAATACATTATTAATGTATTCTCATGTTTGGAATGTGACGAACAAGATATATCTTCTGATATATGAGGGATAAATGATAGTATTAACCTTCTTGTCTTATGACATTTTTTGTAATTGTTTTCATTGTATTGTGAGATTGGACACAAGTATTTTGGATAAGACTATAGGTTGTAATGGATTAATTTCGACATCAGATAGTATTGTTTAAGGCTAGAAATGTTTTTATATTGTTATAATATTATTGTTTTAGAAAAAGGACAACCCGTAGTATGGGCGGCCACCCATCATGTTGGACATGTTTGTGGTAACCAAACCCACAACCAAAGTTCAACAGTCCTTTATTTCCTACCGCTGGCCTACAGGAAGTCCCCGGTTAGTAGAAATTAGTTTTATTTTATTATGCGGTATGATAGATGAAGTATAAGTACATTTTTGGAAACATATACGATTAACCTCACCATAGATAGAAATATGTATATTTAATATCTTAGTTATATCGTTTTTGTGATAGTGAAATATGGAATGATTTATAATTATATCACATGATATGCTAACACATTAAAAATGAAAAATTCTACTTATTTTTTTAAAAAAATATATGAAGTGAAAATTGTTCATGGAATTACCAAAAATGATATTACACTGAAATCAAGTAATTATTTATTCTCATGAAAAATTCATCAACTATAAGGAATAGATCATGAAAACCAAAATGTTATCCTGGTACCTAATTATTCGATGAATCAGATGACCCCTTAAATAATCATAGATTTGTTTCTTTCTGGTAGTTAACTTTCTCCAAACCTTATTCTCTATCACTATATATTAGAACATGATGGTTCAAATTCGCTTCAATATCCATGTTATCACATATTTTCTCCATTGTGGAAACCCAATTATGTGTTAATTTTGGTTACCATTAGGTTTCTTACATTTCTTTTTAAAATTATGTTTTAGAATTCTTTTTTATGATCTGGGTTTCTATAAAAGAAACTTTGAAGTAGTAAACCATTTATAACCCCCACGAATTGTTTGGATGAAATTAAATTTAAGGGGGGTAGAATGTAATACCTCTATATTTTATGAGATATATTGTTTTAATTACATTGATGCCTTCTGTTTTACACTACACCATGATTATCTTACAGTATACGCAACATTGTATTAGCTTGCAGTATATGAAAATATATACTTGGATTATGTTGCACACAATTTCACATTCTTTTAATTGAATTCATTTCACGTAACACTAAGTATAGATTTTGTTAAATATATAAAAAATGTTTTGATAATTTTAGACGCAACACAAAAGGAATATTTCACTACATGCAACATTGACTTGGCTTGTGTTACATACAAGAGCGACCTTCATTTATAGCTTGTGTGGTAAGCAATACTGAGTTTCACTAAACAAAAATATATTATTATAATGTTATTATGAACTATCCATTATGAATAATATTAAGCACATATTTAATATTATTACATTAACATTCATCTTACACATTTTCTAGAACATGGTATGTGAAGAAAATTATTTTTTCGGATAAAAGTTGTATTTTTAAAAAAATGCGGTTTTACACCATTTGATGGAGCACCGATTTTAAACCAATTTTTGACATGTTTATATTTTCAATATAAAAAAATAAACTTTTTATTTTGAATTAGTATATAAAAATTTATGTTGGATAAATTTTTGATATTTTTTTGATAACTTTTATATTCTGATGAATAGTTAAAATACACTAAATTTTACTTAAAACAACTATTTTTAATCGAGACAATTTATATGTATAAATTATAATATTTAATGGTTTTAAAGTATAAATAGAATATATGTTTGCCATTTAATATAATTTATGTCATTAGCATTAATGTTACTATGAATTCGTAGGTGAAAACATTTACAATCTTTTGCAATGTTTTAGCTTTTAAAACACATTTTCTCAACGACGTGATTAATATTAAATTAATTTATGAAAATTATGTTTCTTGAATTTGGAAAAATGTATTCCATATTTTTAATCATTCGGTCCAAATTATTTTAATATTCTACTTTAATTTTTGGGCATTATGAATAGTAACTACGGAAAATTTTATTTACCATAGTTAAAGGTAAATTGGGTAATTAAGGGTAAAAATAATATTATATAGTTCCCCTAAAGCATGTATTAATATAATTGGAAGAATATATTTCATCCTAAAATATACTTGGGTTGAAATTTTATCTTTTGAAACCCACATGGATGGGATTAATACATTTAATTTATTTAATTTAAAGGAAAGTGAAATATGTCTCACTCAAACATTAATAATTAAAGTATTTTTAATATAAGGTTATAGAGAATATAAAGTCAATAATAAATACTAATTTGAATGATAGAATGTTTTTCTTTATCATGGTAATTTATTTCTAATTTTTTATAAATATATAATTACCTTAATAATTTATACATTAATGATGCAGAAATTAATTATTTATTGAAAAATAATTAATATAGTTTTTATTGAAATAATAATACACATAAAAAGGTCCAAAAACTTGACCAAACCATATTTATAGATTATATAGAAACCATTATCAACCACAGGTCCACTTGTTGATCATTTGTAGACTTATAAAAGTGATTATGACCGTTATATTATCTGTCATTAAATGATGTCAAATTTGTCACCTTCATAATTTAATAAATATATCATTTTAAACGATCGGTTTTTTAGAAGATAAATTATACTAAAAGTACTATTATGAAATATATTATAATTGTCTTCATAATAGTTTTTTATTTTCAATTTTTATGCAACAAAAAATTATATTAAATAATTATACAAAAAATGTTGTAGTAATTACTTTATTAAGAGAAATATCAAATAAATGGTTTTAAAAATATTAAAATAAATATTATATGAACTAATTAATGTGATATACTTATTTTATAGATGAATATGTCATGATATAAATCTATTAAATATATTTTTTGATAATATCATCTGTGTGGATTTTATTTAAACTCAAATAAATGAATTAATTAAAAATTTACACTATTGATATTTCATAAAAATAACATATTATTAAATGGTTTCAAAATAACAAAAATATATAAAAATTACAAATAAAAATTTTTATGGTCGAGAATGTACAAAATATACAATTATGGATAATTTACAACACATATGTACATATTTATAATGATTTAAAATTTAGAATATTATTATCGCTGATTAAATTAAATAGATTAAATATGGATAAATCAAAATGATAAGGTTTAAAATAAAATAAAAACATGCCTATATTTTGTTGGATTATTATATTAAACCCCTATAGTGTCTAATATTCAAATTTGAGTCATTTAGAGGTTTTTATGTGGGTTCTGTGTTATTATAAATTAAAATTTTGGACGTTTCCAAAAGATCCCCTCTCCACTCTTATAAAAGGGCACCTCATCCCTCTCTGCTTCACACCATTTTTTCTTTCAAACATGGACAAACCCTACCCATTTCCCTTTTAATACTCCCTATAAACATAATAGAGGTCACGATCTTCTTGAAATACTATCTTTAGTGCCCTAAAAAGAGGTTTAGAAGATGCACGTCGAAGAAGAGGTAATAATCTTTACCGATTCTTTCTAACTTTTTTCTTATTATACTTCCTCTTTATGAGTGGTTTAATTATATAGTAATAACTCCAGTATCACTTTTATAGCGATATGTTATTATCAATATGAAAAAACCATATTACACATTCTCCATTCTATGAAAAATGAAATCACCACGTTTGAGTACGTACGGCTTACCGTCTCCACACTATGGTGTAATCTGTTTTTCATCACCAACATACATAGATGGGTATAATGATGGAATAAATAACTATATACGATTATTGTAAAGTTATATTGATTATGAAATATTATACACCAAACACTTCAATACGATTCCACAATCATGGGAATTATATTGTTGCCCGTGCATACATACCGACTACCATCTCCACGATGTGATATGATTCGTTCTACATGATCTTCATTGATGAATGATTATATAAATGAATTGAATTAATATTCTATATACTATACTAATACCATTCTATAAATGATATAAAGAAAACCTAAAAAGAGTAATAATAATTTATTCGACAAAACATGCATTAGAACATAAAGAAGTTAACACCTGAATAACGAGTATCAATGAAATGCTACTAATAAAAAAATAAGAATAAGACCATACATGATATCATAAAAATGAATATTATTTTGTAATAATTAAATGAAATTATTTAAATCATTATATAGGAGGTTTGGATATGTATAAATCATATCAAACCTAAGGTAAGGGATAATGTTACAATCTCATTTTCATCCGAGATTGCTCATACGTAAATATTTACTCGAGTGGTATTTATCATCCATTTCCATGTTTTATAAAAATGATTTCATAAGATATTTAATATTATTCCATGTATTTTTAATTTCATGTCTACCCATTTTTGACTTTTACTATGTGGTATTAAAGGAATATTTTTTTTACCATACGAGGTAATTTTTGACATTTTCGGAAAAATTATAGGAAGATTGTTTTTTAAACTTATACAAAATGAACGGATTTTTACAATATCATAACGCCTTATTTCCGTGAATATTCCTCTACAAGATTTAATTATTATTTTCATCAAAAAATGTTTTCTTTTAAACATGCTTGAAATCTTTAGAAAATAACATGATTTTGAAGAATAAAGGATATTTTATTCAAGAATTCCTTTCAAATGTTTTATCAAAACTATTTTCCATATAAGATGAAATTATTTCATGTGGGTTTGTTTCAAGTATATTGTCACTATTATTTACATGTTTTGATTTTTTTTTATGATGAAATGATATCCATTAATTTTATATGCATTATGTTTTGATGGGACGATGTTTATGAAACCCGTTTTATTTTTGGGTTATGATAAATGATTTGTGCTTATTTTGTGGCAACCGTAAAAATGATTTCATTATGAGATGTGTGGGACATATATCTCCCTCCAATGCATTGGGTGATGATTTATATCTCATGAGATAGACATGGCTGGAACTGAAAGTAAATAAGGTTCAGTAATACAGGGCTGGAACGACATCTAAACATTGTTCAGTAATGGACTTTTTCCACTATGATGATCTTGGCAGCAATGCCATGGCTACTATAGAAATAATATATTGTTTTTAATGGTTTTCCACAACTACATGTTTTATTACCATGCTATTTTATCATTATTAATATTCCTTTATGATCTATACCTTAAGTACTGCCATGATTTATTTCACGACTCATGATTTTGATGATTAAACTTTTTGTTCCGGTTTATAAGTTCAAATATATATGGTTTGTTTCATTTTCTACATTATTACACTTACTGGGCATTTGAGCTGAACCTTTTTATGTTTTCTTTTCCCCTGGAAATAATATAAAGTTTTATGTAGGAAAAAAAGGAAGATCATTATAAGAGATGCTGAAGATCTTTCACCATGATTAGAATATTATGTTCCAAGTTTCCAAGGACACTAAAATAATATGTTCTTTGGTCATTTTTTTGTTATGTATTTAGTATTCCACAAATGTAATGTAATTTCCATCTACGTCAAGCTTGTGTATCAACATTTAACATGATATTACATCTAATTTCAAAGTGAAATTGAAAAAAATGATCTAAAAATGATTAATTTATTTAAAATTTTACTATTATACATTAAACCCAATAAAAATATAAATTAAACTTGTAAATATAGTAGAAAAAATATTTTTTCATTTAGAATTCAATATTTTTCACTATTAATCAAAAAATAAAACTTCCCAGAAAAATTCAAAAAATTCAACCTAAACTAATTTTATTGTTTATATTTTAAAAAAGAAATTTAACCATTCATATTAAATTTTCAATTGTATCAAAATTCTTATTTAAAGTTGGTTCCCCATTATAATATGGTAAAAATAATTTTAAAATAATATTCGGTTTTATGTTTAATTTTAGGTTAGTTCTTATCTTATGACAATAAAATTTATTAAATAAATGTAAATAAATATTTTATTGACTATATAATATATAATTTTATTAAAATAACCAATAATTGTAATTAATCTAACTTAATAAGACAAATTATCTTTTTCACCAAAAAATTGTCTTTTGCAAATTCATTCCCTTTATGTTAATTTAGATTCTGTATTCATTTATAACTAATAGGTAGCCTAATGAATTAAAATATATATTTTAATAATGTAGTTAATAATTATCATTACTATAAATTTAACGGCTAGGTTGTATCTTATTATTTTAAATAATAATATTTTTATTGTTATATTATTATGCGGTAAAATTCGGCCTTCCGGGTTATGAAATCCATCATGTAATGTATTTGTTGAGTGTAATGCAAGAAAACCACAGTTTTAAATGTAGATAAAACTAATAATTATTGCAGATGTAACATAATCATAACTTGGGGTTCTGTGTAATGGGTTCTAGGAACAATTTTTAATTTATTCTAAATGGAAAGTATTGTAAAGTCTTCCAGTGTTACATTATCCCCGCCTTAATAAATTATGTTATCGAAATTAAAATGTGATCTAAATAATATAGGGTTTTATATTTTAAAATAATATTCCTTGAATATCCTACATTCTAAATAGAATCAATTAACGATATTCTTAATAAGATATGTATGCAATTTTGAAGGTCACATAACTAGGTTACAATTTTGGAGACCTATATGTGAAATAAAAACATTGACATGGATGAAAAATGAAAATAATTATAGTCATTGGTCATAAGAATGTAATTGATCAATAGAAATTTATGGTCCTCAAAACCATAAATATATGATGATCTAAAGGACCATTTAATTCATTATATATGAACAGAACATGATAACATTTTTATTTCAAGATCCTCTTTCTAGAGAAGCATAATTATTTTACCCTCAAAGAATATAAGTAATTATTTTTTTCTACAAAAACATTATTTTTCTTTTATTACGACTTGAATTGTTTCTAATACATATCTTAGAACATGATGATTCAAATATTGATGTAAAAAAATAATATCTAAAACCTCATCTGAAGATCAAATTAAACTATTTCATAAATTTTTATCCTTAATACCCTTCCATGTATTATGATATGAAACAATTGAATAAATTCCATATATTTTAGTGGTATCAAATTTAATTTATGCATATCAATCATCCCATTATCCCTACGTCTTTATCTTCAAATTAGGGAAAGGAAATTTAACATTCAAATGAGTCACTTTTCTTTGTACCATTATGTATATGATCTCAAATCCTTATAGAAACAGTACTTCCTCACTGACTTTACATATTTCATAAATCATAAAACCAGTACATCACTGATAAAATAAATTTATAACATTATTTAAGGATTAAAATACATTGTAAAATCAATCATTTCTATTCGTAGGTATCAAAAATATAATATTGACCTTGATCCCTTACTTTATTTGAGTTATATTCCCTTGATGTTAGGGGAAATCACTTCTATATTGCCCAATCTCTTATATTGGAAGAATTTCACATTGGAATTTTATTTCATTCCTTATAAATCACTTAGTTTCCTCATTCGTTCCACTTATAAAAAACTCACATTCCCTTCAATCAGGTATTATGGTGTTTCTTTCCACAATTTTCACATAAATGAAGATCCTTATTCTCATCTATCCCTGATCTGTTTTCTGTTATAACTTCATCTTATTCTCTGGCTTCCCTTCGAAGCCATAATGCAAAGATAATTATATTTTTGTCATTATATCACATTAAACTATTTCATAATATGAATAAATATTTTGGGAGACCAGTGAACTATAGATACATGAATTAATACCTTAAAAGAAATTATCAACCATTTACTTTGTGTTGGGCATTTAATCCATAGGATACCTGGCTAACCATATAAATCCAACTTCATACTATGAAACACATTCTTCATCCATTTTCACTATGATATGTGACATCCTATTCATATCATTTTGATTATCAAGGGGAATTTTTTTCCTAATAAATACTCCTTATAATCCTTCCATTCCATGAGTTTATATCACAATCCTATCTAGTATTTTAGAAAAACGACCACCATTGATCAACATTGTCCTTATGAAAATACACTGAATGTGTATCCTTTTCATTTTCACCTTATCCCAATGACATTAATATATTCTCCAAAGACTTAATGTATTTCATAAATACAATGGAATTATTATTCCCACTAAATGATTTGGGATTATTTCATATAATGTGATCTAATATATGGAGATTCTTACAGTGGAGCAATTTTATCTATGGGGGTCATGTTATCCATCATAACTTGAATAAGCTACTCTAAAAAAATACATAACTTTCTCAATTACAATACAATCTATATCAGATTTCTCAATAAATAAACCTCTACACTATCCATGGGTACTAATCCCATTCTTCCTTCAAGCATCAATTTTCATAGAATGGAAAATAATTACATTGATCATAACATTATGTAACATAATGTATAATCCCAAAACCAGTGGAAGACTAATCATAAATTAAAACTGATTTAAATAACTAATATAATAATAATTGAAATGTTTTATTTGGTAATATCTTTACTTTAAAAACATTCATAATGGGTTATAAATAAAATGTGACTTATCCTAACAATATAAACTGGGAGTGTTGAACCAGGTGCACAATAAGGCTCGTTTTCATATACCAAGTTACACTGAGTCAGGCCCAACACAACTTGTTAGAGTTATTACCCCTAGGTACATCTATGTTAGAACCACTTCCACTTAAATTATATAGATATGGATGTATTCTTAAGAATAAGCACATAATCCCAACATTTCCAAAAATATTAGGAGGTTCTTCTATAATTATCCTCAACTTTTATCATAGGGTTATGTTCCATAATATATGTTTTCTAAATTTATTTTCTATGGTTAGTGCTAAACCTCCCTTTAATACTAACTGTAACTCCCCAACCCATGAATCCTTGAACAAATAAATTAATTTATTACATTAGCATGATTACAAGGAATCAAATCTAGAGGTACCGAAATGATTAGTTGTTTTTGAAGACCATATTAAATTCATGATACCCATATTATATTTGGAAATACAAAATAAAAAATGATACACAATAAATTAAAATAAAATATATCCTTGTAGATTATTCAAATATTTCTTCATCATAACCTTGTAAAATTAAATATAATAAGGGTGAACCAAAATTCTCATTAAGGGAAGGTAAAATGGTTTAAATAATGAAGAAATATCCAAATGTCTAAATAATGAACTTATAATAAATTCCTGTTAAAAAACAATATAATGGATAATGAATATAGTACAGAATGAAACTAAAACATGTTCAGTTTAATCAAAACATTGTGAAAACAATTCATCCATTAAAATGGAAAAAAATTATCAAGGATAAATAATAATAACTTAATTCTGAATAAATAACATTCCTAAATATTGGATTCCATGTTTCCTATATACAAAGAACCATTGACATCATGATATTTCACAATATTTTTTAAAATATACTAGTTACAAACTAATTTTATTTTTCCAACATAACACTACTATCAATACCATTCACAAAAATGTTTATAACCTACTAGTTATAAATGAGAAAGGTTTTTCTAATTTAATTAGTCCCATGAGACTACGAATGCATTGTGGGGATTATATCAAATAGTCCCCAACCTGTGTCTTTCGTGTCCAAAGCATTCCTCAAATATCAAATAATCAATTTCATTAATAAATGTATGTTCCTCATCAACAAATATCCAATTTGAAAAAATAACATGAATATAAATAAATCTTCACTAGAGTATAATTGACGATAATATTTTTTGTGTTGATTAATGGAAATACAAATGAATGATCATTAAACTTGTTTTTGTGGAAAATAACCTTTGAACATTCCAAAGTGTCTCATAACAATTAGAAACATTTGAAGCATAAGACATATTATGGAATAAAATTAAGTGAATGTTTTAAATAAAATTAATATATTTAATAATTAATGATATTATATATCAAAATTGGTTGTAGATATACCACAAAAAGTTTGTATTTAGTGAAAATGTTGTATTCCTCATGAAATTAAATGTGAAAAAAACAATCCCTTACCTTGATTCCAACTATCCGAGTCTGCATTTATATTCCTATAAAATAAAATTAAGATAATTATTTACATTATTTATAACCTTTTTCATTTATATTATTACATTAAATTACATTGATATAATTATTTATAAAACTAATTTAACAATTATTTTCCTACAAGGTGTTTAAACCAAATTCTTTATCATGTGTTAAAAACGAATTTGGTAGGTCAACTATGGTCAAAGTGGTCCTTATAAAAATATAATAATAATAATAATAATTAAATAATTATCATATTTAAACATAAATTATATCTTTAAAACCAATCATGAAATCTGATAATAAAAAATGAATCAAAATTACAACCAAGGAGGCGGTAGCTGGTACGTACGCATTAGTAATGTTCCCAGTTTTCCATAATCATTATAGAAAGAAGGTATGTAAAATTATATATATCCACGATGATAATTGTGTGATAAATTATATTTTAATTATTCATATATACTTATATATAGTTCTCTTTTCATGTAAATGGAATAACATTCCGTTAAAGAGGTGGTAGACCACACATCCACAGATGACGTTATAACCTTTTTAGTTTATGAAAAGGGTAACAATGAAAATCATATATTTTACTTCCAAAAAAAATTTATTTCATAAATATCATTTATATGTAATTTTAGTTTCAAAATTTTAATTTAAATCAACCTTAATATGTACCATTTAATTGTGAACTTATCACATCACATTGAGGTGGTGGTAGTCCGCACGTCCACAGACGATGTTATCTTATATACACCGAAGAGAAAGAATTAAGGTACATGTTATATAAAAATTATATAATTAGTCAAAATAAATATCATAAATTTAATATATAAATAGGTTTTAAATAACAATTCCCACCCTGAGAGGTTGTAAAGGAAAAAAGATCAATAATCGTTTTGCGAGGTGGTGGTTCACAGTACACAAGAATAGTAAGTTCATTTCCCATTAGATGAATGTTTTTGTAATTGTAGTTATAAACCATTGAATAAAACCCAATAAGTATCATAAGGATACTTATTTTATTTTTTAACAATTTAATAAGATGATTTTATCGGGTTGTGTGTGAAAATAATACTGAAGATCTTAAGGAAGGATGTTACCTCTTATTTGGGTAACATCTTTGGGTTTACACAAAAAGGCTTCCATGGATGGATTTTGGCCAAAAGTGAATAATCTAGGATGATGGTATGGGTTTTTTGAGGTTATTTGTTTTATATTTTTGGTGAGACAATGTTTTTAGTGGTTTTATTTAGGGGTACGGTTGATGGCCTTTTTATAGTGGAGGAGAAATGGAACTCTAGTAAATTTTGGAAAGAGGAACTCCAACAATATTTTTAAAATGGAAATTGGAACCAATAATGGACCATATTCTTTCCATAAGTGGATATGTTATTCATATGGGAGGAAATTGGTCATTTTAAAGGATTATATGTAATTTGGCACATAAAATAATGGTTTAGTTCCTTGTTAAGCAATTTTATGTCTTAATAAATGTCATTAATTTTAATTTCATTCTCTGATATTTTATATAAAAACTAATATGAAATTAATATAAATTATAAATTATATTGTTTCAAAATATAGATACTTTTCTCAAAATTGAAATCCCATAATTGGAAGATATTTTTTTAAATTTATTCACATAGATTGGATGACAATATTAGGTTTTAAAGATAAAATGTTCAAAAGTTTGACATGTTTTTATTTTAAATTTCAAAGTAAAATTGATTTCAATTACCTAAATTGGATTAATTGATATAAAACATATCTATTAAAACTTTAAACCCTTTTGTAATTATAAATTATTCTTATAAATAAATTATATGAAAACATAGATGTGAATTAAAATTCAATATTTTTCATTGTTTGTCAAAAAATGAAACTTTTCGAAAAAATTCCAAAAAATAATCATAACATAATTTTAATTATTATTAAAAATATTTTATTTTTTAATATTAGATCTACATTAGTTTCTAAATTCCTTTTTAAAATATGTATTCCATTAAAATATGGTAAAAATGATTTTATAAAAATATTGGTTTTTGTGTAATATTTGGTTTATTAATGTCTTATGTCTATCTAATATTTTCGATAAATGTAATAAAATTAATAAATATATAATGAATAATTTTCATTAAAATAATCCACTGATAGTAATTAATTTAACGTTTCATGATAAATGTCATTTTGCATATAAAAATAGTGTTTTATAAAATCAATCCTTTTATGTTCATTTGGATTCTATATTCAATTCTAATTAATATGTATCCTAATGAATTGAGATGACTATTTGAATAATTTAGTTAATCATATTCATAATATTAAATTTAATGGTTATGTTGTATCTTTTTATATAAACTAATAATATTTTTAATAATATATTTTTGTGTAGTAAAACTCATCAATTTCTATTTTGCAATCCATCGAGGAAAGTCATTGTCGAGTGTAGTACAAGCTAACCTTATTGTTTCATTTATATCAAGATATAATTTATGTCATGTGTAACATAAGGGAATATACCCATATTCTAGTGGTTCTTGAATAGCATTGGGGGTCAAAGAGAGAAACAATGATGTGACTATACCATTGAGATCAATACTAGACACTAAGGGGGAAAATAATTAAAATAAATAGTATAAAATAAAAAATTACCAGATAGATAATAATAATAATAGTAATATATTACCCATCCAGTACTATATAAATATTCATTCTTGATCATGTTGAATCATAATAATAACAAATTACACAAAATAATCATACAACCAAGATAGACTCACAAGGACTAAATAATAAAAGAACCAACTCCTATTATAATCCTTAGTATATTCATGGCCCTCATATCCATTTTACGACATAGTATATAGAAAAAATATATATGATGATGTGTGGTATAATTCCTATCTTGTAGTTAAGAGACTTATTTATGTACCAATCATAAGATCGAACGTGGTGTGAGTGTAACTAAGTAGGCTACCAACAACATTTTATATGGAATATTAATCATGTCAGTATAGAATAACATAGTGTGTAGGAATATTAATTTTGGAAGTAAAATAAATAGACTATATTGGACCACATAGCTCATTATATACACATTTGATACCACTCTTTTCATCCTACGATGGAATGTCTCTGAACCTGTATGTTGATATAAATAGTCACGATACCCATGGTAAATAAACAGGGTCTATGTGTAAGGTTAACAACAATGGGATTAATATATTAGATATGGGAAACAATAAAAACTTATAAATCAATAAATAGTGGGAACAATTTCAAAAAATACATACTAATTGATCAGGGTGACCATGTCAAACAATTTTACTTACAATAATAATAATAATAATAATAAATATTCTAAAATAGACTGACATGCCCACCCCATTTAATTGGATGTAATGTAAAGGGATTTCATTACTAACGGTTCAATATGTAATGTGATGGGATTACATTCAAAATAATTCCACTTAGAAATGATAAGGGGTTCCATTCCAAACTACATAAAATAATAATGATAAGAAGTGTCATTTCCAACAAGTTCTTATAATACCTATACGGAACATCATGTCAAAAAGAAGAATTAATTATTGTTAACTTTGTGACCAATAAGATTAAATAAATAAGGGGATTTTCATGTTCTTTATTTTATAGAATAAATAGTATCTTCATGGCTATTAATTATAACTAAACAGCAATGAGTTCCATATTCTACTTTGATTAACCATATATAATTCATTCAATTTAATGTGTCTTATCTGTCTATCCCAAGAATACTATCAAATATATAAACATTGATGATTTTGAATATCCTTAAAACATAATAATCCATCATGATCATATGGATTTCTAATTCACATATATATAATTAAGAGTACCACGTTCATACACATACTAAAATATGTTATTATTTCTATATATTTTCTCAAATGAATCAGAAGTGATAATAAGGGCCATTTTACAGATCCACCATTTAATGTAATTCATGATCACTGCAATGTTTCAAACCATATATTCTATATTTACTTAATTTAATCATTAGATATTGTCCAAGAAACAATAAAATAGAGTTTGGTCAACAAGACCAAACAAAGTCAATGTGATTTAACTAAGATTGTTTCACATGACATTTAATTACCATGTCATTAATGCAAGAAATTAATAGAATAAAATACGATAAGTATTTTATAAATTCAATTTTATAATAAATTATAATTTCAAAATGTTTATTTGGTCACTTAATTAAAAAATCAAAAGAAAAAAACCTTAGTGTATCTGTTTTCATCTTCACAAGTGGTCATCAAGGCATGTGATTGAACCCACACACAGAGTAGTTCAAGTTGAGGTTGCCAACCTCCAATCATTTATAAGGATTTAAAATAATTTATAAAAAAGGTATCGGTGATCAATTTAAATTATTTCCTATTTTATGGGAAACATAATGAAATTTCTCAGTGGGGAATAATGACACAATTTTTAATCAATGACACTTTTAAAGGAAAACATATAGACCACTTATACCAATAATTCTTCACTAATATACCATCATGAAATACATTGTTCCAAAACAATATAAATCAAAAAAAGTAGGATAATACCCCAAATATAGGTAATATGAGATTGAATATAAATGGAATCTGATACAAAGAGAGAAAATTAGAAATTAATTAATATGAATAATAGACTAACCGAGGGTGATCCAACGTAACTGATGTAAATTGACTCCAATATCAAATTAGGGAGATCTCATGATGATTACGAGGGGATCCAAAATATAGAAACACATGAGGAGAGGATGAGAATGTAATGGATAATGAATGTGGGGTGATAGGTTAATTAGTGCATCGATAAAATCATCATTTACCAAATTTTAATGGGGAACCAGTTTTGGACGCATTGTTTACCAAACCATGGACTAATTTTATGGACCCAACACATTTTACACACTTTTTTTGTAAAACAAGCCCTAACTGTACCATTAGCACCACCTCACCCCCACACCCCACACATACATGGTGCATGGTTAGAAAAAGCATGTACAATCCATGTGGTCCACAAATACAATAACTGGAATAGTTTTGACATAGTTTTGTAGCTTCAAGAGCATAATTTTACAAAATGTGATACATGATATAAATGCCAAATGATTGTATGGGACACCCAACATAGATTAGGGAAACAATGCACCTTATCAAAATAGTTCTCACTATTGTGCCTCATTCTCTATAAATGTAGTACACCACCATTGTGGCTAATATCCCTTTTTCCCAAACATCATAATTTAGTACCAAAAAGTCAATTTGATATTAAAAATATTAAACCATGTTTGAAGAATCATTACATATCTAATAATTACATTCTCAACTGTTCTAACTCTTATAATCCCATTTGAATTATCAGTATTAAATTTGGCATGTGTGCTAAATAAAAATTTAAAACTCCATTAAAATTTTCAACTGGTTCAAAATTTAGGACGATAAAAACTCCACACCATAGAAATTATTGTACACTATAATCTCCATTAGAAAATGAAAAAAAAACACCCTCCCAACATTTGTTATGAGTTCTCATTTAGAATGTTGTGTTGTGATTATGAATGCCCAACGTGCCTCCGATAGTCATTTTAAGAATATGGTATGAAAGACACTAAAACATGAGAAAATAATTGTCAACAATAAAAAAAAATATGATGATTTATATAAGATCCATTCTATTTTGAGAAAAATTCATGAAATCAAATCATTCCTTATCCATCCTACGGCACTTCCAACCATTGGTTTTAGCTTTAAACGGGAGATCTTATGTAATGGTACTTCTATATATAGAATTTCCTAGTGATTCCTATCTTTAGTAACCAAGAGACACTCTTGAATCAATTAATATTTTTTTTAACATGATCATACATTAGGATATTACTCTCAGAATTTTTTTATTTAAATGGATGAATAACAATTGAATCATATTATCTTGGTCATTCCATTTTTTTATTAAAAACCACATCCAAAATTTACACTAAACTGAAGAATACTCCATTATGCTCAAAATCGCCTTTATGTGTCATCATTATGAATAACTATTTATTGATCATTTTGATTACCATGTCATTGGACCGACACCAGTACATTACCAATCTAGAGTCCAAGGATCATCTCACTTTAATAATCGATCATTCTCGACTATAAGCCTGGGGTTACCACTGTATCGACTAATGGAGTCCATGGAACCCATAGATACCATCCATGGTCATCTATAATCTAGTGTTTACAAGTTAATTTTTGTTACACAACCAAGATTTATACACATCAGAATCACTAATCAAGAATAATGGTGGAATCTCACTTGGCTGTCAAAATAATGAATTGGAAGGTGTTCGTGAGTCTTTAAAAGGAATTCCTACCCGAGAATACATGTGTCCTTCAAGAAAAGGAACCCCAATAATAAGAAATAGGTACAAGAAAATAGTGAATAATAATTAAAGAAAAAAATTACATAGAATACCTTGAATCCATTCTTGGAATTTACTAATTCCAGCCGTATATTATTAAATTTATCAGATCAAATATTTTATCCAGAACATCATTCCCACATTAAATTCCAAATTTCGCATGAACCTTCCAACCTGATGGTCATACATTGGAGACAAACATCCCTCTCCACACCTTAAGATAACATTTTTCCTCACACTAACTTCTGGAGTGTAAAAACATCACATCCCAGGGCACATCTATCACTAGACATAATGACATTCATGGAAATGTACCCTCTCATCCTCGAGGGATAATGTGACATCAACCATCACCTATTCCTTATTTTTAAGAGTGGTCCACAAGGTATTCATAAATAATTTTTGTGAAACATGGTTCATCATCATAAAATATAAAACATATTGCTACACTCCATCTGTAATACTTGAAACCATTCATAGAGCACAAATCCCAAAGGGTTACATCACTTGACAAGTGAAAAAACCTAGGTGCATCAATGTATAGATGAATCTATCTCCAAATACATAGGATGGTTTTTTTGTATTGGTTATTATAATCTATAAAAAAGGAGTAAACAAAAATTTAATCAATAGGAATATACTACTCTCTCAATCCATGATCACATCAAAAGGCTACAAATGCATTTACTAGTTCCAGACAATATGTCTCTTGACAATTAATGTCACTATTTTCTCATGGGTCAAATATCTCACATCATCCAATTCAATTTTCAAATTATCACTCATCTTCGGTATATCAATGAATTTCCCAACTCTAAAAGACAATATTACCATAAGCATCACATATTTGTAACCATAAGTACTATTATTTCACCTAGATTCTAATCGATTATGGATTTTAAAAGGTCACTTGGGCCATGAACATGAATAATCCAGCTCATCGAATCTCGTTTTTATATTCCAAACCCTGTGTTCTTTTTTAAAAAATAAATTCGTCACCCGGCCTATATCAAAGAACCAAAGAACCATCCCCTCATCTACTTGATAACTCAATAAGAAATAAATATCATTTACTAAAGAGGAGTTCCTAACAACCAAAAAAACGTCACCTACTATTTTCATTAATTAACTCAAACATCACTAACCAACATGGGATCAAGTCAAAAGAATAGTCATATAGGTATTCCACCTATTTGTACTATCCCACACCTAAGAACATTATTATATGTAATGAAATCTATTAAATGGAATGTAATGTCCCTATATACTCTCTCTAAGGGCTTAAAATAGGGCCAGGTAAGAATTCATCATGAAAAAGGGATCAAAACCTATCAACATTGGCACAATGACATCACCATCCTAGCATTAGCCTAATAGGCCTTGATTATCTCTAAGAACAATCTTTGGTGGAGCTCCCTATAGGGTTTCAATTTCAACATAAAAAGGATAGGTAGATCAAAATCATCAGGTATCTCAATATGATAATACCCCCATTATGAATCAATTTATCTGACAATCAAACATCTTCATTGGTTTTTGATTCATTATATAAGAGTCACACATGATAAAAAGGACCAATCATACAAAATATACCATTCCTATCATTTGGAATAAAATTTATAATAGTTTCCCATTTATAAGGTCATTTCTATAATAGGTTTTACCCTCACCTTCACAATGCATAGGCATTAATCTAGATTCATGTCAGAAAGGTCACTAGGCTCTACCACCTAACCACTAGGATTAGGAAATAATAAAAAAAGAATCTAGTAGAAACCTAATAGAATCATCAATAACTAGTAATAAAGGTTTGGATGTTTGAGCGGCACATAATAATTTATTTATCTAACTCTAAGAAAAACTATAGGAAAATTATTTCATAATTTCCTTTTTACCAATATTCATCTGTATGTTCTGACAATTGTGATTAGTAATGAAAATTTCATTTCCAAGATATGGAGGTCTACAATATTTAGGTTGTAAATATTATTTTTTTAATTTAAGCCTCATAATATTAATAAATTTTAAATGTAGATAAGAGTAATTTAATCAATTTAAAGGGAACCAGTTTAAAAATATTCACCATACATTTATACATGACTCCATATATGTGGATGTCGAAAATTTAAATGATCATCCTATATGAAATGAGTATACCTCACTGGGGTTAATAACTAAAGTATGAAATCAATTTAAAGTAACCTATGAGTGTCTCATGATTTCAATATGGGTTCAGTTATATAGGAAACCATTTCAAATTTACGGTGTCAATACTATACAAATTACCATTGGCATCCAATTTATGTGAAACTGTTGACAGAATATTTATGTAATATTTTATCACTACCTTAGTGTTTTTATAGAACAATCATATGTTACAAAAAATCACCTAAAATTGGTCAAGTTAGTAAATGGAGGGTCCATTTATGTGGGTATTTATCCCCCAAGTTGTAAAGGTACTTGCCTTTATAAATTATATTTCCACACCATTTAGATAACATCATTATGAAATAAAATATATTTTTTTAAGACAAATAAACATCCTTGTAAGTTTAATTTCTCCCCATTGAGTAAAAATTTAATATATCTTTAATATATGAAAAGGCATTGTTAGAAAGATTTTTATTCCCGAGTTAGAAGGGTACTTTCCATTATATGTTACATCTTAAATTCATGTATCTAAAAAACAAATTTCACCTAAACACTGTGGATATAAGAAGTACATATGTGATTGTTTGATTATATATTTCACCCATTCAAATTTATAAATTAATCTACAGTTTACAAATTTTTTATCGGCATCCATTTTATGATAAACTTTAATTTTTCGTCAAACAAAACCAATGTACACTACTTCAAGCATGTTATAATTGGTTAATTAAGGTTCCAAAATTAATCAATATTGAATAAAAAATTTAGTTTGATTTTAAAAATTTAATAAAAATCATATATAAAAACTATATCAAAGAACATAATCAAATAGAATGTATTATAGTAATATAATAAATAAATCACTGAATCAGGGTATACAAATATTCATTTTTATGAAAAGTGAATCCCATGTTCCGGAAATTATGCATGAATACACATCAACTCTAATGGTACTAGCTAATGCTTTCAATCCCATATATTAATAACACATGGAAATACATAAATTAATCTGGAATAAATAATAAGAAACTATAAAAATAAACCATTATGAAAAATAGTTTCATTATTGATAACATGATATTTCTTCCATGTATGTGTTGGTTAGACTATGACATGAAAAAATTAATAAGTGTCAACATGTTTCTAGTATCCATTCGACCATCCAAAAGTGTGTGGCAATGGAAAAATAATCCTTTGATACAACTTATAATGTACTGAACCAGGATCCACCTTTCCCTCTAGATAAGTACTAAAAACATGGGGAATATAAAATTGAAATAAACCATGGATGTTTATAAAATGTGGGAAGGTAGTAATAAAATATATCCCAACACCTTACAAATGAACATTCATGCATGAACATGATGAGTCATGATACAAGAATAACACAAAAATAAAAAACATAAAAGAGGGATATATTGATAAGGAATAAGTTATAAAAGTCCTAACTCTAATAGGAACAATAAATACATTCTATTACCACACATACATGACAATCCATATTCATAACACAAAAATAGAAAAAGTGGTTTGAGAAGAGTCATAACATATAAACAAGATATCAATTTGGTTACTAATTGGTGGCCTGAACATAGTGTGAGTATAACTCAGTAATGCAACACCAATTATATTTAATGCATATCATGCATGAGAGTATACAATGGTAATGTTTTTATGTATAATAATATAATAATTAAAATAAATATAATATGTTAGAATAATTTCCTCATGAAAATCCATCAAATATAACCATCACCGTCCTACGATACAGTGTCTATGAACCTACAAATTTACATAAATAGGAAATGGGAATGTGGTGGATAAATATGGAATCCATGTACAATGATAAACATATTGGGTTTCACATATAAGTTAGGGGAATCAATAAAAACATATAAACTAAGGGTTATTGGGTTTCATATCTAACAATACTATGAAATTCATATGGGGATCCATTCCAAAACATTTAACTGAAAATAATAATAATAATATTGAAAATTTCCATTATGTCCCCCATTTTCAATTAGAAGTAATGATAATGGGTTCATTTCCATGTAGTTTACCATGTAATTATATTGGGAAGTATTATAAAAAATTATAATATTCACTGACAAGGTGTTCCATGCCAAACTACTTTAAATAATAATTACAAAAAAGGTCTTGTTGATCACACTGCGATTCACTATTTCATTTTCACCCTTTCACCACTATGCTAAACTGGTTTGGTATTGAAAATTATAATAAAAAATCACTTCAGTTTTGATGATATTATTTTGTGTTTATCACTTTTAAAATGGGAAATTTTACTTGTTTTGATATCTTCATTATAGGTGGAGGTTATTTTGATGGCCCATGATGAAGTCCACAAAAAATGGGCTATACTACATAGGATCCAAACACACTAGTGGGATAATATGTGCACTTATACTAAACAATGCATCCAATTGTTCTGAATTTTTTTGAGATAATCCAATATTTACTGGGCTATATTTCATGAGACTTAGTCCAAGAACAATTCTGCAATTATGTGGCATAACCTATCTGATTTTTCCAGCACACCAAATCAGAACGATGTCAAAAGTGGTGTGTTGTGATCTATCCATATCTCAAGAATTATGTGTCCAAATGAAGAAAAAACATCAGTTAAGATATTAAATATGTCTGGAAACAAATTTTCAATTTTACCCAAAGCACGATAAGGTTGTTTGTCCACATGAAAACAATGGTTCAATTAGTTTTACAGAATCTGGGTTCCCAAAACCACCTTCCACATTGACTATAAAATGACACCTTGGGAACATCATTTGTAAGTTCAAAACAGAATAAAATCTATTCCATTTTATAGTTTCATAGGAGTACTCTATTCACCATAGAAGTTATAGATTCCACTATCATCATATGGGGATCAAGGATGAATAAACAGTTCAACCCAACATTCCCCCTCCACTCGATGTTTGGATAAATGGTGGGTGTTCATTGTGAGGGAGCTAAAAAACATTTAAAGGGGTTTTCAGATCATTTAACACCACTGGTTTGATGTATTTTGGTTTTTTAATAAATTTCATTTACAATTATCTTACTTTGATTCATGTTTGAATCATTTTCATTGATTGAATAGAATGGAATGCTCTTTACGTTTTACCAATCAGAGTGGGGTCTTGAGTGCTTGACTTGGGTTGTTTTCATTGGATAGAAAAAAAATCCTTTTCATACCCAATTATTTTAGCTTTAAAATTTATTTGGATTTTTTAATACCATTCATGAGATTTGTCTCTTTTATATATGATTATTATGTCAAGGTTTGGCTCAATGTGCTTTGATATAAAAAGACTGAAAGTAATCCGGATTCCGATTAATTTCAACCAATGGTATACATCAAACCATGATTAATCTACAAGAAAAGTGAACATGAAATGCATTTAGTGAACTCATAGTGAACCATTTTTTCATACTCATCAAAAACCACTTGGTTATTTTACTATTAAACTCATTAAATTAAGTTATTATCTTTACAATGTTTCCAAAATAACCCCCTATTTAAGTACATTTTTATTAAGAATGGTCACTCTAAACCTATCAATGATCTTTGAGGGATGACCTAGGTTCCTCCCTATACTATAAATACCCTTTAAAATCCTAATCTATTTGACATTTCATTACAACAAGTTCAAATTGTATCTTTGTTGTAGGGGAGTGCTTTTATTTTTAGTGTGGGTTTTTTATAAAAATATTGTTAATTTTGTAACTATTTCTATGATAAGTTCCTTCCTTATTGTTTTAATATATTTGTAAGGTCATCCTATTGTGTAGGTTCCATCCATGATGTTTTCTAATCTGAGAGATTTATGGATTTTTTACCCCATACGAGAGAGTATCATATGTCAGCGACAATGTGACACACAAGACAACCCTTTGAAGGAGGACACATCACATCTTAAACCACTTCTTGATCCTTCATATTCTTATGCAACCAACATGAAAATAGAATTAAATTTTTTTAATATATACAAAAAAGCCATTCATTAAAAGGAACAACCTCACATGATGTTGATACCCAACCCACCCATATTCAATTGCAAGGCGAGGCACCACATTTTGAACTAAAATCTGGTCTAATTCAATTATTGCCAAGACTTCATAGACTGACCAGAGAAAATCCATAGAAGGACATAAAATAATTTCATTCTTTCTGCTCTAAATTAAAACCTAATAATTTGGATGAAGATGGTGTAATGGTTAGGGAAATACCATTTTCATTAGAAGACACTACAAAGGATTGGATATATCATGTTAATTACCCAATTAGAGATTGTGGAGACGTGAAAAATATATTTCGTGAAAAATATTTCACAGCCTCTAGAACTGAAATAATATGGAATGGAATATGTGGGATAAGATAATATATATTGGAAATGATTCAAAAAATCTAGGAAATATTTATAATGCTTTTGGTAGGTTGCAGACACCACCAAACAATTGATCTTCTTTTAATTCAGTAATTTTATGATGTTTTGATTCCTATTGAACAAAACATTATTGATGCTACTATAGGTTGTGTACTAGTTTATATAA
Organism: Viscum album; assembly: GCA_963277665.1. Lineage (NCBI taxonomy): Eukaryota > Viridiplantae > Streptophyta > Magnoliopsida > Santalales > Viscaceae > Viscum > Viscum album. The sequence continues at coordinate 4,657,756 of CAUJRU010000012.1, read as the reverse complement.
CCCCAATTTTCACATGAAACCTCACTGAGAACATCACATATAATACAAAAATAATTGGTTCAAGGTCCAGTGTACCCATTCAAGGAGTCCATGAGGTACGAAGTAATGAATTTGAGAAAAAGTGGACATAATTTTTGAATAGGTAATACCCTTATTCGATAGTTTTATCTTTCCCAATGGAGTTCAAAATATCCTCCTCACATACACTATTGAATATGTTCTTGTGACACCCATTATTCTGACCAACTCCCCCAACTAATAGAATCTTCTGAGGGTTGTTAGGAAATCTTTCTAGGATGCCCCAATAATCAACCCATTTTGAAAGAACCTCACTATCTGTCCCACTCTATGTGGAATGAAAACCAAGCCTATAGGTAAGGGTGATGTTCAAACCAACCACAATAACCATGGAATAAACTAGGCTAGAGTATTTCATCCACCACCACAACCTAAAAATCCTCAAAAACTGCAAAGGCCATTCCAAAAACCCCTTCCAAAATCAGAGCATATCCTAGAAGGCATGATGAAACAAATGGATGCTAATACACTCTAATTACAACAAACCCCTCAAGTATCCATACAATACATAAACTCCAATAATTCTATCCAACCGTCTTGGTGGGGGAAATCAATTGTCATGGGTTGGGTAAACTACCCTCTCAAAGAGTAGTGATCCATTGGGATAAGAGAAATGTTTGTTCCATCACCTGTAGGAGTTGAAAAAAATCCAAATGAAGACTTTATTAGAGTCATCCACTCCTGGTAGATCCTCCATCCCAACCATTGAAAAGTTTCCAAATATTGGAAAATCTTTTCCTGATAGAATTCCATCCAAAAGAAAGAGCGTGTCTTTGGATGAGTCACCTTTCCCTACCATTCTTCATTGATTTCAACAAAGGGACTCCCAAATAAAAAAACTGTACATGATAAATAAATCTTGAAAACATTTAAGACAATCCAGATTAACATCCCAAATGTTGATTTCATGAATAAAATTACAAGATATGACTTTTTTATGAATTATATGTGTACACACCAAAGGTGCCTTTGAGTTGATGAGAAGGAGATCTTGGGGAGGAACATATCAACATTGATAGATCCAACCCTTCCTACAAAATTAAATATTTCCAGAACATTCTCAATTCTATTCACCATAAGAGAGTTTTCCTTTTCCAATGCAATGATAGATTTGGGTGCTTCTATAAATGTGATCCCTCACTCTATTTACTATTTATTTCATGTCAGGGCACTAAATCCCATGAGAATTTTTTTTCAATTGGATAATTAGAGTACTTAACACCCCTATGGTGTCTTAGAGGATATTCTTGTGAGGGTACAAAATTTAATATTTCTTACTGATTTTTATGTGCTAAAAATTGAGATCAAATGATGAATAGACATGCCCATATTATATTGGGGAGACGTTTCTTGAAAACATCCAAAACCATAAATAATGTTTACAATGTTACATTATCAAAGGAATTCAGTGGATGCATTATCATATTTAACATACTTGTTTCCATGAAGCACCCATCATAAGAACATTCCCCTTGCTCTCTTAACTCTATAGATGTACTCCCTTCCCCTAAAAACACTTCTTTTCATTCCCATGTTCCCCTTTATGAGTTTTCATCGTTTATTTATATAATAAGAAATTAATCATGCATACATTGTTGTAAATGTCTAGAAAAAATGTCATGTATTCTTGTTAATTGATGATTTCCTTAACACGGATGATCACGTGGCCAACTATAATAATTTTAAGCTTATAAAAGCTCATTCCTCATATGAGTATGATACCATTAAATTGTTAGCTGAGATTAGTGACCTCTCACTTTCACAAACACTAACATAAATCCAAAATCAACTTTAACTGAAACTAAATAAACTACCTCAATATTTAAATTATTCATATATTGATAATTTAAATAATCTTCATTTCATCATTTCTAGATCACTCCCTCCAGAGCATCATTTTGGTTTTCATGACCATTTGATGGAGTATATAAATGCATTGGGATGGTCACATTCTAAAATTCCTGGAATTAGCCCATCAATTTGTGTGCATAATGTATTATTAAATGATGGTGCTAAACAAGTGAGGTAGGCCCAATGACAACTGAACCAGAAACTCCTAGATGTGGTTAAAAAGGAGGTAACAAAATTATTGGCCTCTGAATATTTTACCACATCGCTGACAACCATTAGGTTAGTCCAGTTTAATTTGCAACCAAAAAAACACGAATAACTGCAATTAAAAATGAAAATAGTGAAATTGTTCAAACTCATGCACATAATAGATTGAATGTCTGTATAGACTACCACTAACTAATCCAACACACTTTGAATCCCCATTTCCCATTTCCATTCATTGAAAAAATTAAAGAAAGGCTAGCATGGAAGTCCAATTATTGATTTCTTGATGGGTATTCTGGATACTTTCATATCCATATTTTACCTAAGGATCAAGAAATTAAATCATTACATTCCCCTTTGGTACATTTTCATAATGGAGCATTCCATTTGGTCTGTGCATTGCTCCGACTACTTTATAGTGATTCATGGTTAGTATTTTTTTGGATTACCTGAAGAATGTCATGGTAGTATTCATGGATGATTTCATTGTCTGTGTATCTACCATTAAGGGTTGTTTGAGTAGTATATGTTCTGTCCTACATCGTTGTATTCAAAATAATATTGTATTAAATTATCAGAACTGCCATTTCATAGTGGGATAAGGTATAGTAATGAGAGATTTATTTTCTGGGGATTGTATCCAAATTGATAAATCAAAATTGGATGTCATTTCTTCTATATCATTTCCCATAAATGCATGATTTGTGCAGTATTTCCTAGGTCATTCTCGATTCTACCATCATTTCATTCGTGACGTAAGTAAAATTTCACACCCCCTGTCATAGTTGCCCCAAAAATAAAGGTAATTTTTTTATGAAGAATGTTTATATTATTTTAATAAATTAATATGGAGCCTTACATCACCACTAGTAATACAACCACCTCGTTGAAATTTAACATTGGAGATCATCTGTGATGCCTCTAAATATGCAATTGCGGTAGTCTTATCACAAAAAGTTGATCGAGCACAACATGTCGTTTTTATGCCTCATTTACACTAGATCCTATCAAATAAAACTTCCCAAAAACTAAAAAATATATTTCCATTTTGTGTTCCTTGGATAATTTCAGGTCGTATCTTTTAGGCTCTAATGTCATTGTGTTCTTAGAAAATGAAGTCCTCTATTATCTCCTTAAGAAACTGGAAGCCAAACCACGTCTCATTCACGGTATGATCCTCATTTAAGAATTCAATTTAGAAATTAGATAAAAAAATTAGGGAATGTGGTGCCTAACTATATTTGTAGGGTCCATCCAGCCTTCACTCTTCCACATGTATTAAGATAAATGACATGTTTCTAGATGCGAAATTGTACCGAGTACAAGATGATTTTCCTTAGTATGTGGTAATTGTAAATTATTTGGAAGCATCTTCAATTACTATCGATATTAGTAAAAACAATTCTGATTATCTAAAACATGTGTCATGTTGGCACATTTGGAATGAACCACACATTTGGCACACAAGTATTGATCAATTACTCAAGTGTTGTTTTCTCGATAGATAGTCTTAGTCTATCCTTAGATTCTTCCTCACTATTTCTTGTGGGGGCCACATTGGTCTCCAACGGACGTCTCACAAGGTCCTTGATTATGGTCTATTTTGGGCAACATTATTTTGTGATTCACATTATTTTTTCAAATCCTTTACCCACTACCAAATTATGAGTAATCTATCTAAAATAAATTAAATTCCACAAAAACACTTTCTCATCCATGAAAATTTATATGTTTTCGGAATATAGTTTATAGGACCATTCCATAGTTCAGTTGGGAACATGTATATTCTTCTATTTATTGATTATATTTCAAAATGGGTAGAAGCCTATGACAAAGGGACTTGTGATTCCATGACAATTTTGGAATTTCTGAGAACCAATAAATTTTTTAGGTTTTGATTACCTAGGTTTATCATCAGTGAGAAGGGTTCTCATTTCTACCACTAAACAATGAAATACCTTTTTCATCCGTATGGGTTTTTTCATCGATTGTATTCTTCATACCACCCACAGACCAATGTTCATGCTGATTAATCAAATATAAGGGTAAAAAAATTCATCAAAATGGTTTAAACTAATAGAAAGTATTGGAGTCTTAGGCTCATTGATTACTTATGGTCATACCATTCATCCTTTAAAATTCCATTACAAATTCACTGTATCAACTGATGTTTGGAAAGAGTTGTCATGTCCCTTTTGAGATAGAGAATCAGGCTGACTGGGAAACTAAACAATGAAATTATAATCTTTCTTGTTCATGTTCTCCAATGATGATACTGATTCAAGAGATTAAGGAAATGAGAATAGATTCTTATGGTAACTCTTCAATTTATAAGGAGATAACTAAGGCTTCCCATGACCACCTCATCCTTCATCGTCAGTTCCACATTAGGAAGAAGTACCTCCATTAAAGAAAATTGAGGAAATTGTATCTAGTTAATCATCATTCCCACTAGTTTGAACCATACACTATTACTAATGTCTCACAATTTGTTTTTGTTCCAGTTCAAAATGACAATACCAAGAAAACCTTCATTGTCAATGGGCAGCGGTTGAAGCACTTCCACGAAGCCATTTTGGAGTCCCCGAAGGAGGTACTCCATGTTCAATAGGAAGTCTGTGAATGACACCCACCAGGTTTTATCCTTCCTTCCCACATTCTATTTATTATAGTGAAGATACTTCATGATTTAGGTGTGGGGGAGGTTATATTCATAGGTTAGTTATGAATTATCATCATCATTCTTCTTTTTCACTTTTAAGCTTTCTAGATTGTATTTTCACTTACTCCCCCCTTTCCTTACCCCACACTTTTGTGCTGGAATATTAATTTTGGATTCCCACATTATCATGGAAAATGATTCCTGGTTAATCATGGATGTTATTGAAAATGTGTGAGGAATGTTTCTTTTTTAGGTTGTTTTAACATTCAAAAAAATCTACTTAAATGTGCATTTCAGAAATAATTAAATATTATGGTGTTCCTTTCTCTTGATATATGGATTTTTTATGATGTTATACATGGTTGTATCATTTTAAAACCTTTTATAAGAATTGTACCCTTTTAGTTAATATTTTATGGAAAAATTAATTCAATTAATCTCTTCACACATATTTGAACCCAACCATGAATTGTGAAAATTTATTAATTAATCGAAGGAAAATATAATTTATTTTTATTTTTCTTTATCATAAAAAATTGTTTTTCCATACGCCTTTTCCTTATCTAATCTATTTCATAACATTACCTGATTGACCTATGTGTGTGTACCTGTTATTCGACTAATGTACGCCCAAGAAAACCCCAAAAAAACAAAAAAAATCAAAAAAAAATTATCCTTGAGTGGAATGATGAAATGTACAACATAGGAGAGTAAATAGGTCATGTGATTATTGTTTCAATTCTGTGAATGTTTAAGTGAGTGGGTCTTCAAATTTGATTACAAAATATGTAGGGTGGGGTTTGTGAAAAGGACCATGTAAGTAGATAATTTTTAAAATAACTTATAATTACTTGATAGAATATGGGAAGAATATAATGAAATGGTTGACACACACACAAATGGATATATAGTGAAATGATTAAATTTTTATTTATTTTCTTTGATTGGTATCATGAATCTCTTGTAATTTCTTTTTAATACAATTTAGGAGATGTCTTTTTCCATGATCATTTAGAGTAACTCCTTGGTGTGACTTTTGCATTGATCACATTTCTTTGAGAAATTAAATTCTCATTGAATGTAAAATCATTAGGATTATGAAAAATATCTAAATTTATTATATTTGGTAATATAACATTTCCCAGGAGTGAAAATTCTTAGGTGTGTGGGTGTGATCACATTGCATTTCATTGTATCATTTTCTCCCTTACACCAAAATGCTAAAGTAGTTTTGTATTGAAAATTATTAAAATAATAACAAATTTCAATTCATGTTTGATTCCATTATATTATTTTTATAAATTTTAAAATATTAAATGATACATGTTTTGATTATTACATCATAGGAGGAGGTCATTTAGAGGGCTCCTGATGAAGTCCAAGAAAAATGGCCCAAACTGTGTTAGATCCAATCACGCGAGTAAACTAAACTACTCACTACTAATAAAATGTGAATCAAAATGGGATGAATTTTTTTGATATATTCCAACATTTACTATGATAAATTTCATTAGATGGATCCCATGTCGAATTATTCCATTAAGTGTCCAAACTGAACAGATTTATCCAGCGCACTGAATCTACATGATGTCAAAATTGGTATGATGTGATCTATCCATATATCAAGCTTTAGGTGTCCAAATGAATCCAAACATTATCTTGATAAAGTAATGATGTGGTGAAAAAAATTTAGGTTTACCCAAATCAATATAAGTATGTCTATCCACTGAAAACCATGGGCCAAGTGGTTTTATACAATCCATGTTCCCAGAAAAACCTTCAACTTTGCCTATAAAATGACACCTTAAGTACCACATTATAAAGATAAAACCAAAAGAAATTATCTTCCATATTAGATTTAAAAAGGAGTCCAATACTCACCCTCTATGTTTTGGAATCCCTTATCATCCTATAGGGGTAAAGGATAACGAAGGATTTATACTCGACTTTCCTCCTCTCGATGTTGGGCCAAACAGTGGGTGTTCTTTGTGAGGGAGCTACACCTATTGTAAAAGGGGTTCCGTCACTTGTAATACTACTAGTCAGATGTAGTTATTGTTTAAAAACATATCATTTAGAATTATATTACAATGATTCATGTTTGAATGATTTTTTTATTGAATAGAATGGAATGCTCTTTATGTTTAACTGATCGGCGTGGAGATTTGATTGAGTGACTTTTGTTGTCTGATTGGAAAACCAAATAGTCCTTTTCTTCCACACTTATTTTATATATAAATTTAAATTAAATGTTATCATACCTTTCATGAGATAAGGACCTTGGATATATGATAATTATGAAAAGGTTTTTCTAAACGTTATTTGATATAAAAAATGGAAAGTAATCAGGATTCAAATTAATTTCAACCAATTACATACATCCAACACTGATTAATCTCCAAGAATGATGAACGTGAAATTTTTGTAGTGAACTCAAAAAAACCCCTTTTGTCATGATTTTTAAAATCTACGTGTTTCTTCAACTATTAAACTCTTCAAATTATGTTATTTTCTTTAAACTATTTTCCAACCAACCCCACAATTATACTGCTTCTAAATAAAAAATCACATTCTAAATCTATCAAAGATCATTAAGAGATGGAATACGGTATTCCCTAGAATAAAAATACTATTTAAAACAATAATATCATTTTTATATGTCATGAAAAAATAGTTCAATTTTCCATCAATATGTAAAAATAATAACAACATGTCAAATAAAATCAAATAATAATTAGGGACATCATGTCCAATAAGTTCACACATGTATATAATAAGATCATCATGTACATCAAATTAAATAATAAATATGATCATAATGTCTGTAAATTACAACTAAATTGTGATTAGGTCCATTTCCAACTCTTCTTAACCACATATAATTTTTTTCAAATTAAGCACCTTATAAGGATTCCAATGTATACTAGCAACCAAATAATAATTGGTTATAATGATTAACAACTCCACATCATTTTAATCAGATTATACACACACTATAAAGGGATAAATGTTCAGTAGAATGGTGAAAACCATATATATATAATTTATGTCATTTAATTGTTATAGGTTAGCCAAAAAACCATGTGAGGGTATTTGGTAAAACACAAGAAACATGGTAAAAGAGATTTAACATACATAGATTTACATATCATTCAACTCTGTTTTCATATGTGGGTGTACTTCATAGCTTAATGTGGGACAAGTATTTCATACATGACATTTTATGATCCATTCCCATTTTAATACGTTTATTTGGTTACTACATTGTTCATTGAATAACTAAACACACCATAGTGATGTTTTGGTAAAAAAAGATAAAAATTACTCAAGATATATGATCGAATCCACCCATAAGGTGATTTACGTTGAGACTTTAAAACTCCAACCATGTATACAGTCATCAAAAAATGTCTAAAAAAATTATATATAACTGATATTAAAAAATTTATATATTAGGATTAATGCACAGAAGTATGACGTGTAGTATAATGACTCAATTTATAAAAAAATTGTATTTTTTTGAAAAATACTATAAGCAATATTCCTTATACCAAATAATTTTCACTCATCTATCATCTAGATTGGATTCAATACAGAATTAGAAAAAACAATGAATATTAAAAATTCTATAAAAATAGGGTGTATGATCTCTCATGTAAATAGAATCTGATAAGGCAATAGACCAATAAAAATAATCAAGATAAACTATAGTCTGACTGATAGTGATCCCACATAACAAACGATGATTGATTACATGGTAAAATGAGGGTTAACACACCAATCCTATGAGGGGATACAATGTAAATAACCCAGGGGGAAAATTCTATGCACTTGTAAGAGAATAAATGAGCGGTGAACAGTTATAGGATATTGGAGAGAAATCATAATTTCCCAATTTTTAGAGTGGTGGATAATCTGACCGCATGATTTTACGAATTGTGACCCAAACATAAGAATCCCACTAAATAAGAGGTGCACAAAGAACATTTTTTATCATTGATAAGTAAAACAAGCTCCATCCATGCCTTTGGCACTGTATAATCCTTACACTATGCATTTTCTATTCACTGAATTAAGAACACCATGTGCATGTCATGTGGTACAACTATGCTGTAATTATATATTTCGAACATGGCCATGAGTCCTAACAAGAATGATATTATAACCCATGTGAAACCCTATAATGAAAACAAGGTTTTTAACAATATCCTTCAAACATTATACTAACTACATGTCTTTTCAAAATAAAACACGCGATTAGTACTGGAGATGTTCTAGCTGTTGGCATATGATCCATTTTTACAAAACATTGATTTTGGGTCCTAAACACCTGTGGTTATCCCAAAAAACTCAATTTAAAATTCTGATCCTCGTTTAACAAATAATTTTTTAAGTCTTCTAACTCTTGAAATTGCATCTCAATGCTCTTTTCTAAATTTAGACCATTGACCAAATGAAAATTCCAAAATCCATTGAATATTTCAACTAATCCAAAACATGGGACATTAAAAATCATGTATGTGAGAGTTTTCATTTTTAAAATTACATTAATTCTCATTGTGGGTTTAAAAATTGATAATGTTCTTTTTTTGGATGACAAAAGGGTATCACTTTATCTCTTTCACAAAACAACTCATGTTTGGATTATTTTCTCCAAAAATCATGCAAAATTTCCCATTACCCATTTATTGACTCATCAAAAATCTATATTATTCACCATAAAAAAACTCCATAAATGGTCTTCATATCAATAAAATTGATGATATAAAAGATGGGGAATATAAAGGATGTACGTGGAGATCCAGGATATGACTTAATCAGTTTCATGTATCGTTTTTATTTACATGAAACTTACACTATCGTAACAAAATATTTTTAATGTGTTGTAAAATAAATTATATGGAATTTTTATTCTCCATTTACTAAAATTAATGTGGATTAAAAAAACATATCATGTTTAAACTTCAATTTTTTTATTCAATATCTACCAGTGTGGTATATGATTTCACTTTAAAACATAATTTTAAATGATTTAAATAAATTTCCCTTTATGTGTATGATAACATAAATGTTTCATTAATATTTTTATTTATACATCAAATATTTTTATTATTATCCTTCAACTATATTTTATTTTCATTACAAATGATAAAAAATGATTTTTTAAAATTTTTCATAAGATCATTCTGCAATTTCATTAAAAGAGTTTTTCTTTTAATGAATATAGAATAAAATGGAAATTTGTTTTTCATATATATTATAATTTAAAATAATTTTTCTGTATGTTTTCATTTTTTTACAAATAATATCTCATTTTACATTTGATAATGAATTTATCATTTTATGTGTTTTGGAATAAAAAATAATCTTATTTTTAAATGAGGCCTAAAAATTCATATGCATTTATGTAAAACAGAGTATTTTATAATGGAAATTCAAGACATTATGTGTTTTTCTCGTGATATGGTTCTTAGAACATTTATATAATCATGGTGTTAATGAGAAATAAGTTAATAAAAACTGATATGAATATAATGGGTAGGCACATTAACTCCTTCAAGTGAATTGGATAATGTGGCACGTTTATTGATAATTAAGTTACTCTTAATGGAGACATTTGAATTTAAAATGGTTTTTATTAATTTATTATATATATGGAAATGGGGAATACAATGATAATTTTCCAAGATAACAATATGGTTTTTAAACGTTTTCTATGGGTTATAAAGAATTATTTTAATTTCATAATGTCAAAAAATGAAGTGATTATTTAATTAATGTTTTTTATATTCTCAAGGTGAAATTCCTATTTTAAAGAGATTTAATTTTTTCTTATTTAAATGTAATTATTATAATATTTTTCTTTTTTCAATGGTATAAAACATTTTGTGAAAAATTGTTCATCGATGATGATCTATTAATTAAGTGATGATTTTGTGGAGATCGATGATTATTAATTGAAATTGAATATTTATTATTATTTTTCATGAATTTTAAAAAATGCATAAATGAGTATCCTTATTTTTTATCCCTTAATATAATTTTTTTCTCATACAAAAATTTTAAAAAAATTAATAGGGATTAATGATATTTAGTGATTATAGAAATGTAAATTGTGAATGGTCCTAAATGAAGAATATGTGTGATGAATGAAACAAGTGTGTAAACATCAGAAACTATTTCTGTGGAAAGTATTTGTAGTTTATGGGAACATTCACTTTTTCATGTCATGGATTTCATAATTATCTAAATCTCTAACCCTAATAGATCTTCAAAATGAATGAAAATGTAATCAATAATATAAATCTTTTAATTTTGGGGTTTTTATGTCTGTGGAAGTTATGAGGTTCATTAATATTGATATACCCATAATCAAGATTCATTAAAAGTGTTCATTATAAAATTCACATAACTCTTATGATAATTATTCATGATATATCCTTTTTTAGGTTATATATTATACTAATAAATCCATATTATAATCTTTCATCAGTAATATGGAATCCATTGACTGTAACAACAACATAGAAATGATAATAAATAAATTTTTATCTTTTTTTAATAATATCTATTTATAGGACATGCATCTTATTTAGGTTACGTGGGATTTTATGACCCTAAAATATGTATGTCATCATTTTTTTATGAAAAGTTTTCAAATTCCTAAAAACAATTAGTAAAATTTATAAAATATAAAAAACACATCTCAAGGATTGATCCAAAATCCATGTTTGATATTGAATCCATTAAATTTTTTTCTGTAATAAATTTATTTATTAGATAAGTGTTATCTTTCATAAGATATGATCCCAATAATATGAGAATCCATTTTACAATATATGTATTATTGATTCAAGATCTATAATTTAGTAATATTATATTCTGATTTGGAATTGACCTAAAAAATTTATTATTTATATAGAAAAAAATTCCAATTATAATATTGATAACTCTTAGAAAATTGAGAGAATATTTCCTTGACCTTATTATTCTAATATATTATCTCAACTCAATCATTATAAGAGAAAAATTATATTTTGTTTTTTAAAATATTTGTAACCCAAGTTTTATATCAGACACAGGTACCCAGTTCTATTAGGGTTGCCTATATTTTTTTGGAAAAGATATTATTATTTATGAGCACTTGACCCAAATTCAATGGATATGGTATCAATAGTTGGATAACTTTGATAAATATTTACCACATATAGAATCTACCAAATAGAATATTATTAGTTCATTAATTTACTCACTACTCATTTCTTACAAATCTCATATATATTTTATCCTATGTTTTACATATATGTATGAATTCTTTTATTTGATTTAATTTACACATCATGTTTTTATCAACCAATGTAATTTATTCTAATCATTTCTATGAATACACATTTATTGGATTAATTATTAACCTTATCAACCAATTATAAAATTTTAGTTATAATCTTCAACAAATATACATTTTTATATGATGAAAATTATTTGAGTAATATTTTAATGAGTAATATTGATATCATAGTAAACTCATATATTACTGATAAATATGTATGGTGTGATATCTGGCTAAACATACCATTCATGATATAACTATAGTCCATTATTAAATGGAAATTTGGAAGAAATTATCAATTATCAATCATCATATATCAATAATCATGATTAATTCCTAGTTTTAACTTGATTTTTATTCCAAGATACATAATAATATTGATAACAAACGATTCACATTAGATTACAAAACATAAAATCACTAACTTTAGTTTGATAAAAAATTCATATGTTATACCCCAACAAGAAACTCCTTATGTTCATGGAATAAAATTTTATAGATGTAGTACAATAATTTAAACATATCATCAATAACATAAAAAATTTAAATATTTATTTCAGTAAATAATATAATAATTAAACAAATTAATGAATAATAAATTTAAACATGAGATATAATAAAAATTTCAATTAATATGACTGATTCAAATTTTATGAATCAAAAAAAGTTCATAATATCAATATAATTTCGGTATAAACATTTTATACATGTATAATAAATTTTAATATTTCACATTGAATTGATATATTAGAATACAACATATTCAAAATATGTGATTTATAATTTTATTTTTTCAATTTTTCAATCCATATGATAATAGATTTTTAATAATGTGATCAATATATAATATTTATATATGATATATAATATATTTATTTTACCCTTTGATAATACCTATATAAGCCTATATTTTTTATGTGAAACATAATTAATTTATTTTTGTGCTCCATCCCTTAGATAGGATTAAATAGAAATTTAACAATAGTGGTTAACCTTAATTTTATTTTAGATGGTTCCACTAAACCAAATTATTTGTGTTTTCTAAGGGGGAAATTTTTGGTGATATTCTAAGCTAGTTTGGTGTCTTAATAGTATTTAACATTTCATAAAAAAGTTATTATTTTTTAAAAAAATTAATATTTATCATTTGAGTGAAAATATTTCATTACTCCTAAATAGAGTCTCTAATCAATATCCCAACACTATGATTTTTTTCTAGAATAATGGATTTTCCAGTGAGAGATATAATCTTTTTTTATGCCATTAATCCTCATTGCCACTCATTTTCATGATTTAAAATTAAATAAATATCAATTATTTTTTTCACAATAATGTGGCCATAACATGTCATGATGACATTGAATTTTTTTCCCATGTAGTGAGGAAGAATAATTATAGAAAATATTGTGGGTTAAAATCTAATTTATTTCATTTAAATTTGAATAATTCAGAATTTTAAGATTTGTTTAATGGTGCGAATTAAAAAAAGTGTGTTATGTTAGTAATTATGGGAAATAATTATTCATTCTGGTCACTTATCCAAATCATTCCATCATTTATAAATTAAGAGAGATCGATTTCACTCCCACATTTCTCCATTGGAAGGAGCCTAGTTTTCAAAATCATCCAACATCAGCAAATGAAAATTATGTTCTTCTACCTTATTTAGGTTCTTAACTATTGTGGAAATAATGAATATTTTGGAATGCGAGGAGGTAATCAATTTATGGATAAAACTATAGAGGATGAATTATTTTTTTTATTTACAACTTTAATGTTGTGTGATTTGTCCCACTACATCTTATTATTTAATCACGTATGTATTATATGAAAATAAAATGAATTATAATTCCAAATGATCCAAAATTTCCAGTATTTGAGATGATTTTATATAGATTTATGAAACATGATGATGATATGAAAAATCATAAGTTTTTTTGAATGTGTAAAAAAATTATTTATTAGTTTTCTGTTCGTAAATTTTTATGGTGGTGAGCGAAGGAAAAATTATCTCCCTTTAATATTCTTGATTCTAAAATATTTTCCATGGGGGTAACATGTTTAAAAAAATACTATACTAAATAAAAATAAATTTTTTTAAAGGAAATAATATTTAAAAAATTATTCTATTCCAACCATGTAACCCTCAACAACCATAAAATAAATCATTAATTAAATATTTTCATTATAAAACTAACACGCCCGCACACATCTTTGGTTTTGTACAAGCATCAGTAAAATTATAATTTGTGTGTCCAAAACATTACTAACTACAAAAAAATAGTATAGTTGAAGTAATGGGTTGAATCCACCAGGAGGAAGATGCATCGATGGGTGATCTCTAGTTTTAGGCCTAAGGGGGAGTCCATTCAAGATATCTTGGTGTTTTGTAGTTTTAGAAAATATCTAGTTGGGAGTGACTTCAAATCGTAAATGATGGGTCGAGATAAATTATACGTATCTGATTAAAAGATTATCTTTATTATAATTTTTGTACTATTCTAAGGATTAGGTTGTGATGTAAATCATGTTCCCTAGTTGAGTTGGGTCAATCCACTTAGTTCAACATTGGAAGTGGCTATTCTATGATCAAGAGATAGTACAACCAAGGTGTATTATTTTTGGGTTCGTTTGTAGAAAGTAACGTATCCTAGTGATTGCATCTTGATATTCTTTAATCTGGATTGAGTCATCCATTTGAATATACTGTGGTCAATGATGCTTGTTTGAATGAGGTATACATTTGTTGTATATCATTATTACTAATACCTTGGGATTTCTAATATTATAATTAAAGATTAATTTTAGAATGTAGATACATCTACTCTTGATCGCAACCCCTTAGATGATTAGCTACTCATAGTGTGTGGATATGAAATTGAACAAACAAAGTAAATCATGCTTGACATGTTGTTTGACTCTAATTAAATTTAAATAAGGAAAGTGGTTCTATATTTTTAAAGGGTATGAACATGAATAAGATAAATCACAACCTATAAATAAATTACATAATTGAATTAAAAAATGGAAATGAATATAACACATGGTGTTGGAAATAAATGATGAGTGAAGAACAGTGAAAAGTGATGTAGAAAAATAGATCCACAGTTATTGGATTGATTATAAATGTAAAAAATCATGAAATTTGGAATTAAATTGGAGAAGGGGTTAGTGAATTTGATGGTGGAAAAAACAGAGAAGAAGTCAGTCTACATATTCAATATAATTCTCTATCACACCCATATATGTTTTAGTGAATATTTTCACGACGTGTACTACAGGTACACATCATTGATCCCTTAGGATCTCTAGAGATTTTGGATCTCCTGCACATCTCAATCATATCTGGTGGAGGTATTAGGGTTGACTGACCATGCGTCATGTACCGCATGGTTTAGACGTGTTCTGATCTCCAGGTAGTCCTCCGTGTGGATTTCTTTTTGATTTCGCACTAAAATATTTTGAATTTTCATCATGACATGTATATACCTTCACGACATGTAATGGATATTTCCTTTAATGGATTCGTAGATTAATTACATCTTGGCTCGTGGATTTGGCAGGTTTTTCACTATAAGTACACAACGTGTACTAACGAGTCACGATGTGTACTAGCCAAATATGCATTTTTATGCATTTCATACTCTAAATACTATTAATCCTTATTCTAGAATAATGGAGAATATACCACATGATTTATAAACTAGATCAACAATAATCTATAAATAAATGAAATAAAGGGATGCATATAAATTTGGATTATCAAATCCCCTCACACATGAATAATTGCATGTCCTTATACAAAATGGTGTCTATAATGACATCAAAAATAGATAATAAATATTCAAAGTAGTAATTATTCATTATGTATTGGTAATTATGTTTAAGTGTATGTAGAAAAATTAATCAACCAGAATTTTCCCTACAATGAAAATCAGTCAAGCCTTATAGTCCATCTTTTCAAAACAAATTATAATCTTTCAATTATAACCTCTCGACTATTCCTCTAATTCTATACCCATTTATAATCTAACTCTCAATAAATTTTATCTCATCAGTGAGGGTAAAATTAATTTTGATGTATGATAATACCCTGAGCGTATGTTCCTATCCATAGACTTGAATTGTTTTTATCATCTCCACTGTGTATAGACAAGTATACCCATAATCATGAGGGATTCAATAGTTAGGTTCAAGTGACTCTGAGGTTGTGGGTTGGTAGCTAAGAAGTGAAAATCAATCTCAAAATAGGTTAATCTCTAAAAGATAATTCTTGAGTGTCAAGATAGTTGTAATGACAAATTCCTCCATCCAACTAATCAAGTCCACACTCCAACAGCTCGGGTTGGATCTATAATTATATCAAGTATGTATACAATAATGATTCTATTCTGTCAATTTTATATATTTTCTTATTTTTAGGGATTCATGTCTATTCCAGATCAAACATCCATCCCCTTTCCACATATGATTCTTCGTGGGATTCATTGGACTAGAAAATGGTGGTTTTGACCTTCCTAGAACAAAACCAATTATGAGTTTTTCTATTATTTTGTATTTTGAAAAGGAATATAATGATGATGAAATGTGTCAAGATAGTTATGGACCATAACTCAAATGTCTGATAAGCACACCATGCATCTCATTTTAGTAAAATCATCCCGACTATTTTGAATCACCCCCCAAACACACTTGTTAAAAAGTAATATCATGCCTTATACTAAGAGTATTATAGGAAGGGATATAGTATTGGAATAGCTTCTGGCTAAAAGCTCATTAATGGAAACTATGAATAAATGTAGGATATAGGAAATGCAGGTCTCTAGGAAAAATCACTAACAAACTGTACCCCAATCATTTTTAAATTTGTACGTGTTCAGTCATCATCTTGATAAGAACTCAATGCATGTTCTTATAAGTTGACATGTCCCATGTAACTCTAAAAAAGATTCACAGAAAATAATGTGAAATTGAACGCTTATAGTTTTCTTAGTTAATGAGAGTAAAATTAAACACTCTCAATTATAATTGACATAAAATAAGCAATGGGTTAATTAATTAGAATTTCAAAGTTGTTGAAATTGAATGAATTTTATAAACTAAACAATGATTATAAAATTTCAAAATTGGAATAAAACATGGTTCCTAACAATTTTCCACTTAACGTTTTGATCAATTTACATGGGCCTAATGATTTCAAAATAAAATCATAGTTATAATTACGAAAAATGTCTCCATGATAGGTGACCCCAAATAATAATTCACATGTCTCATCAGTTAAAACCATGAAAAACACCCCCACTCTTAGAAATAGATAGTTTTCGCACCGTCCATGAAATGTTTATGGGAGTGGAATAGAAAAGAAAAATTAATGACTTTGAGATGGAATTGTGAAAAAAATGTAAATAATTGAATTGAGAGCTCCCTTAAGGAAGTGTTGGGGTATGAGTGGATTTCAGTTGTCGACATGCTATGTCTAGTCACCTGACCCGATGTGATAGAGATAATATCGTTCATTGGTTATAATATTAGTCCATTGGTAAAATCGGTGTAATAGTTGAATAATAGGAAGGAGGATAGGGGAATAAGTATAGACAACGATTTTTATTTATTTTTTTAAATCTCAACAATTTATTTCAATAAAATACTTGGAATGAAAAATTAAAAGATGCAACAATGAATAATAAAACTTATCAAGATATCAACTATGGGTTGTATCCCATAAAGTGCTAACCGGATGTCATCATCCAGACTGATGTAACATTAAATTCTTTAGTGGGTCCACCAGCTCAGTTTCTTTGTTTCTTCATACACCTACAGGAGTCTGTACCTTTGAGTTCTCATGATCTATTGGGTGGGATGACAAATTCAAGTTATGGCTCACGAGCACGCATGAGGTGAGGTAAGAATGGAATAATGGGTCACATTGGGTACT
Organism: Viscum album; assembly: GCA_963277665.1. Taxonomy (NCBI): domain Eukaryota; kingdom Viridiplantae; phylum Streptophyta; class Magnoliopsida; order Santalales; family Viscaceae; genus Viscum; species Viscum album. The sequence continues at coordinate 4,639,693 of CAUJRU010000012.1, read as the reverse complement.
ACTATGTATTTATTTCGATGTTTTTCCCTGAAGTTGATGTGTGACTTCTATTACGGGCAGATGAAAACATGGTTCTAAAATATATGTTGGTAATGGACCATATAGAACCATAAATTATTTTTAGGGGCTAGAAATTTATATTAAAAAAATAAATAAATGATAATATACACAAAAACGACGTGAAAATCAAATTCAAAAAAATACATGTCAATAGTCAATACAAAAGAAGGGATATAAAGATGAACAAAATGAACCGCCAGCCCGATCAGAAAAATAAAAAATGGGGAAAAAGTTATGAAACTAAAAGATTAGGTTTATCGGCTGAATATAACCTCAAATTTAATACCCTGACCCTAGTTACCCAAAGTCAGTGCATTATTACAAAACATTGGTATTATCACAAAAGATCAAGTCTCGAAAGACCGATTAGTTTTGTAGCCTTGGAAACACTAGATATATTCATAAGTCTTACATTAGATCATAAAATGAAAAAAAACTACAACAACATATTGTCTACATATCCCCTCACACTATCCCTGCAGGTCATTCATAAAATATTTCTTCACATCCTTGAAAAATAAAACATTGAAAGGGGTGAGCTCAGATGCTCAGTAAGGATAACAATATAGCGGAAACATTCATAAATAAAGATAAACATTTTAGGCATTGTATAACTAAAAAAAGCCATTTGAACCTGAACATCAGCATAATATGAAAAAGATAATATTAAATAATTCCATTTACCTATTCACATGGATATTCTACTCATAGAATAATCACATGCAATATTTATTAACCATTTTCACAGTAATTGAATGCATAATTCTAGACTATCATAACTACATAGTCAAGGACTTGTGCCAATACTAAAAATAAGTTTTTGTCAAGGCCTTGTTCCAAGACACTAGTTTTTCTCATGAGACCTACAGATGCATCGAGGAGCTATAGCGGGCTCCACCCTTCACTTACTAATTCCAATGCTTTAGTCATATGAAAAGGTTTAAAAATAACATAAACATTCTTAATGAAGCTATCATAAGAAATGTAAAATATTTATGCACAAAACATGAATTGTATAAAAATAACACATCCATAGTAAAAAATATCACAAAACCATCAATAAAATATGGAAGTATTGTATCATAATAAATCAACTTCAAATAAACATAAAATCCATCAAAGGATGTTGACATAGATGAAATCAAAACTATTTGGGAGAAATATCTCTTTTTTTTGAAATACCTTAAAATTCACATAATTATAAAAGGAAAAATTTACATTTAAAATATTCATATAAGCTAGTAAGGGAAGCTTTGATGATTTTATAATGGTGTAAAATCGCTGCCCTCGCCGTATAAGTTAAAAAAAATTCTTAACTTAATTCTGTCAAAATGGTTTAAAGGACCTTGTTTGGAAAATGATGGAAAGATTCCTTTATAAATATCTTATAAAAGTCAAACAAGGGTATAAATTAATTTATCCCATATTATATAAAATAGAAATAATGTTTTGAAATAAATTTTTAAGAATCATGGATGTGGATGATAAAGAGGTCCCAGTAGATAATTACATATAAAAAACCTTAGATAATGTTGAGATTGTGAAATAAATCTTTTCCTTGTAATTTTCCTTGGTCGAGGGTAGGTTAAACTCATGTATAATGGTTAAATAATTGTTATTAAATTATTCAAGATTCATATACATTAATATGATATCTTATATGATCTTTTAACATTGTTTTGTTAATAATTTTTTAGTATTATCGTGTTTTTGGGAGTTCACTTACTCGTTATATTTTATATGTTTTGTTACATAAGCCATTTTTGATATCCATAGGTTGTATCGTATTCATATACAAAATGATATCAAGTCCATAAAAATTATTTTTAATCATCAAATGAAAATTATTCTTGAATGGATATGATGGGGAATGAATCTAATCGCGTTCTTGGAGATGGTAGTCCGTACGTACGCATGAGGGAAAATATCATTATTTTGATATTAAAATAATATATAATCGGATTTTTTATCATATATAAATAATAATCATCATGTTATATTTATTATTTATCGTAATTACACATCATTATCATACCCATTCAAATAATAATGTATTAAATAATAATTACACCACGCCGTGGAGACGGTAGGCCGTACGTATGCACATATGGTGACATGTCATTCAAAGGATGGATATAATACTGAATATGTTTGTACCATATTTATAATAACATAACAATATATAGATGATACTGGAGTTATTATTTTATAATGTAAATAACAAGTAAAGAAGAAGTGGAAGAAGAAAGGAACTTGAAAGAGGGTGGTGAAAACATTACCTCTTATTCGGGTTCTTCCATTTCATTTGACCAAAAAGACTCCTTAGGTTGGCTTTTTTATCCTACTATGGAATCTACGTTGAATTGAGGGAAGTTTAGAGAATATATGGGCGGGTTTTTTCCGAGCCAAAAGGCTTTGATGGTGTACAATAGATAGAAGGGGGGAGTGCCCTTTTATAAGAGGGGTGAGGGGAACCTTAGGAAATGTTAGAAATATTATTTTGTAATAAATTAATATTCGATCTATAATGGATCTAAAGTGGATTATTTAATGTTTAAGGTAGGGATAGTTCGAAAAACACTCATCCAATAGGTTCTTGATAGGTTTGGGTCACTATATTAACTTTATCTTTTTGATTTAACTCGTAGTTAAATAGTTTCACATTTACCATGTCTCTTTGTATTTTTATAGTATATAGTAAATAAACTTACTATATACTTCCAAGAGACCCCCAAGTGGTCCATTAATGATACAAAAATCATTACATAAGTCCTTTTTCCGAACCTTAGATTTTTAGTAATAGAATATCAATTAATAATATAATATTTGTTTTAAAAACTATTTTATGTCATTTTGACAATATTTGGTATTTTTTATTGCTAAATTCGTAACAGCATTATTACATAGAAAAGAATTCATCTAAAAAACCCTAATAAGTCATAGTAACCTATGAAATTAGTTTAATTCATAAAATTTTCAAATTACATTTATTTGGATATTTATAATATCTATTATTTTAATATTTCATTAATTTGGTAATTACTACATAACCATTGTGTCATAAATAAATTAAATTATTTAATGTCTAAAAATTATAAATAAAATACAATTATGTAGGAAATCCTTTTAGCTTTATTATGAATATTTATAATATAATTTATCTTATGTATAACCCTATATTAAAAAATGTTTTAGTTATTAAACTTTGATTTTAACTCTTTTAACTCATCTTTGAATTAAATAATAATAATTGTTCTATTCTAATCCAAGTGGACCAAAGAGGTTCATATTTTATTTATAAGGTTATTTCTGGTCGAATTATACTTATCCAATAGAATTAGGACAAGTGTTAGGGTAATAATAATAATATCATTTTTACCATTAATTACCCTATATACATTTTACTGTGGTAAATAAAAGTAAAAGGCTACTATTCAAAAAAAAAATTTATCTTATTGAACCACATTTTTCTCCTTGATATTAACCGTGTCTCTTGGATATTCACAATTCCACTCACAGAAGCGGTAAACTTATGTTTTATGTAAATTTTCAAATTCTCCTAGGAGATGGGTAAAAGACGGTGAAAAGTTCAATAAAATTTTAATATATCTAAAATTATTATAAACTGACTCAAATGAATTACATTGAACATATATAGGTATTATGTATCTTTTTTGACCTACAATAGATTTAAATAAAATAAATAATTATTTAAATAAAAACTCAATTTTAAACTATGACTAAGTGTTTTTAACTATTCATCAAAAATTGAAAGTGTTCAGAAAAATACCAAAATTTCACCCTATGCTAATTTCGATATTACAAATCCAAAAACTAAGTCCATTTTGAAAGAAAAAATTTATAAAATTTCAAAAAGTGGGTATTACTATTAATAACGGATAGTTTTATTGGTCATAGTGTGTTAGAATCTCGAAGTTGCGTACAATGAAAGCTATTGCATTATTCAAAGGGAAACATACCGTGGAATCTTGGGGTGTTACATTTTCCCCTCCTTCAAATAATTTTTTACTTTAAATTTATAGAATACTACCACATGAAAAGACTCGTGTGGTTCTTCATCATATGTTCCTCGGGTTCCCACATTTCCTCTTCCATCTTATGGTTTTTCCATAGAACTTTTATCAGATGAGTTATCTGGTTTCTCAGCACTTGTTCTCTTGTATCAAGAACCTTGACAGGATCTTCGCAACAAGATAGACTGGTTTCAAATTATAATTTCTCATAGGTGAGTACATGCATTGGTTCAGAAATGTATTTTCTCAACAGTGATATGTGTAACACATCGTGAACTTTGGAGAGATTTGGCGGCATTGCCAAATGGTAAGCTACAGCCCCAAAACGTTCTAGAATTTCGAAAGGTCTGATGTACCAAGGACTCAATTTTCCCTTCTTACCGAAATGTATAACACCCTTCCATGGAGATACCTTCAAGAAAACATGATCACCTAACTGAAATTCAAAATCCATCATTCGGTTATCAAGATATCTCTTCTACCTACTTTTAGCTACTTTGATGTGGTTTTAGATTACCTTCACCTTTTCCATCATTTCATCCAACAGTTCGGGGCCTATGAGTCGTCTTTCACCAATGTCATCCCAACAGGTTGGTGTGTGACATCTCTTTCAGTATAACTCTTTGTATGGTGCCATCCAAATACTTGAATGGAAGCTATAGTTATAGGAAAATTCCACCGGAGGAAAATATTGATCCCACAAACCCTAAAAGTCAACTGAGCTAGATCTCAACATGTCTTATAAGGTTTGAATCGTCTGTTCTGATTGTCCATTAGTTTGGGGGTAGTAAGAAGTGCTCAAACAAAGTTCAGTATCCAAGGTCTTCTGAAGAATATTGTAGAATCTTGATGTAAAATGCGGATCATGATCCGAAAAGATCGATAGGGGTACTCCATGAAGCCTCACAACTTCATTAATATATTTCCTTGCTAGACGTTCAATTGTTAAATCCTACCTTATTGCTTGAAAATGTGCTGACTTGGTAAGGCAATCAACAATGTCCCATATTGCATCGTTCCTTCTAGGAGTCTTTGGTAGTCCCATGACAATGTCCATTATAATATTATCCCATTTCCACTCAGGTATGGGAAGAGGTTGCATGACTCCTCCAGGCTCTTGCCTTCCAACTTTCACTTGTTGACAAACTATACATCTTGAAACAATATCATCAATCTCTCTCTCCATGTTGTCCCGCCAAAAATGTTCCTTCAAATCTATATACATTTTGGTTCTACCAGGTTGTATAGAAAAATTGGAACTATAAGCATCATCCAACAATTCCATTTTTAGATCAGGTATATCAAGAACACAAACTCTATTCCCAAATTTCAAAATTCCATCTTCATACGTAAATTCATTCAATCTCTCATCATTCACAGCTTTATTCTTCTTTTGAAACTCCTCATCATTGGTATCGGAACTCTTTAAACATTTTAGTATATATGGTTTGGAAACCATTTGAAAAAGTATTGACGTTTCACCTTCCTTGGTTATTCCAGTATCCATATTTACTAGATCCATGTATATAGGATCATTTTCAACTCTTATCTTGTTCAAAAGTCCATGATCTTTGCTTCTCAAAGCATCTTCCACCTTATTTTCCTTCCCTAGGTGGTAGTGTATCATGCAATCATAATCATTGTATAGTTAGAGCCATCAACTTTGCCTCATGTTGAGTTCTTTCTGTGAGAAAATATACTTTAATCTCTTATGATCAGTATATATCGTACATTTTTAACCATAGAGATAATGTCTCCATATCTCCGAAGCAATGATTATAGTAGCTAACTCAAGATCATGATTAGGATAGTTTTCCTCATGAATTTTTAGCTGTCATGATGCATAGGAAATAAACCTATCATTCTACATAAGAACACAACCAAGTACTTTCTTTGAAGAATCACTATAAATAACAAACACATTATTCCCCGATGGTAGAGTCAATATAGGATTATTGACTAATCTTCTCTTCAGTTCTTCAAAAAAAATTCACACTCTTTTGTCCAATCAAATGTAACCCCTTTACATGTGAGATTTGTTAATGGGTTATACAACGGAGCAAAATTTAGGATGAAACGTCGATAATAACCTGCTAAACCAATACAATTTCATACCTCAGTTATACTCGTCGGTAATGGGCATTATTGGGTTTCTCATGACATAGAAGGATCAATTGAGATTCCATATTTGGAGACAATATGGCCAAGAAAAGAAATCTTCTGAAGCCAGAATTCACACTTGCTAAACTTCACATATAATTCATGTCTTCTAAGAGTCTTCAGGATAACGCGCAAGTGATTTTCATGATCTTCGTAGCTTTTGGAGTATATAAATATATCATCAATAAATACCACTAAAAAATCATCGAGGTATTCCTTGAAAACTCTGTTCTTTAGATCCATAAATGTAGAGGGAGAATTAGTCAATCCAAAAGGCATTACTGTAAACTCGTAATGCCCGTACCTGGTTCGAAATGATGTCTTCGGAATGTATTCATTCTTCACACACAACTGATGGTATCTATATTGAAGTTCAATCATTGAAAATTATTGAGCTCCATGCATTTGTTCAAATAAATCATCAATGCAAGGTAGGGGATACTTTTTTGTTGTTGTTATAGCATTGATTTCCATGCAGTCGATACATAACCTCATAGATCCATCTTTCTTCTTAACAAAAATGATAGGGTCTCCCCATGGAGAAACACTAGGGAAAATAAATCCCTTATAACTAAGTTATTCTAGTTGTTTCTTTAGTTAAACTAATTCCACAGTGGCCATTCTATCAGGGATCTTCTATATAGGCCTTGAACCAGGAATTAAATCAATGGAAAACTCAATTTCTTATTCTGGAGGATATCCAGGTAAATCTTTTGGAATCACATCAATATATTCTCTCACAATAGGTAAATCCTCTATTTGTACAATCCTTTCAACAACCACAGTCATTTCATTCTCTTCCTCCCCAATAATTGAATTTAGTTGAGCTACTGGGGGTGGATCTAGATAAGAATTAGGTGGTGACGATTCTGCTCTAGAGATAAGGTGTTCCTTGACATCATCATCAAAAATCGTAACCTCCTTCTTCTAAAAATAAATCTTCGCATAATGGTATGAAAGACAATCCATACTAAGGATTATTTAAAATTAAATCATGGGTATGACAATGAGATCAGTAGATAAAGAACAGTTATATGATATAATGGGGACTGATTCACAAAACATTGTTGCTATGATACATACCTTAGGAGTTTTGACTGAAAACTCCCTTATTAAATCATATTGGAAATGTCTAATTTTCTAAGTAAAATAGGAAGATATGAAACAATGTGATAATCTAGAATCAAATAAAGCATTGGATAAACTTGAGGAAACCATTAAATTAACAGCCACCATGTCTTTCGGAGCTTCTACCATAGCAGTAGTCATAGACTAAGCTTGGCCTTGATCCCATGGCCTTTTCAAGGTTAGTTTCCCTAACGCTTAGGATATTAATTTTCATAATGTACCATCTCCCTGCAATTGTAGCATTGAACATAGGTTGTTTCATTCTTCCCCTTGCAGTCCTGAGATTAGTGTCCTTCTTCACCACACTTGTAACAGACTCTCATTCCCATCAAGCAAGTATCGGGGTGTTTCTTCCCACATTTACTACAGGGTGGATATTCATATTTTCCCTTCTTCCCATTATTTCCAATTCTAGAGTTATTAGAAGATCTCTTCTTCTCTTGATTTTCTTTAAATTCATGATATTTAGAGAATTACACTACTGGAAATTGCACCTATACCCACGGTTTGAAACCGTGGGTATAGCCCTTGAAACCGTGGGTATAGGTTATACCCACGGTTTCGCCAACTGCGGGCTGGAATGCCGTAGCAATAGCCCTATACCCACGGTTTTTAAAAAACCGTGGGTATAGACCCAGAAATTTTTATATTACCTACGGTTCATTAAACCGTAGGTATATATGTATACCCACGGTTTTATAACCGTGGGTATAGTTTGCAGCTCCGGTATATATGTATACCCACGGTTATAAAACCGTGGGTATAGTTTTTGCAGCTCCAGAATATACCCACGGTTTACTTGAACCGTGGGTATATATGTATTCCCACGGTTTTATAACCGTGGGTATACTGTTTTGCAGCTGCAGAATATACCCACGGTTCAAGTGAACCGTGGGTACAGATGTTTCCAGCGCCAGGATATTTCCACGGTTCAAATGAACCGTGGGTATTTGCAATGTCCCCTACATCAACACAGGCCTGGCAGCATCAACACAGGCCTGGCAGCAGGCTCTACAATTCTACCTGAAGACAAAATATAAGAACAAAATATAAGAACAAAAAGTATGCAGCTTGCAATTGAGAAAGTTCCGCCAAGTTCTGTTTTCCGCTTAACAAATTTCTGATCATCCTACATGGAACAATGTGCAAGTTAAAAATAAGTCTAATTATAGGCATTGAAAACATTACATGGCTATAGCTTGAAACCGCAGGGAAAAAATGAAGCAATACAGATACTACCAGCACAATGGGAATAATGGATATTGCATTAAAGATGTTCAACAAGAATAGTGATTTGGAGACAGGAATTTAATAATAAAAGAAACTTTCAAGCTGCATAACATAAATTAAAATGCATTAAAACATCAATAAAAGCCATGGAAATAAAAACATCTAGCAAAAATTTGTGCCAGCCCCCCCCCCTGCCAGCCCCCCCTGCTTGTCCCCCTACCAGCCCCCCCCCCCCTGCCACCTGCTTGTCCCCCTGCCATCCCCCCCTGCCCCTTGCTTGTCCCCCTGCCATCCCCCCCTGCCCCTTGCTTGTCCCCCTGCCAGCCCCCCCCCTGCCCCTTGCTTGTCCCCCTGCCAGCCCCCCCCCCCCCCCCCCCGCTTGTCCCCCTGCCACCCCCCCTGCTTGTCCCCCTGCCCCTGCCAGCCCCTGCCAGCCCCTGCCAGCCCCCCCCCTGCCCCTGCCAGCCCCTGCCAGCCCCTGCCAGCCCCCCCCCCCTGCCCCTGCCAGCCCCCCCCTGCCCCTGCCAGCCCCCCCCCCCCTGCCCCTGCCAGCCCCCCCTGCCAGCCCCCCCCTTCCCCCTGCCAGCCCCCCCCCCCCTCCCCCCTGCTTGTCCCCCTGCCAGCCCCCCCACTCCCCCCTGCTTGTCCCCCTGCCAGCCCCCCCCCCCTTCCCCCTGCTTGTCCCCCTACCAGCCCCCCCCCCCCCTGCCCCTGCCAGCCCCCCCCCCCCTCCCCCTGCTTGTCCCCCTGCCAGCCCCCCCCCCTTCCCCCTGCGTGTCCCCCTACCAGCCCCCCCCCCCCCTTCCCCCTGCCTGTCACCCTGCCAGCCCCCTACCAGCCCCCCCCTGCCCCTGCCCCTGCCAGCCCCCCCCCCCCCCCCTTCCCCCTGCTTGTCCCCCTGCCTGTCACCCTGCCAGCCCCCTACCAGCCCCCCCCCCTGCCCCTGCCCCTGCCAGCCCCCCCCCCCCCCTTCCCCCTGCTTGTCCCCCTGCCAGCCCCCTACCAGCCCCCCCCCCCTGCCCCTGCCCCTGCCAGCCCCCCCCCCCCTTCCCCCTGCTTCCTTTTGTATGTTTTATAGGTTCCAGTGTCAAGGTACCTTGTTTATCCATGTTAGTGTGTTTTGTTTGTGCCTTAGCCTAAAGAGACTTCAGACTAATATGAGGATTCCTATTTTTTATAGGACAACCAGTGGTATGAATGACGTTTAGATTAGTGGAGAGTTTTCTGGTTTTTATAGCAGTGCCAGTGGCATCCAGAGTTTTAGAGTCATAGGTGTAGTGAGCAGAGGAAAAAGAACCTAAACCATTTGTCTGATTGTTTGACTCATTTATTATCTCTTGGTTTGGTGTGAAATTCAGTCAAAAGCAGACATTGAATTTCTATCACAACAGGCTGATCCGGTTCAGACGACATGTGCAGAGGATGAGGATGATCTGGTTCGGACAACATGAAAGGATGTTTTCTCAGAAGATTTAAAGAAATGAATGGTAATCTGTGATGAATAGAGGATTGGATGACCCCTGATATACCTAATTCGGTGAGGTTTGGAGATCTAGAAATGTGTAGGAATACCTAGAGGAATAAAATATGCCAGACAATTCCAAACCAATGTTTTCAGTTGAATTGAGCTTTTGTACCACCTGCTATGCACGTTTTGTGGAAAGATGGATGAGAGGCAGCGCTGAGAGGAGATATATTTTAGGAATGAGGAAATACGAAAAATTATAGAGCTAACCATTCAATGTTTCTCTAAGGAGGAGTAACCGCCGCAGGGTGTCGTCCTGGAGCAGGGCCAAATCGCGGCGTGACCGCGGCGTGACCGCGGCGTGACCGCGGCGTGACCGCGGCGTGACCGCGGCGTGACCGCGGCGTGACCGCGGCGTGACCGCGGCGTGACCGCGGCGTGACCGCGGCGTGACCGCCGCAAGGTGTCGTCCTGCTTGTCCCCCTGCCAGCACCCCCCCTCCCCACTGCCCAGCACCCTACCAGCCCCCCCCTGCCCCCCCTGCCAGCCCCCCCCCCTACGGCGTGACCGCGGCGTGACCGCGGCGTGACCGCGGCGTGACCGCGGCGTGACCGCGGCTTGACCGCCGCAAGGTGTCGTCCTGCTTGTCCCCCTGCCAGCACCCCCCCTCCCCACTGCCCAGCACCCTACCAGCCCCCCCCCCTGCCCCCCCCCTGCCAGCCCCCCCTGACCGCCGCAAGGTGTCGTCCTGCTTGTCACCCCTGCCCCTGCCAGCCCCCCCCCCCCCCCCCCCCCCTTACCCTGCTACCCCTGCTTGTCCCCCTGCCAGCCCCCTACCAGCCCCCCCCCCCCCTGCCCCTGCCCCTGCCAGCCCCCCCCCCTTCCCCCTGCTTGTCCCCCTGCCAGCCCCCTACCAGCCCCCCCTGCCCCTGCCCCTGCCAGCCCCCCCCCCTTCCCCCTGCTTCCTTTTGTATGTTTTATAGGTTCCAGTGTCAAGGTACCTTGTTTATCGATGTTAGTGTGTTTTGTTTGTGCCTTAGCCTAAAGAGACTTTAGACTAATATGAGGATTCCTATTTTTTATAGGACAACCAGTGGTATGAATGACGTTTAGATTAGTGGAGAGTTTTCTGGTTTTTATAGCAGTGCCAGTGGCATCCAGAGTTTTAGAGTCATAGGTGTAGTGAGCAGAGGAAAAAGAACCTAAACCATTTGTCTGATTGTTTGACTCATTTATTATCTCTTGGTTTGGTGTGAAATTCAGTCAAAAGCAGACATTGAATTTCTATCACAACAGGCTGATCCGGTTCAGACGACATGTGCAGAGGATGAGGATGATCTGGTTCGGACAACATGAAAGGATGTTTTCTCAGAAGATTTAAAGAAATGAATGGTAATCTGTGATGAATAGAGGATTGGATGACCCCTGATATACCTAATTCGGTGAGGTTTGGAGATCTAGAAATGTGTAGGAATACCTAGAGGAATAAAATATGCCAGACAATTCCAAACCAATGTTTTCAGTTGAATTGAGCTTTTGTACCACCTGCTATGCACGTTTTGTGGAAAGATGGATGAGAGGCAGCACTGAGAGGAGATATATTTTAGGAATGAGGAAATACGAAAAATTATAGAGCTAACCATTCAATGTTTCTCTAAGGAGGAGTAACCGCCGCAGGGTGTCGTCCTGGAGCAGGGCCAAACCACGGCGTGACCGCGGCGTGACCGCGGCGTGACCGCGGCGTGACCGCGGCGTGACCGCGGCGTGACCGCGGCGTGACCGCGGCGTGACCGCGGCGTGACCGCGGCGTGACCGCGGCGTGACCGCGGCGTGACCGCGGCGTGACCGCGGCGTGACCGCGGCGTGACCGCGGCGTGACCGCGGCGTGACCGCGGCGTGACCGCCGCAAGGTGTCGTCCTGCTTGTCCCCCCTGCCAGCACCCCCCCCTCCCCACTGCCCAGCACCCCTCCCCACTGCCCAGCACCCCCCCCCCTCCCCAGCACCCCCCCCCCTCCCCACTGCCCAGCCCCCCCCCCTCCCCACCTGCCCAGCCCCCCCCCCCCCTCCCCACTGCCCAGCCCCCCCCCCTTCCCCCTGCCAGCCCCCCCCTCCCCCCTGCTTGTCCCCCTGCCAGCCCCCCCACTCCCCCCTGCTTGTCCCCCTGCCAGCCCCCCCCCCTTCCCCCTGCTTGTCCCCCACCAGCCCCCCCCCCCCTGCCCCTGCCAGCCCCCCCCCCCCTTCCCCTGCTTGTCCCCCTGCCAACCCCCTACCAGCCCCCCCTGCCCCTGCCCCTGCCAGCCCCCCCCCCCTTCCCCCTGCTTGTCCCCCTGCCAGCCCCCCTACCAGCCCCCCCTGCCCCTGCCCCTGCCATCCCCCCCCCCCCCCCTTCCCCCTGCTTGTCCCCCTGCCAGCCCCCTACCAGCCCCCCCTGCCCCTGCCCCTGCCAGCCCCCCCCCCTTCCCCCTGCTTCCTTTTGTATGTTTTATAGGTTCCAGTGTCAAGGTACCTTGTTTATCGATGTTAGTGTGTTTTGTTTGTGCCTTATCCTAAAGAGACTTTAGACTAATATGAGGATTCCTATTTTTTTATAGGACAACCAGTGGTATGAATGACGTTTAGATTAGTGGAGAGTTTTCTGGTTTTTATAGCAGTGCCAGTGGCATCCAGAGTTTTAGAGTCATAGGTGTAGTGAGCAGAGGAAAAAGAACCTAAACCATTTGTCTGATTGTTTGACTCATTTATTATCTCTTGGTTTGGTGTGAAATTCAGTCAAAAGCAGACATTGAATTTCTATCACAACAGGCTGATCCGGTTCAGACGACATGTGCAGAGGATGAGGATGATCTGTTCGGACAACATGAGAGGATGTTTTCTCAGAAGATTTAAAGAAATGAATGGTAATCTGTGATGAATAGAGGATTGGATGACCCCCTGATATACCTAATTCGGTGAGGTTTGGAGATCTAGAAATGTGTAGGAATACCTAGAGGAATAAAATATGCCAGACAATTCCAAACCAATGTTTTCAGTTGAATTGAGCTTTTGTACCACCTGCTATGCACGTTTTGTGGAAAGATGGATGAGAGGCAGCGCTGAGAGGAGATATATTTTAGGAATGAGGAAATACGAAAAATTATAGAGCTAACCATTCAATGTTTCTCTAAGGAGGAGTAACCGCCGCATGGTGTCGTCCTGGAGCAGGGCCAAATCGCGGCGTGACCGCGGCGTGACCGCGGCGTGACCGCGGCGTGACCGCGGCGTGACCGCGGCGTGACCGCGGCGTGACCGCGGCGTGACCGCGGCGTGACCGCGGCGTGACCGCGGCGTGACCGCAGCGTGTTGGCCCGGTCCAGCGACATCCGCGGGGCAACATCTTCCACTTAGTTTCAAATAGGATGATATGGACAACATGAGAGGATGTTTTCTCAGAAGATTTAAAGAAATGAATGGTAATCTGTGATGAATAGAGGATTGGATGACCCCTGATATACCTAATTCGGTGAGGTTTGGAGATCTAGAAATGTGTAGGAATACCTAGAGGAATAAAATATGCCAGACAATTCCAAACCAATGTTTTCAGTTGAATTGAGCTTTTGTACCACCTGCTATGCACGTTTTGTGGAAAGATGGATGAGAGGCAGCGCTGAGAGGAGATATATTTTAGGAATGAGGAAATACGAAAAATTATAGAGCTACCCATTCAATGTTTCTCTAAGGAGGAGTAACCGCCGCAGGGTGTCGTCCTGGAGCAGGGCCAAATCGCGGGCGTGACCGCGGCGTGACCGCGGCGTGACCGCGGCGTGACCGCGGCGTGACCGCGGCGTGACCGCGGCGTGACCGCGGCGTGACCGCGGCGTGACCGCAGTGTGACCGCAGCGTGTTGGCCCGGTCCAGCGACATCAGCGGGGCAACATCTTCCACTTAGTTTCAAATATGATGATATGGACAACATGAGAGGATGTTTTCTCAGAAGATTTAAAGGAAATGAATGGTAATCTGTGATGAATAGAGGATTGGATGACCCCTGATATACCTAATCGGTGAGGTTTGGAGATCTAGAAATGTGTAGGAATACCTAGAGGAATAAAATATGCCAGACAATTCCAAACCAATGTTTTCAGTTGAATTGAGCTTTTGTACCACCTGCTATGCACGTTTTGTGGAAAGATGGATGAGAGGCAGCGCTGAGAGGAGATATAGTTTAGGAATGAGGAAATACGAAAAATTATAGAGCTAACCATTCAATGTTTCTCTAAGGAGGAGTAACCGCCGCAAGGTGTCGTCCTGCTTGTCCCCCCTGCCATCAACAGATGGAAAACATATTCAGCACAAAAGTGATCG